>CM065378.1:10125000-10725000 GCA_033060915.1 Euryodendron excelsum | reverse complement strand
CCAGTGCATATAAGCTTTGTTTGGAATTTGGAGCTTGTAAGGAAAAAGAAAGAGAAAAGGAAAGCAAGGAGCAAATCGTTTGTCTTTGAGTTTTCCATCTTACTTAAAAAAACTGGTAGAAAAATCATTTTAGGAGAAATGACATCTAGAACTAAAGTTTTCTCACATACTATCATCTTTTTTTTTTCCCTCATTGTTTTCCATGGGAACCAAACAATGAAAAACAATAGTTTCTTTGTAATTTTCTTTCCCTTTTCCCTCACCAAATTCATGAACCAAATAGGAACAATATAGAACAAGGCAATTCAATTTTCATGTGATGTCCAAATACACCCTCTTCTAATGGGTCAATTCCAAGCAATCCATGGCAGAGTTTAGGTTTGGTCGACAAGGCCCGGCCAGATCCAACCCAGCTTAATCTAACCACTTTTAAACAAATAACATTCAATTTGCTTAGAAATGGCTGGTTGATTCCGTTTGCCTCACCTCAAATCAGATCCAAAAAATGTAAAAATGAAAAAGCAAAGGTAACAAATTATTACCGATTTATCCGAGCTGAAAATTGAAAAATGGGAGAAGATCGTGTAATGCTGCTATACACAAAGAATTTATGTATATGCGATGATACGTTCATTTAGTTATTATTACTTCAAAGTTCAAACAAAGCTTTGATGATAGTAATAATATTATCCCTTTAATTAAGTTTGAAAAATGCTGCTCTCCTATCATTTCCAACTAGAATTCGGCATGGAAATTCTATTTATGTCATGTTTTTCACCCCCGAAAAAAAAAAATTTGTTTTTAAGTATGCTATCGTGGGCCCGGTGGCATGATGGATTGATCAATCTTAGTCCTCTTCTAGTTTAGGCCTCAAATCAGTCCAACATGGATGGATTTTCCTCACTTCATGAATCGATTGTAGGCGGATGGAAGCCTGTGCTTCTCAGGCGCCGCAAAACGATCCGACATAAACTAAAAGTTATGAGAACAATTAACTACTTGTATTTTAATGAACCAAAAAGAGAGAGAGAGAGAGAGAGAGAGAGAGAGAGAGAGAGAGAGAGAGATTGATCTACGCTTGACAACAAAGGGTGCTTTAGGGGACAATGGCTCGCTTGAGGTCGGTGATGATGAAGACTTGCCCTTCTTGATTTCACTGCCGAAACCCTGCCCCGATTGCATAGACAACATTCATTAGAGCAAATTTGCTCCTTCACTTTCTCTCGTCTCCTTTTATTCTTTCATATGTTCACTTGCAAAAGGTTTTTTTTTATTTTGTGCATGGCCATTTAAATTTCATTTGCAACTTTAACCACTAATCAATCAGAAATTACGAGAAACCATGAGATAAAGACTCAAAAGTAAACTATTGAAAGTGAAAAACAAAAACACAAATATTACGGTGTACATATAAGCAGGAACAAAACCAGAAATTTGTCTTAGGAGGGCCAAGAACAGCTCTATAAAAAAAATTTCAACTAATAATTCAAGCTACATTTTATGTATCAAAAAAATTCTTTACAACATTGGTTTCCATTCCACTTCTCTCCCAAAAAAAATTGAGTTGTGTTTTTTTTTCTCTAAATTTTACCCAAAATCTCAATAATTGAGTACGGGTAAGCATAAAAATTGGTCACAGTCAAAACATATCATAAAAAATTAAAAAAAAGCCCAAATAACAACAAAAATAGACTACAATATAAAAAATTGTATAGAAAAAATGTCATTTTATTATGAAAACTTTTTATGACCTTGATTCTATATTAAATATAATATTTTTTAAACTTGAAGGGGACACTTTACTATGTTAAAAAAATTTTGCCTTAATTTTTGCTATCCCTAATGGAGTTGTTTGAATATTAGGGGAGCCACGGCCCTTTGTTCAATACATGGCTTCGTCCCTGTATATAAGGCGCACAAAGGCTATTGTGTATCATCAAAACTACAACTAGAAGTGCTGTTGTACGTATCCTGTGGCAGTCGCGCAAAAGGGGCCAAAGGAGAAATTTTTTCTAGTGATACCATTATCGCAACACTATATTTTTTAAGTTCTATAGTAGGAGACCCATATATAAAAGAAGTAAAAAAACAACCAACGTAGTACCAACAAATGAAAATATTATATTTTCATTAAAAATTTTCTTCTATAGTTATCTTACTTATCACATTTTATCAAATAATTTTTTACATAAGAAATATTTAATACCGATTATAATTCACACTAAGCTTATATGGAATAGAAAATGACTGTTATAACATAAAGGACTTATATATCAATATAGTAATTATTTTCATACGAACTCAAGATACATTCAAATTATGAAAAGTTATATGATCAAATGAAAAATATTAGAATGAGTAAAATGTTAAGACAAAATTTGAAAGGGGTAAGAAAAAATTATTTGGATTTGAGGAGAGGAAATGTCAAATTACTTGAGTTTTGGAGACAACTTACCTATTCTATCATAAATATTCAAAAATACTTGGGGTCTGAGAAAATTTTTTTAAGAGTTAAGAGGGGCCAACTTACCTATTGTATTATAAATACGCAAAAATACGTGAGGTCTAGGGAAAATTTTCCTAAGTTACGGAGGACCGTGGCCTCTCTCGCCCCGTGGGTCCACCAGTAGTTGTATCAAGAAGTTAGAGCAGTGTGTATACAGTACACTTGATGGCAAGTAAAGCTAGATTAATAGTATGGAGACTTATGGAGTGTTTGGATAAATAGTTTATAAGCTATAAGTTAATTTTAAAAATGGTACTTTTTCAAATGACTTGTTTAGATGTAAAAGTTTCTTATTTAAGTCACTTTTTTTTTATTATTAGCCAAACACAATTAAAAAAAATATTATAAGTTCAAGTTATAAACTACTAAATAAACTAAATTCAAATACTTCTTTAACCTGAAAACTTGTTTGTTGATGGAAATATTATCCGTGCACTAGAGGTGTTGTGCTAAGAAAGGAAACGTCATTGCAATGGCCGCATGTCAGTCACGGTGTCAAACAACCGTTTGCATGGAATCCCACAGACACAGAGAGAGAGAGAGAGAGAGAGAGGGAATAATTACTACTTTGCCTTCCATTTGTATCAAGGCTGTACCGAAGTAATAGTAAATTGATGGATAATATATATGTAGATGGATTGATGGATAATAAATTCATGTTGCTCATCAACTAGGCCATATATACATAGTTTTAAAAGATTGTGTGTTTATTACCGCCAGAACAGTGTCGAGCGCAGTAGTTGCAACGGATGTAGGATAGACGCTAAGTTGGTGGAACAAAATCCATGGACGCTTTCTCTCCTAAGTTCATTGAAGTACAAGAGATAGAATTTGAAGTATGTGCTTCAAAGGTGACAAAAGTAGATTCAGGTCTTAAAGACGTGTAACAGCTGAGAAGTGTAGCAATATATTGTCAAAACGAAAAATCTAGTGTTATATATACTGATCATAATATCAGCTCTGATCAGTTTTAGATAAGAATGGCAACGCGAGGGTATGTGTGAGGGAACCCTACGCCTTTTCACTTTCTTTAATCTCTTCTACTATAATCAAACTTTGGTAATTCCCCTAACTACTTCACAATTGGGGACTATTATTGTTTTTAGGTGTAGACATGGACATGTGCATGAGAAATGATTACATTTCGATTTAGGTTTTGGTGATTGATGGCATACATGTTTGTCTAGCCTCTACTAAATTGAAAGCTATTCATAATTACGTAAAATTTGAACATAGGTGACTCTTGATTATATATATGACTCTATAGACCTTGTAAAGGCAGCCAGGTTAAAGACATAAGGTTGGTGAAGATCTGGGACGTTCACTTCCTATTCTGTGCCAAAAACAGGCAAATATCTCAACATTATAAAAATGTTTAGGTATCTATTAAAAAAATATTTTCTTTGTTTGGTGACCAATAAAAGATAAAAACGTATAACTAATTTCATTCTCTTTTTTCTTAGACAAAACTAAATCCAAGCATAGCATTAAAGTAGGTGCAGATTAATGGAAGGAGAAAAAATGGATTGATATTGGTGCGATCTAATCCATTATCAGAGATCTTGAACTCAAGGGATCATTTCCTTTTCCAGTATACAAAATAGAGGTTATAGGTGTTAATTATCTTAAGTTCAAGTTGTGGTGGTATGTGTGTGTTAATTAGTTTAAGATTAAAATGAGAAAAATAATAAGGAAAAAAAATTAAAGAGAATAAGAGGGTGTTTTAATGGGTAGTTTATAAGTTATAAGTTATAAGCTAATTCTAAAAAATTAATTTTTTAGATATAAATTCGGATTTTTTTTTATCATCAGTTAAATATAATTTAAAAAAATTATAATTTTAATCCATTAATGGCTAAATATGTAAGGTCCAAACACCCTCTTCTAAGTATATATAAAATTTAACAAAACTGGGAGCCAACCAGGTCGTTGTAGTATAGTGGTAAGTATTCCCGCCTGTCACGCGGGTGACCCGGGTTCGATCCCCGGCAACGGCGGTAAATTTTCAAAAATTTTGCCTCTTCTTCTTTTCCACTCTAGACATCGTCACGGAGCTGTGACCGTTCCCTAATCACCGACCAATAAACACGTGTTTTCTCGAACTACTCAGCTGATCATCATATACCAAAAGGGCCAACACCTGAGTCGTGACCCATGCTGTGACTTCAACGAATCGGAGACAGAGAGGGCCCTGGGAGAAGAAATACTGGAGCTCCTCTAGGGTTTATATCTGTATGTATATATACATACCTTTCGATTATATGACCGCAGATTGTTAAAATTGTGAATCGGCGATTGTTTTATGTTGCTTTGTTTTGGCGAATCTATGAGTATCGTAGTGAAGTCGAAATCGAATGTTGGAAACTAATTAAAGATATTCATCGGACCTGTTTTTTTTTTATTTTTTTTTATTATCCAAACTGGGATTAAAATAAGCTAGTTTGATACAACAGTTTTGATACATACAATCCAATGAATCAGGCTGTTCAGAAGAACATTTTCTACGTCGGTAAGCAACTATTTTGCTCCCATTTCTACAGATAGATATATATTTCTATATGTGTGTATATAAATGGTGGTGGTTCTGTGGAATTAGGGAGTTTGGCGGAGGAGGTGAAATAGTCGACACTTCACGCGGCGTTCATACCGTTCAGGGACATCAAAGATGTGAAGACGCCGCTGGATGAGGCGACCCAGAAGAACCGGTCCTTCGGGTTCGTGATGTTCCTGGAGAAAGAGGACGCCTCCGCCGCCATGGACAACATGGACGGCGCCGAGCTCTACGGCCGTGTCCTCGCCGTCAACTATGCCCTCCCTGAGCGCATCAAGGGTGGCGAACAGGGTTGGGCCGCTCAGCCCAGTATGTACCCCTCTCCCCCCAGAACTGTACATAACATATATATATGTACATTTACTTCTTTTCCCCTCTTACACCCTAACCCTAGTTCTCTCTTCCATATAAAAATCCATGTGTGTGAAGATGTAGGTATGCATGGATATCAGTCAGGTTTATGTTTCATACTGAGATTTATGATTTATAGTGAGTTTTCTTACTGTTGATAGTCTTCGATGTTGAGGGGTTCTAGACTCTGTTTGGCTCATAGTTTATCAATGGGGGAATCGAAAGCGGAAACAATACTGAAACCTAAATCGTATTTGTCTGATCATGGTTATTGGTGAACCACTTGTTCACATATATAACTTTCAAAGCAAAGAGAATGTTTTTAAAAAAACAAAAAAACGTTGTATGCATCTTGCTGGTGATTTTGGCTGAGTGGCCCTCTCGATAATAAGCCCTTCCCTTGGCCGGGACCAGTTGGATAAACTTTTCAAATTGGAACTAGTTCCAATTTCAATCCATGGCTGATGTACTCTAACCCTATCTCTCTTCTTTTTTCAACAATTGTGTATTCGAACCTATTTGCAATAGTAGTTGAGTAAATTAAATACTGTTAAAAATAGGTTGAATGTTACTTGTACTTTGATGTGACTACGGTGAAGGGTTTACCTTTCTCAAGTCAATAGATATGCCTTAAATTAGATATTTCGCAACCAGTAAAAAGTTTTATGGTCACTTTCAAGGGAATTACTACGTTGGTTGTCCTTTTTCACCTTTTTGCTCAGCGAAAAAAAATTATGAAATTTGTTTTTATTTTCTATGGATATTGAATTAATTCCTTGGTAGTAGGTCAAAGTGAACTCATAAAAATTATAAAAAAAAGAAAAGAAAAGAAAAGAAAAGTGATATATAGATTTTTGGAGTAATTAATTATTCAATATCCATAAAACATATAGCAAGAAAAAGAAAGACCATCAAATTCTATGCATTGCCCTGGGGTACAGTATAGATGTGCATGTATATACTATATATGATGAGATGAAGAAGTAGCAAATAACGGATCACGGGTCAGGTAAACCATCCTTGAAAGTGATGGTACGGAGAAACCGGTCGAGTATGAGGCGATTTACTCGTATTCTAAATACATAAACGATAAGGTAAGATAAGAGAGAAAATTTATTGGGCAAGTTTTTCATTGAGTTAGAGAGAAATTAGACTAATTTCATTTTTTTTTTTATAAGTATTTCGTATATTTCAAAAGATTAAAGAATAATTGTTATAATAGGAATTATAGAGATCAAATTGTGACACATGACAATTTATAAGGATTACCAGTATAATTAGTCATTTTTCTAGTTTTTAATTTTAAATCATACTTTCCATCCAAAATTAAGTGATAATTGATGGATGGAAAGACATTTCACAAGGGTATTTTGATATTAATAAGCATGTTCGGATGCAGCTTAAAAGTTTAACTTTTTCTAATAACTTCTTTTCCTCTTTGGACAGAAGTGACGAAAGAATTCAGCCAAATAAAGCTCTTCAAAGGACAAATTTGCCCTTTCTGTGGGAATTTCAACTTCCTCTTTGGATAATGTGTAGTATTGTAAAACGAATTAAGCTACTTGAATTTGGCTCGTGTTCATTAAAAATTCGTTTGAGATCAGCTCATTATGTAAATAAGTCAAATTTAAACACATTTTAATATTTGTTAAGTTTATGGGTTCAGTTTGAACTCGGCTCAGTAAGTATATATATACATTAAAAAATTTAAGCTCTTTGAGCTTAGTTCAAAAGTTAAACAAATTAAATACATTTTCAAGTTCGTTAAAGTTTTCAAATCAATTAACAGCTCACTACTTAGCTCGACTTAACTCATTTACAGATTTAGTCATGTATTTACTTTTAAATTATGTAATTTTGACTAAAGTTACAAAAAATGAGTAAAGTATATTTATCCTTTAATAAATTCACGTGAAATTTATTCTAGTGAGAGGAAAAAAAAAATGAGGTTGAGAAATGAGCAATTTTTAAAAAATTAACAAACTTCCTTTCCTTTCACCCGAACTTTTCCAATTAAAAAGAGCAGTACTATCACACGGCACCTTATATCCACCACTTTATCCAACCGGCTGATGTGGTTCGCTCTCCTGTGACCCTGTCTACAATATACCACCCTAATCAAACAGCCCCACTTCTCACTTCATTTCCACCTCTATCATTCTGAGGATCCATTTCTTCGCTCTCCCTCGAAACCCCTATCCGAGAAATTATTCAGTGCTCCTGTAGGGTCATTTATTCTCTACTCTTCCTCATAACCCCAATTTGAGAAATTATTCATTGCTTTTGAAGCGTCACTTATTCTTACTCCTCTACTCATATAAGGTAAGACTCTCACCTATTAGATAGGGCATTTGACCCCACCTAGCAAAAGAGACCTACCACTATTTTAGTAAGAGTAATGCTATACAACCAGAATATATAACCAAAAAATATAATCAGAATGATGTGACTGAGTTATGGGCCTATCACTTTAAAATAAAAAACCCACCAAGATACATTTTAATTATAAAACCGTCATTGTCACATCATTCTGGTTTAAAATTATGTACAAAAATTTTAAAAAAATAACATTTTTCTTTTAGTAATAAAGCAAAGATGACCTGGTGCTCAGACACTGAATAATTTGTGTTTGAAGAGCACTGAATAATTTTTATCCACTCCCACCGCCCCATAGGCTGTTGCTAGATCTCTCTCCTAGGAAGTACAGCCAGATCTCTTTCTCTTAGGAAGTATATAATCAAGGTCATATACTTCCTTAAGACTTTCTTTCTCCTTCAGGAAATAGCTTGCTGCTATATCCCTTTTTCTCCTCAAATCCATCGCTACCTTCCTTGCCTGCCCGCTCACTTTAACCTCAAAGCAGCGTGTTGCTGCTGCCATTTTCCGGCCATCCACCGTGGAAACTGCGCCGAAGGACTATATGAAGTGGCCATTGCTTTTGGCCCACAACCTAGTGATACCGATTCGTTTAATAATATTGGAAAGCAAAGGAAGTTAATCTCCTATCTAAAAAAAAATTAAGGAAAATATAACAAAAGATAGTTGCCAACCTGCTTTTTATTTTTTTTCTGGGAAAATGATATTCTCCCAGAAAATTTGTACACAAACCTTAAAACGACTTCGCAAGTTAAGACATAACAGAAGCCAAAAAAGAAACCTCCATTGCTGCCAATTTAGCAATGACCCGCAGGACCCTTTTTGGGAATATAACTACATGGGGAAGGGTCGTGTGGCGGAACCGGACCTTTGGCTAATGAAACCGAACCAGTGCTACCGGCATAAGCCCTCGCTCCTCCTCCTCCTCCTCCTCCGTTATGCTCCATCGGCCTTCCAGCTACAACCACTATGGCGACTGTAAGGATCGCGTAGAAAAGGACCCATTTTCCGAGCTTAAAGCCAGAGAAACACTCAATAGCTATTTCCATATGTAGAAGATATATAGAGAGTGCAGAAAAAAATTGGCTTCACGCAGCCCATTTTATACGGGAGCGGATTTGCTGCAGTCGGCCAAGATGTCGTCACTTGCTAACGCGTACCAATGAAAGCGCGCCACGTGTCAAAAAAAACTACAATAGCAACTGTGTTTTAACAGATTCGCAACTTTTCTCTCTCCTCTTTTACCGTCTCCCTCTTCTCTCATAGAAAGTCATTTATCTCTCCCCTCTTTAACTCTCTCTCTCACTAGATGTCTGACTTTTGCGTTCTTGATTTTTATCACTGTAATCATCTTCCAACGAGATCATCTTTTCACTATATATATATAAAGTGTAGCTTGCTTGAGGTTTGATTTTACTGTTTGGATTTTTGTTACTGTTCTGTTCAGTTGGATTTCTGAAAAATAAAAACATGTACTGTAGATCAGATCAGCTTTAACTTCATCATCTCCTTGAGGATCAAATCAATAAAAACCCACTTAGTAGTTGTGGTCACATGACACGAATAAACAAAAAAAAAAAGTCAAAATTGAATCAGCCAACCCAAAAGTACCAAAATGATCTTGAAGAATATGAATATAAAGATGATAGAATTATTGTGACACCACATACTTGTTTTTTTATACTTCGGAATGAAATTGTAACACCACATGCACTGGCTGTCCAGATCCATCTGAAGCACAGGTGGGTGGGTCAAAAAAATAGGGCTTAATCACTTAGTATGAGGGATAGAAAAGTGAATTCCAGAGACGGGAGAGAGAGGCGAAAAGAGAGTAAAAGAGCGAGAGAACAGACAGACGGCAACGTAACATTGTGAATCCGTTAAAATTTTAAATTTTTTATTTATAACACGTGGCACGCTTTCACTTGCTTACGTTAGCAACAGCAGCGACAGCATGGCCGACTGCAGCAAAACCGTTTACATTTTATACCAACATTTCCATGGTAACACGTTAAGTGGACCCGCTTTCGTCAGTAACAACTAAGAGAAATGTTATAGAATCCGAAAATTCCTACCGCTTAACCTTACCGGCTGATGTGGCGAAATACGTGGCTCATATTCGTTTTCCAAAAATTGACTTCCTTTTCCCTGTAGATACCTGGTCTTACATATGGTGGTCTACAGCCAGCTGATTTTGTCTCAATCCTTGTTCAATCCAAGCTGGTATTCCTGGAATTCACTGCTTACCATTGAAACGGATCTTTTTTTTACTGTTGGATACCGGTAACCGGTGACGTAACATAGTTATTCCTATATATAAGGCAGCTATCCCTCATATATATTGTAATGTTTTTTTAGCAGCCATGAAATGTTTGTTTTGTCTTTTAGTTGGATATGTTGTGTTCTGCTTGTAGGGGCCAATTTGGGATTTAGTTTTGCTCAGTTGTTCAAGTCTTCCGGCGGGAGGGATGCTTCTGTTTTCTCACCACCTCCCCTCTATTCTCTTGGCGGAATCACATGTAAGTCAAGGGTAGACCCTCTGAACTTTGAAAATTCTGTTTGAATTCTATAAATTTTTTAATTACTTATGATAAGAAAAGTGTATTGTCTCCCAAACTGACAATAAATAGTGTATTGGTCCTATAACTAATTATGGGATTTAACCACCAAAGTGGTAATTGAATTGGCTTTTATAGTTAGGCTTGAAACTTCGCTATTCTTTTAACGGTTACGTATTTGAACCCGTTTACAGTAGTAATTGCATGAATCAAATACTGTTAAGAAAGGATTGAATGTTACTTACACTTTTATAGAACTGCGTTGTCGAGCTTGTCATTCCCGAGTCAATAGATATATCTCAAACAGGACATTTTACAACAGGTGAAAAGTTCTATGGTCACACTCAAAAGAATTACTACGTTAGTTGTCCTTTTTCACCTTTTTGCTTAGCAAAAAAAAAAATATGGAATTTATTTTTATCTTTATTTTCTATGGATATTGAATTAATTCCTTGGTAGTAGGTCAGAGTGAACTCATAAAAATTAAAAAAAAAAAAAAAAAAAGAAAAGCGATATATAGATTTTTGGAGTAATTAATTATTCAATATCCATAAAACATATAACAACAAGAAGAAAAACCATACAAATTCCGTGCATTGCGCTAATACAATATAGATGTGCATGTATGCACTGTATATGATGAGATAAAGAAGCAATAAATAACGGTTCACGGGTCAGGAAAAACCATCCTTGAAAGTGATGTTATAGAGAAACAGGTCGGGTTTGAGGCGGTGAAAGTGATGGTATGCAGAAACTGGTCGGGTATGAGGCGGTTTGCCCGTATTCTAAACACATAGAGGGTAAGGTACGATAAGAGAGAAAATTTATTGGGCAAGTTTTCCATTGAGTTGGAGAGAAATTAGACTAATTTCATATTTTTTTTTATAAGTATTCTGTATATTTCAAAAGATAAAGAATAATTGTTATAATAGGAATTATAGAGATCAAATTGTGACACATGACAATTTCTAAGGATTACCGGTATAATTAGGCAATTTTTCTAGTTTTTTTTTATTTTTTTTATTTTAAACCATACTTTCCATCCAAAATTAAGTGATAATTAATGGATGAAAAGACATTTCACAAGAGTATTTTGATATTAATAAGCATGTTTGGATGCAGCTTATAAGCTAACTTTTTCAAATAACTTCTTTTTCTCTTTGGACACAAGTGAGGAAAGAATTCAGCCAAATAAAGCTCTCAAAAGCACAAATTTGCCCTTTCTGTAGCTCATAAACAAAAACCCAAACTCAGACACTGATTTTCTTTTTTGGGAACCCTCTAATCTGATCCAGAAATGCGTCTTTTTGAGCTCAAAACCGGACAAAAACGAGAAATTATAATTGGCAAGCAGTGAACATGCATTTTCTACTTTTTTTTTTTCTTTTTTGTTTTCTTATTTCAGCAATCTCTTAATGGTAGTTACGTTTTTCAGTCCTATGATCGGGTCCCAACCAGACCAGGCTAGGGACCCTCCCAAACGTTTGATCAGGCACCAATAAGAGCTCCACCTTGGCTCCCCTTGACTCCGAACAGATCAGCCTATCAAACATGTTTTCTGTTATGTCCGTCCCTTCCATCAAATCAGTGGGAGCCACAGCTAACATTAAACACTGTAGCGTGCACTTGAAGTATGGGCGTAGAGTGTGTGAGGAATAACCGTCATGTCCCTAACGCCGTTCTGACACAAGCTATGATAGAGTGAGGGAGCGACCCTCTCAAATGCTCTGTCATAGATCTGACCCTCTAATAAAACACCGCCACGTAGAAGGGTCACTAACTACTCCCCATGCATGCATACAAAAGGAAGACTAAGACTTTTCTCTCCAAGTACGCGTCAAAGAGAAATCCTAGCAAATTATACTCTTGAGTAACGATATTCTTCTAAATCTAATTGGATCATCAGAGGGCTTTTGGCAGGAACCACACCGATGTGCTTAGAAGAGGAGATCACACACCAACAGGAAAAAGAGCTTGTCGAAAATTTGGGAGCAAGACTCATGAGATTGCTGTATGATCACTTAAATCAATTCTAAAATTTTCATTATGAACTTCTAGTGATTCATGCATTTTAATTTTGGGTTGATTTTCCTATCATGTGCTTTGGTCGATTGATTGTCCTCAATTTTTTACGGAATTGAATTTGTGAGTTTGTCAACAGAAATACATCTGATGGGCTATATGAGGCTAATTAGTGATCAACGTGGAATTTGTAGCCAGTTACAAAAACTCTGCAGTTATAATGGAGTGAAAGCATGGAAGACAAATGACTTGTTCCCCCTCTCTCTCTCTGTACCAACGTCTATGGGTCTCCGGAGGAAGTGGGTTCGACCATTAGATTGTGTTCAATGATGGAGGAGAGAGAAGATGTTGATGCAGTTGATCATGGTGGTTGGCCGGTTGCGTTGCTGTTCGTGGGTGCTTGGCTATGGGTTGGGCTGAAGAGAGAGAAGAAGAAAAGAGATGGGTCAAATTGTTGGAAATCAAGACTTTTTGGGCACTCAAATTTTTAAATTGTTGGGGTTTTTTTGTCCTTTTGTCAAAATCGTTTTGATTCATTCATTTGCATATTAACTCAAATTATAGAGAGTCAAGTGTAAGGTTGTAAAACGAATCAAACTATTTAAATTCGACTCATGTTAGTAAAAAATTTATTTGAAATCGACTCGTTATATAAATAACTTAAACTTAAACACATGTTAATACTCGTTAAGTTTATGTGCTCAACTTAAACTTGGCTCGATAAGTATATACATTAAAAAATTTTAATTACTCAAATTTGACTCGAAAGTTAAACAAATCAAATAAATTTTCAAGTTCGTTAAAATTTTTAAATCAACTAATAGCTCACCATTCAGCTCGATTTGACTTATTTACAATTCTAATTATGTATTTATTTTTAAATCACAATTTAATTATGTGATTTCGACTAAAGCTACAAAAAAAGGGTAAATTTTACCCTCTAATAAATTCACGTGAAATTTATTCTAGTGAGAGAAAAAAAAAATGGAGAAATGAGCATTTTTTAAAAAATTAACAAATTTCCTTTCCTTTCATCTACATCGCGCAACTTTTCCAATTAAAAAAGAGCAGTACCATCACACGGCATTATATGTTCAACACTTTATCCAACCGGCTGATGTGGTTCGCGCTCCTGTGATTCCGTCTACAATATACCATCCTAGTCCAACATCTCCACCTCTCACTTCATCTCCACCGCCTATCATTCTGACGACCCAGTTCTTCACTCTCCAATCCCGAAAAATTATTCAGTGCTCACAAAACGTTACTTAATTTTACTCTTCCATTCCATTCATATGGGATAGAGCTCTCACCAATTAGCTCAATATTTGACTCCACTTAACATAAAAACCCACCACTATTTTAGTAATAAAACAAAGACGATGTGGTGCTCTAAATACTGAATAATTTGTGCCTTAATAGCACCGAATAAATTTTTCCCACCTCCAGCACTACCCTAGGTAGTTGCTAGATCTTTCTCTTAGGAAGTACAGCCAGATCTCTTCCTCTTGGGAAGTATATACTTCCTAAGACTTTCTCTCTCCTTCAGGAAATAGCTTGTTGCTAAAGCCCTTTTTATCCTCAAATCCATAGCTACCTTCCTTGCCCGCCCGCCGGCTTACTTCAACCTCAAAGCCGCGTGTTGCTGCTGCCATTTAGCGGCCATCCAGCGTGGAAACTGATGCATTCCCAAACCCGACCCGTTTAAACTGTTGCATTTCCCAACCCGACTCCGATCCGATTGTCTTTCACACTGATTCCGAAACTTTGGAACCCCGACCCCGAAATTTCGTTAGCCGCTGGGTGTTTCTCTTGGAGGGATCGACGTCTAGGCCGATGTGTTGGTACCTTCGGATTTGGTGGCGATGGCGAGCGACGCGTCCGACAAGTAAACAACCAACGAAGGCCCCAAATCGCCGGGGATCACCTCCTCTGAAAGCCTCTGCAACCAGAGCTTCCTGGTCAAGAACTCCGAAACAATCACATCGGGCACTTCAAACCTGCATCTTGGCCGAATCTAAACGTAGGTCTTCCATCTTGGAACGCAAAGAGAGTCAGAATCAATCGCTTGACTGGGGCTTGGTTTTCTGGGTTTTCCGGGCTATTGGGGATGAGCTTGGCAGTGAGGTCGCCATCAGATCACATCGGGCACTTCAAACCGCTTCTTGGCCGAATCTAAACTTGGGTCTTCCATCTTGGAGCGCAAAGAGAGTCAAAATCAATGGCTTGACTGGGGCTTGGTTTTCTGGGTTTTCCGGGCTGTTGGGGATGAGTTTGGCAGTGAGGTCGCCATCAGAGATGGTGACATCGGCGGCTAGTAGAGGACGTGGAATGTAAAAAGGAAAATGACCCACTTGTCCCACCACCGCCACGAAGAGTGTGCTGGCTTCGGTAAGAGTAGCAATAGTACTTGCAAGGCTTGGATAGAGATGGAGCCCATGAATGGGCCTTGATTATGAGATCAGCTATCAAAAGGGACCACACGCTGAGAAGAAGAACCAGAAGACTGCTTTTGCTGGTGGTGGTGGTGGGGCTGTGAAGTGGTGGTGATTTGGAGTGAGAGGATTTGGGTATTGGAGAGAATGGGAGCAAATCGCAGCTAGGGTTTTCCAATTAACCAGATAATTGGACCACGAGTCTGACGGGGAGACAATTAACCCGAACCCGATCGAAACCCGTTTCAAACCCGCTAAAATTTTCCCTTTCACCTCCGAACCCGATCCGCTACCGATACATATCGCACCGAACCCGCCGTTCGGGTGGGATCGAAAACCCGTTTAAACGCCTTTTTTGCCATCCCTACCCACAACCTAGTGATACCGATTCGTTTAATAATATTGGAAAGCAAAGGAAGTTAATCTCCTAACTAAAAACAAATTAAGGAAAATATAACAAAAGAGAGTTGCCAACTTCCTTATTATTTTTTCTCTGGGAAAATGATATTCTCCTATAAACAAGAGGAAGTTAATCTCCTATCTAAAAAAAATTAAGGAAAATATAACAAAAGAGAGTTGCCAACATGCTTATTATTCTTTTTCTGGGAAAATAATATTCTCTCAGAAAATTTGTACACAAACCTTAAAACGACTTGACAAGTTAAGATATAACAGAAGCTAAAAAAGAAACCTCCATTGCTGCCCTCTCTCATGGACGACGGCTAGAGCCAATTTAGCAATGACCCCCAGGACCCTTTTTGGGAATATAACTACATGGGGAAGGCTCGTGTGGCGGAACCGGACCTTTGGCTAATGAAACCGAACCAGTGCTACCGGCATAAGCCCTCGCTCCTCCTCCTCCTCCTCCTCCTCCGTTATGCTCCATCGGCCTTCCAGCTACAACCACTATAGCGACTGTAAGGATCGAGAAGAAAAGGACCCATTTTCTGAGCTTAAAGCCAGAGAAACGCTCAATAGCCATTTCCATATGTAGAAGACATATAGAGAGCGCAGAAACAAATTGGCTACATGCTGCCCATTTTATAAGGGAGCGGATATGCTGCAGTCGGCCAAGATGTTGTCGCTTGCTACCGCGTATATCAGTGAAAACGTGCCACGTGTCACAGAAAAACCACGGCCACCATTGTGTTTGGCAACTTTTCTCTCCTCTGTTTTTGGTTTCCCAAGCTATCCCAGAACTAATCCTCCGAGATGCGGTCAGGCATCGAAGCGGAACCTCTCTAAAGAAAGTTTGCTGCATTCACAAGAGTTCAAAACTAAGACTTCTTACTTAAACGATCAGAGCTCTTTCCACTCAGGTCAACCTCCATTGATTTCTCTCTCATAGAAAGTCATTTATCTCTTCCCTCTTTAACTCTCTCTCTCCTCTCTCTCACTAGATGTCTGACTTTTAGATTCTTAATTTTTATCACTACAATCATCTTGCAATGAGTTCATCTTTTCACTGTATATATATATATATATATATGTGTGTAGCCTGCTTGAGGTTTGATTTTAATATTTGAGTTTTTGAACTTTTCATGTAATTCAAATTATTTTTTTAATTCACTTCACAATAATATTGTAATTAAATTTATTATTATGATAAATATAATATTAAAATCACTTTAATAAATAAACTAATGTATACTCTTCCCAACCTTAATGTTCAAGATCAAAAATTTATATGTATCCATTTGAAAATAAATCACATAAAAAATTTAATGCTTCAAATTATATCAATAAATAACAGGGCTAATAATTAATTCAACAATCTCAAATCATGAACAAAATTCATATTCAAAATTATTGACTTTAATTAAATCTAAGTAAGAGTATTAAACAATCAAAGTACGTATTTAAAAAAATAAATATAAATTATATGTCAAGTCATTACAAAGCATAGAATTTCATCCTCACCTCTAATATAAAAACTTAATCACTCATGATTTTAACATTCATTAAAAATAAAAAAATAAAATATAAAATCTAAATATGTAAAAATAATAAGACTTTCACAACTTTGTGTTTCAAGTTTTTGTCTTCTTCTTTTTTCTTCTCTCTTTCTTTTTATCTTTTGACTTTTATTCTTCTCTCTCATTTCGGTCCGGCGCTCAGCTTGTTGCGGCTGCTGTCTCCACGTAATCCTCCATTAGGGATTTGAGGATTTGATTATAACCTTTTATTTGTCCTGGCCCCCTTGACCGTACGGCTGCTAGATGGGTTCCTTGGTTTCCTTTTTTTTTTTTTTAACTTTTTTTTCTTGTTTACTTCCTGCCAACACCTATTCGCCCATGTACATGTATACATATTATATACATATATGAATATATTTTTTTTTACTTTTTTTTAAGTTAAAAATTTTTCTTCTAGTCTTCTTATTGAAATAAAATTGTTAAAAGATTTCACTCCTCTAAGCGCATATTTTTTATTTTAGATAGGATTCTTTATTTTTTGCTCTTGTATTTAAATTTATAATAAAAATAATAATATAAATAAATAAATAATAATTTAATAATATAATTAAAAAATAAAAATATATAAATAATGTGATTTATCAATCATCTCCTTGAGAATTAAATCAATAAAAATCTGTCAATAGTTGTAGTCACATGACACGAACAAAAAAATTAAACAAAAAGCCAAAATGGAATCAACCAACCCAAAAGTACCAAAATAATCTTAAAGAACATGAAGGTGATGGAATTATTGTGACACCACATACTTTTTTCTTGTACTTCGAAATGAAATTGTAACACCACATGATCTGAAGCACTGTTAGGTGAGTAAAAAAAATGAGGCTTAATCACTCAGTATGAGGGGATAGAAAAGTGCATTTGAGAGAGAGGGGAGAGAGGCGAAGAGAGAGTATAAAAGAGGGAGAGAAAAGACAGACGGCAACGTAACATTGTGAATCTCTTAAAATTTAAAAAATTTTATTTGTGACACGTGGCACATTATCATGGTATATAATATTAAAATCACTTTAATAAATAAACTAATGTATAATGTTCTTAACCTTAATGTTTAAGATAAAAAATTTATATGTATTTATTTGAAAATAAATTACATAAAAAATCTAATGCTTGAAATGATACCAATAAATAATAGGGCTAATAATTAATCCAACAATCTCAAATCATGAACAAAATTTATATCTAAAATTATTGACTTTTATTAAATCTACGCAAAAGTATTAAACAATCAAAACACGTGTTTAAAAAAATAAATATAAATCACATGCCAAGTCATTACAAAACATAAAATTTTATCATCAATCTTAATATAAAAACTTAACTACCATAATTTTAAAATTTATTAAAAGTAAAAAAATTAAAACATAGAACTTAAACATGTAAAAATAATAAAACTTCCATAACTTTATATTACAAGTCTTTGTCTTCTTCTTTTTCCATCCCTCCTTTTTATCTTTGACTTTTTCTCTTCTCGATCGTTTCGGTCCGGCGCTCAGCTTGTTGCGGCTGCTGACTCCACGTGATCCTCCATTAGCGATTTGATTATAACTTTTTATTTCTCCTGGCCCCCCTTACCGTACAGCAGTTAGGTAGGTTCCTTTGTTTCTTTTTTATTTTTTTGAACTCTTTTTTCTTGTTTACTTACTGCCAACACCTCCTCACCCGTGCACATCATATATATATATATATGTATAGAAGTTATGTTTATTTTTATATTTTATTTCTCTCATACGACGTTTTAAATATTTTTATATTTTTAAAATATCACATCACAAGAATAATTAGTTAGATAATTTTTTAAAATTAATTAATTAATTTTGAAAAATTAACTAACATTAAAAGACTCTTTGTAGACTTATGATATAGATAATTATATCAGAGTACGAAATAATTCAATTGTTGGAGGTTAATCATAATCATTATACATATAAAAAATTAAAAAAGACAATTAGTTAGATAACTTATGATATAGATAACTATTAAATCTACACTATTATCAATCCACCACTTAATTCAATTCGATTGATATAGATAACTTATGCATATTTAATAACAATAAAAACTTTTGAGTTTTGATTCTCTAGGTCTATTGAAATATTATTTCTTCAAAGGCATATCTATTTATGTATCCATAATTTACAATAGTAGAGACGTTGGGCTTAAGAATTTTTTAGATAAAAAACTATAAGTGATCCATCGGCATCAAACAACTTAAACATCACCAAAATATCAAAGTGCACATATCTTCTTTTTAATTCTTTTTTTCACTTTCGATTTACTTTTGCAGTAAACTCTTATTAAGTTTATGATGTAATTTAAAATTAGACTTTCAATTAATAGTTATGAGATACTATTTTGAAAAACTAATTATTTTTATTCGGAGCATTGCACGGGGCAACTAATACCCAATTTAGATAAACTTTAAATTTTTTATAATTTTTAAAGAGAATACTTTTTGTGTGCTTGATTTATAAGATAGAAAAGTGCAATATTATTACAATTATAAATACGGTGCAATTACTATAATTTCCTGCGTGCATTATATGGATATACAAATAAAAAATGGAAAAAATTGCAGGCACCCGTTGATAGACATAAATATGCACATGCATATGTATATCTATGCGTATATGTCGATTTTGATGGTCAAATTAACTTGAATGATTGAATTTATTCTATAAAAAGAAACAGTTTTGTGATTATACGTTTGTTGGCCTGCCCCCTAACCCAATTAGCTTTGTGGTTTCTGTCAGTTTTTGGATACATCTAAGAAGTAATGCTTTGATCCCAAATATCAAGTATGATATTTTATATTATTTTTGTTGCATACAACCAAACAATGTTATAATATTATTCATTGTTTGATATGACAAGATTCATGTTTCGATTTTTTTTGCATGTAGAGTTTTGGAAAAGAATGAGAAGATAATATCTATGCAAAACTCTATTGCAATTTATTCATTAGAGTTTTTATAAGTTTTTTTATTTATTTTTCAAAACATTTTAGATTGTATACTTAATTATTTGGGATTTTAAATTAATTACTTATAATATATACGATCACTTTTCTAAATATTTTTTATCGATTATTCTAATACTTTTAAATTTGAAGAAGATTTATTGTCTGTGCATTACACGGGTTGATACCTAGTGTATACATATTATATATATATATATATATATATTTTCTTTTTTTTAAGTTGAAAATTTTGCTTCTAGTCTCCTTGTTTGAATAAAATTGTTAAAAGATTTGATTCTTTTTAAGCGTGTGTTTCTTATTTTGGGTAGAATTCTTTCTTTTTTTGTTCTTGTATCCAAATTTGTAATAAAAATAATAATATAAGTAAATAAATAACAACTAAATAATATAATTAAAAAATAAAAATATATAAATAATGTGACTTATCAATCATCTCCTTGAGAATTAAATCAATAAAAATCTGCCAGTAGTTGTAGTCACATGACACGAACAAAACCAAAAAAAAAAGCCAAAATGGAATCAACCAACCTAAAAGTACCAAAATAATCTTAAAGAACATGAAGGAGATGGAATTATTGTGACACCACATACTTTTTTTTTGGTACTTCGGAATGAAATTGTAACACCACATGATCTGAAGCACGGGTAGGTGAGTCAAAAAAATGAGGCTTAATCACTCGGTATGAGGGGAGAAAAGTGAATTTGAGAGAGAGGGAAGAGAGGCGAAGAGAGAGTACATCAGAGGGAGAGAAAAGACAGACGGCAACGTAAGATTGTGAATCGCTTTAAATTTAAAATTTAAAATTTTTTATTTGTGACACGTGGCACACTTTCATGGTATACGTTAGCAACAACAGCGACTACATGTTGGCGGACTGCAGCAAAACTGTTCCCATTTTATACCAACACTTCTATGGTAACGCGTTAAGAAGACACGCTTTCGTAAGTTAGAAGTAAGAGAAATGTTATAGAATACGCAAATTCCTACCGCTTAACCTAACGGACTGATATGGCGAAACACGTGGCACACAATTACTGGAATTAGAAATGAAAAGGAATCGGGACTCCGGACTAGGGGATTTTTTTTTTTTCATAGATAAGAGAAGAAGGGTCAGAATTCCACATATAATAGAAACATAGATCACACATTTTAACAAAATCGAGTTCAAATAACACGTATATATAACTAAATCTATTTGTAATCCACATAAAATAGAAACATAGATCACAGGGTATTTCGAATTCTTTGTTGACACGAACAAAGTCAGAAAAAATTTCTAAAATTATTTTAGTATTAAACTTTGAACATGTAATAGTTGACTGTGGGAATATTGGATGTGGCGGTGAGACACTCGAAGACGGTATCACCGAACCGCGGCAGCTGATCAGATCAGAACTCACAAAGCAAACATACGATTCTATTTTTTTTTTTTTTTTTTAACTTGTAGTACGAGAAGTTAGTGACTTTTCACTTTTTTTTAATATTTTCTTCTTATTTTTTCTGTCCTTCAATTTTATTTTCTTTCTTATCAAACATATCCTTAGTTGTATGTCTCTTATTGTGATGACCATGACATTTGAGAAAGCTTTGAAGACAAAATTCTTTTTGGTCAGCTGACTACACCTTAATTAAGAAGACTAGTCTCTTAATGTATGTGCAACTATTCCCTTCACTTCATACTTAATTTAAACATATATCTCCTTATGCATCAAATCTCCTCTCAAATTTAAGATAAAAACATAAAATTAAATTAAAAAACACACTCAAAAAAGGAACACGAAGAGAGACACGAAAAGAAAAACCAAACACAATAAATAGAGTTTGAAAGGAAAATCTCTAATAGTCTTGGCATCACTGTTAGAGAATATGACTTTAACGGATATCTTGATGTGAACCTGCAAGAGAAAAAAATCAGGATTACTCAGCAGCCTCGATGTGAATAAATCTTCATGTGCTCTTAAATTCAAGAAAATAATTTGAAAGAGAACAATGAAAGCAACTGTTAAGAGGATGAATATGAAAAGTGATATGGTGTTAGTGATTATATTGGCAACTGTCAGGAATGTAGAAACATAAAAAAAACTGTAGCAGTTGAGTAGTAGTAGACTTGTGAAGAATGTGGAAGTATCGAAATTAAAGTAGTTGTACTTGTCTAAAATTATGAGGTTACATGTTTGCTCTCACAGTTATTTCGTGGCCTCAGTGGTTTGATTGATAATTTTTTTATATTGTCCTTTTTTTAAAAAGTGTAAAATATACGAAGCTTTTAGATTGTTACCTTTATATATTAAAATAGATGACAACAAGGTAAGTTTGGTACCTTACTCCTAATAGAAAAACTCCACCCAACACTCTCCCAAACCCATAAGAGGTTGGAACAAATTTAGCTTTGTATAAAATTTGAAAATAAAAATAAATCTCTAAAATTAAAAAATAATTCAAATTATACCAACACTAATACAATATAAAATTAAAAAAGAAATAGTCTAAAACTCTAGAATAAGAAGTAATATTAAAATCCTAATATTTACTTACATATTAAAGATACATAAATTTAAATATAATATGAGTATTTAGAAATTTCATAATATAATCGAGACGAGTTCGAGGTGAGGTTACCTAAACTTTACCATGTCCTAAGTCCGTAATAAGTTTTATTTTCTTTCCCATATCCCGCCCCTAACCCGTTTATTCCCCAAACCCTTCTTATTAAGGGAAGGGTAAAGCGGGGTTTGGATTTCTTGGATTCAATTGTCATCCCTGTCTCTTAAGATAACTACACCACTCAAAATCTTAAAAAGTTGGTATGGTGGTCAAGACCTAGGTCTGAAACTCCCTACAAGGTCTTATATTCGAAACTTTTTAGGTGCTATCAACTCCTTCAGATCACTCTAAAATTTTTGACCTAGTAATTACCTTATTTGATTGGGACAAGAGGAGTACACAGGCCTCGTGATTGGTCTGGTAAGTACAACTTAGTCTGAACACCCGATCATAAAAAAATAAAAATAAAAACTACACCACTCATATCTATAATCAAGAGTGGCCTCAAGTCTTCAGGAGGATTCTCCAAGATTACCAAACTCTCCTCTTGATCTTTCACGTTCTTCGCCAGTAAATTAGCATATATGTTCCCTTCGCTAAGTACGTGGAGGTATATTTGCATCTCTGTGGTAACATTATGGTCTCTCCTATAAAGTTGCTGAATGGGGATGTTTGTGCTTGATCTTCTGTAATGAGGTATGCTGCCTCTTCATAGTCTAATTCTATTTTTGCTTCCCAAGCCCTCAATAAATTCCCAATATCTTTGCTTAAGTGCTTGAACAATCATGAAGTGTTTTCAAGTATCCATGTAGCAAGTTGCCTATGTCATCCCTAAATAAACCTCCAAAGTCTACTTGTCCCGAATTTTTTCCTTGGACTACTGTCTGTGTTCAAGTTTATTTTACCTACCGAAGGAAAACAACACTTAGGACTCATTTGGTATAGTTTTGTTTTGCTTTTTTGACTTATAAGTAAAAAAAGTTAAAATTTTTTTGCTTTTATAAGTTAAAGATGAGCAAAAAAGTAAAAAAAAAAAATTAACTTTTTTGTTTATAAGCTAAAAAAAAATAGGCCAAAAAACCCTACTAAACTGCCATTAGTACATCTATCAGCAGTTAAAGCCTATGGAGTTAGAAAGCAAGAACGCCTCATCAATGTCATTCGCATATTTGAGAGCCTGATTAATAGTGTCTCGAGCTATGCTCTCGTTGTTTTCAAACAGTACTTTGTTCATGTCATTCCATATACCAGGATACAGAAGCAAAGAGGGTTTTCCGATTCAGATTTTCATGTTTTTTTATTGCCCTTCCTCAGGTTCTGAGTAAACTAAACCATAGTTACCGAAAACTCATTTTGAAAAGGGACACACGTTTATAATATGAGTATGAAACTCGTTTGAAGACTTTGAGGAAACGTTTCGAAAATATAAGAGAAATGTTCCGGAAACTCCTACGAAACTTTTGAAAAATTTAAGGAAAACGCTTTGAAAACTTGAAATCCTAATTTTTAAATTTTTTTTCTCTTAAGTTCTAACTAAGTATCTATGAAATTATTCATGTAAGTTTTTTCTAAGTTTTTCAAAAGTTTTCTTTAATTTTTTCAAAGGTATCCGTTAAATTTTTTAAAGGTCTCATTTGAGTTTCGCAAAAATTTCTTAATAAAATTCTTAATAAATTTTTCAATCATTTTTCGTTTCAGCTTCTGGCGTTCCGCTTTGCATTTTGACAACTATGAACTAGGCTTGAAAAGGTTTATCCTTCACACTAGAATATATACCAGTGGCTGCCCAAAAGGGAAACCCAAACTTCCTTAGCTTTAAGGCGAATCTTGAATAAATGGTCGAGAGATTCAGAGTGTGCCTTGCATCTGGGATACCAGCCAGTCACGTTACCTAAACCCTGATCGCTCTCATCTGGTTGAATCCTAGCCTGCTACCAAAATTAACCGGCCAGCACTTGGAGATCTACAGTTTCTTTAGTTCCAACACCAATCTACCACCCGAGAATCCTTGTCAAGCCTTATATACGATTCGTCCACAATCACTAGGTATTCGGGTTCATCTTCACTTACTTGGACAAGTGTAATGTGGGTTAAAATGTGCTAAGTTCGACCTTAATTTTTGTGGGGCTTCCCCAAGAGAAAATAAAAAATGAAATGTAAAATATAAAAAAAAACTAGAAATTAATTTTACCTTGGAGACCTACTTCAAGAGAGTGTCGTATAGTACTGTTAACTTCCTTACTATTCTTGTAATTGCCATCTGTAATCCACGCAGGTGTGTCGGCACCACTAGAGTGGACGAGAAAGAAAAGGGCATGGGATGATTTTTGAAATTCAATCAAAATAATCTACTGTCTTAAGGGAATCAATAAAAGAGTAAGAGGACAGCTGACAAGAAGATGACATAGGTAAGAATCAATCTCTTCCCAATTTCTAAGTGAGATGATTCTCCTTGTCCATAAAAATCACACTACTAAAAACTGAACGTTTTGTAATGGCAACTTACTATCGCAAAAGGTTGATTAGTCGTCACAAAACACCTATGTTGTAAGTGAGATGATCACTCCCCCTATGTTGCAAGTGTAAGTAATGTTTGGGCAATACTTAGCAAAGTAGAAAAAAGTTCCCAACAAGTCTTCTATAAGTAGATGGGTCATCCAATAGCTGGCTCTCCTGCTGATGCTAATTCTAGATCATGTTTCGCCTTGCATGCAAAAAGACCAGCTTTTTACGATAAATCCATTGACTACTTGCATTGGGTTCTAGACCTTTTCATTGATATAAAATGTGCCTTAATGGGAAAATTGTTGGATGGGTTTTGAGTAAACAATGAAATGTGTAAATCTAACTAGCTTATAGTATTTTATATATTTCTCACAAAGTACTTGATTCCTTCAGTCAAAACTAATTATTTAGGCCTCCTAAATCGTGTGATGATTGGTTGGCTCACAAAAATTTGAGGGTCAATCAAATCAAAAACAATTATTCAAAGAACATACTGAAAAAATTGAACCAAAGTTCCAATTTAGCAACAAATTTGAGGGCCCACTCTGTTGGGATCCCTAGAATCCTCTCCTAAAGAAGACAATGAACATGTTATGGTAAAACTTGGGCCTAATCTAAGCTTTTTATCTTGCTCCCTAATAATTTTAGGATTATAAATATTCTCTATCATCTTCTCCTTTTAGAAAACATACCACATTAAGAAAATATTATTCTTTCATAAATTTTATACAGAAAATTTCACAAAAATAATGTGAAAATGACATTTATATAATTAAGAACTATTATAATAGGTATTTTGTTTCAAAATGAAAATTCGCATTCAACGTGTTCATAAAATTTCTATATAAATTTTCGAATTGTATAAAATTTACGCCCAAGCAATTTTGGCAAGTAGAGTGAAGACCAATGAAGTACCTCAAGCGACCTTTGAAACCAAAGTTAGGGTTGTGTAACCATTGTTTAAGGGATTGACTGGTATTGTTGGGTAATTAGATATGCTGACTTGGTTGCATTGTTATGACTCAATATGACCAGATAGGACGATGTGATTTTACATATTTCTTATGATCATTATTAGTTGTCAACCCGTGCAATGCATGGGAGTAAGGTTCTTTAAATTCACATTAGAAATATGAGTTCAAATTCATAACAATTAAGTATATAATTTAAAATTGACAATCTTAATTTGTTTTATGGTAAACAAAGGTTTAGAAAAATAAAAGAACGTGTAAAAACTTTGGTGAGTTTATTGCAATAGAGTTTTGTATAAATTGTTTTATGAAGCAGTTTAATAAAACTCAAAAACTTGTAACACAACTCACCGTTTCTCTAAGAATTGAAGTAGATATATATTTATATATATATATTGTACTTTATTTAATTATAGTCACATGAGTAAGTTCTTCTTTCGTTGAACTTAATTTTATAATTTTAGATATTTTATTTTGATCTCAAAAACTTGTGAACCACAGATCTTTGTCATATATCTTATTCCATCCTTTTTTATTCTTTTTAGTATCTTATTTAATAGTTATCCGACCAAAATAAGATTACTACATAGTTGCCAATCGCAATCTTATCTAATTTAAATAAAATTACTTAATTATCTTTCTTAAGTAGTCTTAAATAGTCTAACAAATTCAATAGTTATCTAACTAATTGCTTCTGGAACGTGACATTTTAAAAATATAAAATCATTTAGAGCACCACATAGGAGAGAAGCAAAATATAAGATGAACACAGCGTTTATATATATATATATATATATGCTAGCATTAAACCAGTGCTATGCACGGATTAAGAGAATAGATATTAAATACAAAATTTTTATAAAAAATAAATTATCGATTGTATATGTTTGAATCGTACACTAATTATATGATTCATGTTAAACTATATAATACTTAATATAGTCGTGCAATTAATTGTAAAAGTGGATTGCGAAAAAAATTTTAACTTGCAATAAGAAATTAAAGTTTTAATGTGAATATTTTAAAGTGATTTTTTTTCTCTAAAAAATTTTTCTAATGTGAATAAATTTTTACTGTTTGTTATGGTCACATATTTTGTCTTGACTCTTCAAAATTGAAAAACTTTTAGTTTGACCCCTGCTCAGCAAATCTTTTAGGTCTAGCTGGCAAAATAGCTTTGATGGTAAGAAGGTTACTATTGATTGAATAAATATTTAATTTTCTCTAATTTAGGGGCTATGTTAATTAAATGTATAAGTAATATATTTAGGTGATTTTATTGAGTGCATTTAATGGTACACACGCATATATATAGCTACTCAAAACTAAGATTTTTACTTTAAAATAACTTGTATTTTAAAGTCAAAGAGACTTTATTTATCATCAATTACTTAATATGCTTTGTAATATTTGATTTTCAAGTTTATCTTAATAAAGAAAATTATCCTTAAATTATAAATTGAAAATTTTAGGTATTTTAAATGGTTAGCACTAATAATTCAATATGTGAGTATAGTTATATGAAATATTATTTTGTGTCTATTAATCATCTTTTAAAAATAGATACTTAAAATTTTAAAAAGTGCAAATTAAAAAAATATTACTTTGTCATGTATTTATAGTAAACTCAGCTAATATAATTTTCGTAGTCATTATACTTGCATAAATTATGAATACTTTGCATAAGTTAAACTTAAAAATATTGGTCAAACTAAAATCAATAAATTTTATTGTGAAATTCAATTTTGTTGCAAAATAGTTATATCACTCATCATTTAAAATCACAAAGTAACATGAAATCATATTAGAGTCTTGAGACAAAAAAAGGTTGAACTATTGTTATCCAAGTAAAATAATATTTTTATAATTAAAATTTTTACATCCAATTTATTTTTATATAAATACTATAAAAAAATAAAATTAAAATAATTATTTACATTTTATTTGAAAAAAATTAAAATTAAAAAAAATAAATAATTTCATCACAGTTCTAGTCAAAAAATTAATTTTCATATTTTTTTTCTTAAGAATGTTTTTTAGAGGGATGTGAATTGAGACCGTAAAAATGAATTTTTTTTTTGATAATTTCATTACATGTGTCATTTTTATATTATAATGTTAAGATATAATTTTCTTTAGAAGGATTATATTTATACGATATATTATAGCCATAGGTTACGAGATCTTTGAGTCTTAAACTCCCAATCTAATTTTTACAGAATTTTTATTTTTTATAATATTAAAATACCACATGTTGCAATTTGATCGGTTAGCGTAAAAACTCTCACTAATAAAATTATATATAGTATATAGATGGACCTTTAATCCCTATTATATATTTCCTAAAGTCGCTCTCTTAAAATTTATAAAAAATTATAATTTTGGTAATATTAAAATAACATTGTTACAATTTGTTTGGTTAAAAAAATATAATTTTACCATACTTTCCTTAAATCTTACATGTCTTTCAAAATTCAAACTATCAGATAATAGGTAATATTGACATAACACTTATTACTTTAAAAAAAAATTGACACATTATTATGTTATTCTGACTAACATAATATCTATTTATAGTTATCCATATATAGTAATATGTTGTTGGATCTTTATTGTTCTTTAATGTTAAAAGACCCAACATAATTTTCTTAGTTTTTTAAATTTTGAAATTACTAATATTAAATCTATTATAATAGTATAGGTTTAACCATAAAATATCAAAACTTTTACTTTTTTCATGATTAATAAAATTTTACTAAAATCTATCTTACTTTGGAAAGTTTTACATAAAATTCAAAATATTAGTATTCTTATTTTTTAATTTTCTTAGGTTCTTCTTTTATAATTTTAGAAAGCCCTTCATTTAATTCAAAACTGTGAAATTTTCTATTCAAATCCCTTTAATTTTGTTTAGAATGACAAATCTATAAATACTATATATTATAACAATTGGTTGTGGGGTAAACTTTTTAAATTTTTAAATAATAATATTATATATCTCATAATAGTATTGATCTAACCATAAGATATAAAAAAAATTTACTTTCTATTCAGAATTAGTAAATACTTAATGAAATTGAATGAATCTAGGTAAATCAAATCTCCCTAACTTAAAATTTTAAATTATTTTTTCTAGATAATTATCAGTTTTAAGTTGCTATATGTGCGTTATTAAATGTATTAATCATCTAACATGTATAACGTATACATTTGATCAATGTAGTCCCCTTAGCAAAATTGTAAGGTAAAAAAAAAAAATTTAGAATGTTCACAATAAAACTTAGTTTCTTATTGCAAGTTAAAGGTTTTTATTACAATCAACTTTTAATTTTTATTTTTAAACTATATTAAATATTATAATTTAGTTTAACTGTATTATAAGTGTATAAATTGATAATTTATTTTCATAAAATTTTTATATTTAATATATATTATTTTCACACACGGGTTCACTGCTAGTTAAAGAAAATTTAAAACCGTTATCATATCAATGAATGGATAATACTTATATAATTGAGAAGAAATAAGAAAAAATTAAAAAGAACCAATGATATTTCGTCACGTGTATCTTGTATATGACAAAGTGTTAATAATTTAATGACACTCTTTCTATTTTAGAAATTTAAAATCTAATTTATGACTAATGAAGAATTTTTAGGAGGATTATGATTTAAAAAATTGAAAATGTTACCATAATTATCAATGGATGATTAATAAAGATTCTTTAGGAGAATTAAAATTAAAAAAAAATTAAAATGTTACCATAACTATCAATAGATAGCATTGATGAAGTTTAGAATAAATAAGTAAATTAAAAGGAACCAATAATAATATGACATATGTATTATATGTTTTTAAAAAATCAAAATTTTGAGAAAATTGGATTGAAACTTTCAGCTTTATAGACCTCCTAACGTATTGCTATAATATATAGTATAGATGATAGATATGATTTTGTATAAATAAAATAAAATATATATTTATTATATAGTAATCATGGTTTATTTGATTGGCTATTGATTTTTTGTATGATGGGAATGTTCGATGCTTGTTGGTAGCAATAGAAATTTGTGTTATACTTGTATAAACCTGTATGTATTACTTGTTCTCTCTCTCTCATATGGAATCTTCAAAACATGCATTACTAGCATAAATTATAAGAATACGTTATTCAAACCAAATTTTTGTCATGAAAATTGTTCATTTGCATAAAGAAAAAATTGCTCTCAGAACTCCTTTCAATAAACTTCATTCATAGGTTTTTCCATCATCAATTCTAGTGCTCTACATTAATGATGAGAGAAATTCAAAAAATTAAAATTAAAAATTTCATGCACTTCCATACATTTTGACCAGCATGCTTACTGGATATGATTAATATAAACGGCTGTGAAGCATTTGTATGTTGAGAGACCAGCAGTTGAGGCATAGAGAATTTTATAAGTGGAAATTCTGATTTGTTTGATTCCCATCATGCAAAAGATCTCCTCCTCTTCAGCATTGCATCACAAAGCTTCACAGCATGAAGGTTGTCTCTAATGTTATGTACTCTTACAATATTTCCACCACCCAAAACCCCAGCTGTGACAGATGCAACAGTAGCTGGATCTCTATCAACTGCAGCAAGTTGAGCACAAATATCACCTAAAAATCTCTTTCTTGAAGGTCCAATCATCATAGTAGCATGAAACAAACCTAAACTCTTCTTTGCAATCTCTGCTTGGATGGTTTATTAACCTGTGAGAATGTCCAAATTATGTTCAGTATTTTTTGAGAATCCAATTCCTGGGTCAATAATTATCCTCCAAGCTGGGATACTTGATAATTCTGCTTCTCTAACACGCAAGTATAACTCGGGGCCGACCTTTTACAAACATTGTCATATTGCAGGTTTTCGTTACTTTGCATTGTAGACGGATCTCCTCTCATGTGCATTGCAATATAAGGTACCTGAAGGCCTGCAACAACACTACGCATTTTAGAGTCTAATTTTCCACCGGAAACATCATTTATGAGATGAGCCCCTTTGCTGACTGCTTCTGAAGCAACCTCTGAATTAAAGGTATCGACAGATAAAAGTTTCCCTTCAACCTCGGGCATCTTCAGAACAGCTTCTAGGACAGGGATTAGTCTATCCAATCCTTCCTCAGCAGAAATCCTTGTTGCCATTGGGCGTGTGGATTGGGCGCCAAGATCAATTATATCTGCACCGTCTGAAATCATTGAACCGGCTTGAGAAACTTCAGCCTCCACAGACTGGAACTTCCCTCCATCACTGAAACTATCTTAAGGATACCCATTACAGAGGTTCTTGCTGACCAGTCGCATAAGTGATTTCCGACAGGCAAAACCCTTTTTAATCCATCCTTTCCAATGAGGGATTCACCACCCAATTTCTCCCATGATTCAAAAAGTCCACTGGAATGGGCTGACAAGCCATGCCAGCATGCAACAGTATCGCTGTCAATAGATAATCCCAGTAAATCCATCAATGGAGCCATTACAAATGGTCTCTCCCAAATTCTTTCATGGGGTACTGTAAGAATCTCAGAATAAATCTTGAATTTCCTATAGAACAATATGTTCAAGTCACTCAGCCTTGGGCCATACCTTATCCCGTCAGTACGTCCCAAGTCCTGTAACTCCTCTAACTGCAGAGTTGAGGAAGCGAGGCTGATCCGTCACATAAGCTGGCTCGGTCTCATATAAACAGGCATGCCTTGTGATTTGTATGTCTGATTTCTTCATCAACTGCAATGCTTCATCAAAATTATTTAAGTCTATCACCCACCGCTTCCTAAAGCTATTACTACCTCCTGTTCTTGCACATGAACTTCCAACGAGGTGTTTGGAGAGGAATGGAATAAAGATAGACATGCTGCCATAAAGAAGACGAGACACGAGTATCAAGAAAGTAGCCAAACAAACCCTCCGGTAATATCTAACAACATATGCAATTATAAATGTAATGTCACGTTCAGGCATCCAAACCTTCTTTCTTCAATGGAATCCTTTCTAATTTACATTCAAGACCTGAACCCTTCAAATTACATAGCTCTAAACATGTTTTAAGCAACTAATCTCATCTTTCTTGGAACCTGGAAACCGAATTATACACATATTTTGTGGATATCTGCACAAAAAAATAAAAAAAAGAATCCCAATTTCCGGTTTTCATGGCACCCAATAACAACATGAATCAAGAAAGTCTAGACCCTATAAAAATTAAACTAGAATCATGAGCCAATAAAATACCTCTGTGAGATTTCATGACAGCACCTCTAAACCCACATTTGATGGGTGCTAGCTGTTTGAAAATGTTCATCTTAGGACCGGCCATTCAACAACACAATCTCGCAAGTCAGAATTCGTCACAATTGACGGCAATTACTAGAGCACTGCAAACAGAGTCATATAGAGTATGAGCTAACAGTGCTTGAATTTCACAAAACTGATGCATATATGTTGAAGAAGTCGATAAAATAGAAGTAACCCAGTAGTCTAAATTGTTAAAGTCGCATAAAAATCGAGCAGCGTACTGCTGAAATAACACAAATCTACCGAATTGCCTTCTGGGTTAGGGGTCTAGCAAAACAGGGTATATTATATGCAAATTTACATACATACATATATATATTTTAGAGAGAGAAGAGAACCTCATAGATAGAGATATATATACTTATATATTGTTGTTTATGCCTTGGACCAACAGCTTCGGATAAGGTGGTGCTTCGCTCAAGAAGGTATGGTTGGATGGTTGTCACGGGCGGTGCCGCTTACCCTTATATGGCCTTAAGGCCTCTCTACCTATTCGATGTGAAATCATGACATGATCATGGTCCTGTAGGCTGGGATCCATTGCACAAATTATACGCTAGTGGCATTTTTGTAACTTAAAAATGTAAAGGAGTGGCATTCAGTGACATGGTTTTGACTATGTTTTTTTTTTTTTTTTAACTTCGTTATGTATTCAAAATTATAATACAATTTTCAGCCCCAAAGGAGTTTTCTTTCTCCTCCTCATCCTCTCACCAATGTCTCTTTGTTAAACCCTTGCTGGGTTTATACGGAAACCCAACCTTGGAGCTCTCTGGCAATGGCGTCTTCCTCTTTCCAGTTCCTATCATTGCACAGTTTCCTTCTCTGCCCTCAAGTATCTGTTTATAGCAATCTTTAGTGCTATTTATGGCATACATACACACACATAGTATCTATAAATATACGAATGTATATACATAGAAATTAAAAATAAATAAGAAAAAGAACTCAAATTTTCCATTTATCTTGTGAATTTGAATATCTCTCTCAATAAGACATCGCTATATTCTTTGATAATTAATGATAGGGAAACAAGATAAAAGGTTTTGAATTCTAGACACATGTTGTTGTTTTGATATCTAAGTAGTCACTATGTGGAATCAGGCATGGAAAATCTGGAATCTTGGCTGGCTTTACTTAGCTCGTGAACCAATTGAGGTTTAGGGGGAAGAAGTGAAAACCCTGTTGTTAACGACTCCATTTTTCATTTTTGGGTTAGCAGGTGGCACTCAAAGCAGCCATTGTTCCCATCGATGAACATATTGCAACTTCGGGATCCTGCATCGCATAATAGATGGGGTCTTGTGGCCATTTCTAGGAGAAAAAATTCTAGAGTCCTTTGCTCAAGATGTATCAGATCAAGAAGGGATTATTGTAGAAAAGAAGACATCTAGAACATCCAAAGGCACACCCAGGCTAGAAGTAGGAAGAATGTAATAGCAGATAGTCCGGAGGATGATGTTATGTTAGCGATGTATGGTGATGCTACAGGTTACGAAACCAATAAGCCTTCAGCGTCAGGTGAAGATTCGAAGATAACCCAAAGAAGAACTCGAAGGAAAGGCACACCCCTTATCATATAGTGGGCTAAGCTTTTAGATTTTGCCTCATCATATGCAATTTGCGCTCACTCCTTGTATAGATCCTTACTTAGTATTGCAAAATCTGCAACTTCATAACTCACAGCTGAATCTACTTCTAGTGGGCCGCGGGAGGAAAAAGTTGAGAAAAGGGGCAACTAGGCAGAGGAGGGCCAAGAAAAAGGTTGATGATAAAGTGGACGAAGGGAGGGAGATGGAACATAGTGAGCGGGAGGGGATTCATTCATTGTAAATGTGGAGGACGAATATGATGACGACCTTGAACTTGGAGAAGATGATTTTAGCTTTAATTATGGATGGCCTCCTCACTTCTGTTGCTTTGGTGCTGCTCAACATGCATTTGTGCATCAGGAAGGCCAGCCAATAGACCTATGGACTATGAAATGCATGAAAGAATGAAGGATGCATTGTGGACCCCTGAAAATTTTTTAGGGAACCTGGGGGATGTGCAAGTAATGAAGTTTGGGATGTAAAGTTGCCTTCATGGGAAAAATTGGGGATGATGACTTCGGCAGTCCTTGTTTTATAACTTAAACATAAACAATGTTCAAACCTGATCCATTCTCATTGCATCGCAGATGAAAATTGGTAAGAGCACTAAGAGGGGTGGCTTAAAAATGACTTGTGTCAAACCATGTGCAGAGGATTCTTTATCAAGGTCTGAGATCAACATTGATGTGTTGAAGGAGGTAAGAGATTGTAGTTTAATGGGCAAAGGTTCTTATTTACTTTGGTGCTTTTTCAATATTGGTTGTTGATTTGTGATAGCTGTCTCCAATGGTCTATTCTGTTAGCCATCATCAATGTTGGGCAATATCACAACCTGAGATATTTTCATTTGGACATACCAGTTGACAGCTCTCCTATATTTTATATACATTTGTTGCTTGGTTACAACGCGGGTTGCTAGCTTCCCTCTGATGTATTGATATAAGCTTCAAGAAGAATAGGATTCAGTAGAACTATGAGAAATTTGGTGCTTCTTTCATTTATATGTGCATCTTTACACAAGAAATGTGCCATGCGTCAAATTGAACTTTCAGAAGAATAACTTGAGGGACCTAGGCGGTGTCTGATAGACTTATTATTCTGTCATTTTGTGCGTAAGTGTGTGTGGCCTGCTCAAATTTTCTGTGTTAGCTGTTTTACAGGCAATATGGTGATTATCTATTGATCGATTCCTTGAGCAACATATATGCAGGCAAAGATGTTTACTTCAACACATTCTCACTGCTTGACCGGAACACAAGAACAAATGCTTCGCAAGTGATCAAGATTTCAAACAAATTAGGAGGGATTATATTTTAAGATCTGAAACTTGGCATTCTTCTGAAGAAACCAAAAATCTTCACACTTTCACACTGCTGCATATAATTGTACTGTAAAGAGCCCACACAGGGTTTTGTGTGTGAGAAAGAGAGAGAATCTATGCTAATGATAATCTTTGTTATGATTCTTGGAGCATGCATTCATGTATAGAAAATTTTATATACATGCAGTGGTATGAACTTATATATCTTTCTACGTATCAAAAACAAAAGCAAAAATATGAACTTAGATTTCTCTCTGGATCCTTTGTTGCAGGTATATATTGCACAGACATTTTCTCTGGACTCTGCAATGAAATTCCTGTATCAACTGGAAAAATATATCAAGCCTTGTTTTCTTTCTGAAACGAAACCTTCTTCTGCTCATTTTGCATTGCAACATCCATGCAGCTCTCATGAGAATATTGACCATTCAGCCACATCCTATCACTAACAAATGACAGATGGAACATAGTATCAAGTATGCCATCAACTGTGGAGTGATTGGCCAATGGCTGCTGACACGGACACATGGCGTCCCTCCCAAAGAAGGTATGGAAGAAAATGTTGAGCCCGATCCAAATGGCATAAGGTCAATCACCGAGAGGGTATACCGCACACTGGAGCCTGTTAGTTGATCGTAGTCAGTGCTCCAATTTATGGAGTTTTTAGTGCTTTTTGGCTTTGACAGCCCAAGATTTTCCTAATCCCTGTAAAGTGAACTGATTTTATTTTACTTTATTTTTGTCACTCACTCTCGGACCGTAAGGTGGTTGATTTAAGTTGAAAACACTGAATCATATAAGGGTAATGGCAAGTTTTCAGGTTCAGGTTACAAAGATTCTCCAGTTTCATTTTGCCTGCATCCATCGTAGTCATTGGATAATACAATTTGAAATTAGAGAGAATTATATTTGGTCAGAGCATATGAAATGTGTTCCAACATTTTTTATGCAAGTCATTGTAGATCAACCAAGACACTTGAGGCTGCAGTCATTCTTGACTGAGGTAGTTGCAAGGCTTCATTATTCTGTCAATGCACATTGTGACATACCAGGATCTTTTCATCCCCTACAATGCAAAACTGAGTATTATTTGTGTCTTTTCTTTTCTCTTCTTTGAACTAGTGTGTTTATGGATATGGCCTAGCCTAGTAAGACACACACACACACACGTATATATATATATATTGTGGTTTATAGATGGCATCTATGCCAGGCATTATAGTTGTAGACTTGTTGGTTTCAATTGCGTAGAGTAGGTGAAACAGTTATACTTGTGAATTTGGTGAAGTTATGTCAAATTCTATGGTAGGCATCTTTGAAAAGGAGCAAATGCTGTCCTAAGCAAGTAATTATTGGTTCCAGAATAGGGCCAAAAGCAAGTTGTTAGACTAACAATTTATTATTTTATTTCTTTTCTGCTTTGGAATATCTTTCTGAAGTCTATGAAGTAACTGCACAGAGGGTTTGAAGCCCAAACATGGAGCTCCAGAACATACCTTCCATTCCAGCATTCCCACTGCTGTTTCATTGTTTATACTTATAAATGTATAGGTAACGCTATACAACTAAAAAATTTATATAAAATTTATGTGTAAAAGGATATGGTCGAATGAGAACCTTTCACACTAAAACAAAACCCATCATATTAGCTTTTACAAAAATATCATTGCTACATCATTCTGATAAAAAATTTTATACAAATTTTCTAAAAAAATAACAGTATATATCAATCTAAATTGTTAAGCCCACCATATAGATTAGAGCTCAGCCATACCAATGTCGAACTGGAAACAGAAGAGGAATTTGTATTAAAGCCCCAAACTTATTTACCTCTTCTTACAAAAAAGTATAGTCACACTTCCCCAACAGCTACTACAAAAGAGAGGAAGAAAGGCCAAAAAGGAAAGATTAACCGCAACTTGAAAAAGGAAAATAACTAATGGCAGAGGGAGATTCAACAAATGTAAGATCCCTCCACTAAATACAAACATTCACTTCGCCTAGAAGAGCTCGGCCCTACTCAGAAAATTGAGCGCCGTCAAGTTTTGAGGCAGCCGCCTTGTCTAGAAACCATACCAACTTCCCCTTGGTCGGCTGAACTGTCCTAGCAGGCAGCGACGGGCAGTCGGGCCCCACATCATCAATTGCCAAGTGTACAGCCTCTCCTTTACTGCTTCCTGTCACGACCACAGCCACGTTGGATGCCGAGTTGATGACAGGCATCGTGAAAGTGATTCTCTCTGGCGGGGGCTTGGGTGAATCCGTGATAAAAGTCACCCATTCATCTTTACCATCAAGAGCAGAGTGGTTAGGGAATAATGAGGCAACATGTCCGTCAGAGCCCATTCCAAGAAGGATGAGATCGAATTTGGGGCAGTCGCTGATCTCAGACACACTGATTACACGGGTTTTCACAAGCTGTCTGATGACAAATTCATAGTCGTCAGCAGCTTGCTCTGCTGACACTGAGTCATTGATCGAGTGCACATGGCTGGGTACAATGGGAACCTGAAAATTGCAAATGAATATTATCATGAGCATATAGATGAGAGAGAAAGAAAACCATCTAACAATTATTAGAAAGAAAAAAAAAAAGGACGAGCAATGAATGTACTTAAAGCTATGGAATGAGAAGATGGCCAAACTGAAAACCATCTTATCCATGTTAATTACAACATCATAAAAAGGGGCATAACACAAAAATGAAAAAGGATATTTACCACTATTTTGTTTTGATAAGTGAATTTAATATGAAAAATAATGCACAAAAGCTGAAAAATTAGAAAGAGGAGATTTTACAATTATTTTTTTTTTTTATAAGCGAATATTTCATAAGAAAAGATGCATAAAAGCTGAAAAATTAGAAAGAGGAGACTATATTGAAGTTAGGATTTTCTCAATTCCATACTACATTGGGTCAAACACAGAAACAGAGATTTTATAGTCCTAGCAAAAGGCAAGGATATATACTTAATCAGAAACACATATGTGACTCCCTCCACCATCAAACCATTATAAAAGCATTTCATGTAACACCCTAAACATAGATACAATATAAAGATGATAGAACTTAAGTTTCCATCAAGAATGATGGATACAAACAATTGACGGACGGCTGAATACATGGCATGACAATACATATCAAACACAAAGGTCAGCAGGATTATGTTGATATTCTATACAGATCTAAATGCTCTAGTTGAATCTCAATCTGCTTCTTGAGTTGTGCTGTCTATTATAATCAGATAAGGCATTTTGGCTGACCACCTACAGATGCCAGAACACAAGAGTGACAGACGAGAACTAGATAAGGCAGAACATAAGAGAGGAGAGAAGAAAGAATGGGAAGGGGAAGAAGAGAGTATTTTTTCTTTTTTTTTTCTTTTTTGCGGGGGGTGAAGGGTGTGTGTGTGTGTGTGTGTGTGTGTGTGTGAGAGAGAGAGAGAGAGAGAATATTCTCAAACTTCTTAAAATTAAGCCAAGTCTGGCATCCTGTACATCAAGCCTACTATTATAGCAGCTGAAATAAATAAATAAGGGAAAATCATGTCTGTCAATTAAGCATAAAATAAGAAAATTACACAATTCATGATGCTTAAATTAATGCTTAAATGTCAGTCCTTCCTTCACTAAAATAAGTGTGTCACTTTTCACGATTCCTATCACTTATATTTGAATAGAAAGCATGACTACTAGGATGAACATCTCAAAAATAGGGATAGCAGGGTTACTTGAAAAAATGCGATGACAATCTCACTTCCCTACAGGAAAACACACTTTGGAGTAATTACTCCCTTCTATGTCTCAAATGAAGCAATTAGATTTTGTAAAAGTGCCACTTTTACTTGTTAATTGACATGTTTCAAGTGCTACATATTTGTAATTCAAAAATTATAAATGCAATGGTTTATTGTGCATCAGTGGAGAGGAATTACATCAAATAAATATTACTGGAAACCTAAACATCCATAGATATGCATGTACTCTCACACGTATACAATTATACAACAAACATATTAGGGTTTTATTCTATTCCATTGCGATGCTCTAAAAGTGAACAGTCCACATCAGTTCAAGGCAAATTTGGAGATATTTCTGCTCAAACAATGAAAAAAATAAGCCCAGAGATTGTCCCAGGCAGATATGCCAACTGAAATCTACTTGACATTGTCCCAATTACATGGGTCGGCTACATGGATCTATTTCATTCAATCGGCTCTACATGAATTTATATCCTCAGCTGAGTCCAAGGCAATCATATCCTCCCTTATGAAATTGAGACTAGTATAGAGAATGGAACGTATACCAACTAAAACACCTGTAAGGAGTAGAGATTTGATTTATGTTGAAGGTAGTTAAAGAGAAAGAAGCAGGCCATTGGAGAACATGGGTTGAGGCAAAGAACTTAAACATCAAAGATGCCAACAAGCTAAGCTGGCGAAGTCTCACATAGTAACATGAAGAACCTAAGATCAAACTCTGCAGTTAACAGATTATTGGTGGGGCTAATTTACAAGTATGGAAGAGAGATCCCTCTTTGTGTAAGATTGGTGTCTCCAGACCCCCTTCCCACCCTTCCCCAAGCCAGCAGGGAGAATTAAAAAAAACAAATGTATTCCATCACCAACAACCGTCAACGGGTTCCAAGTAAAAAATTATTTACATGAAGTCATCATACTAAAACACCATGGCTCCACTCAAGATTAAATTAGGAAACGAGTCAGTAAAATTGAATTGGCTATACAATTGTGACATCAGTAAAATATTAAGTGTAGATGAGGTTAACACAAATAGCCAGGCACACTAGATTCTGCCAAGTGGCACAAAGCCACTTTCTTGCATTTCAGAGAAAGTTCAGAGTTGGTATTAATGAAGTATTATCAATCTTTAATAGAAGTAAAGGAGCAGTGGCACGTATACTACCTACTTCTCCCAAAATCTGATGTGCATACATATAGTTTTATTCAATACATCTAAGCTACAATATATCGTTCACTATAAGTTCACTGATAATGCATAAGAGCACTGACAGAGTCACTGAGCTCAGTAAGCAAACAGTGTTCGGATGTTTATGAATAAAATTGCAACAAACCACATTGAAGTAGTGTTTTCCAGTGTTGCATGTACCAATTAACAAAGTACAATCAGCAACTTCTACACCAATTTTAAATGCATTCAACATACATAACTCAGTGAGGTCGACTAAACTTGCACATGGTTTTTTACTTCATGAGATAATCTTATCTACACAAACCTGGAAATTTTTGGGGGAATATTCTGCCGAATTTGCATATAGCCCTTGCAACAACTAAAAAAGTAAAGAAGATGACAGAAAGGTAAAAGTCTCCGACACTATTTTAAAACCGGTCCTTCATATGAGACAGTGCTCTAAGAAAAGGGGGGCCTTTGCCACTTTTCACTAACCAAAGAATGAAAAGGCCAATAGTTTTACTCTTGGAATTGTTGACCAATATTAATTAAACCAAGAATATCTAAAGAAGTCAACAACAAATTGTGTCGTACGAATGTCAGTATCGGACACTTCTAAGAAGATGTTGTGTCCGTATCGGATACTACACTCGTGGACACTTCCTGACAAGTGTCGGGCACACTTCTAAACATGTCCTATTACTTTTTAAATTTTTTAGAACCAAACACATTTCACCCACTCGGAGGACACATATATCGGTCATTGGACACCTATGTGCATCACTTAGACACATGAAACACATTATGAGTCTAAAAAAAAATAACTTGGGATCTAATTGTAAAATAAAAGTTATGTAGTTTTTATACCTAATTTGACGTTTAAGCTACGAAATACTTTGTTTTTAACTTTAGTTACTAATAGCTTGCATTTTTTTCATTAATCCTTGAGTAATATATTTTGGCGTGTCCCTATCGTGTCGTGTGCTGCATTTTTTAAAAATCATCATGTTAGTGCGTCCGTGTCATGCGGCTCGTGTTTGTGTCGTGTGTCCATGTCCATGTCCAAGCTTTTAAGTATAAGTACTATACCATATCAAACCGTAAGAGGAATTCAATGACAAAAAAGAACCCCAAATTTGACCAATATCAACTTTCTCAAGACAAAATGCCACTTTTCCATGAAAGGAAAGGAATTCAACGACAAATTAACATATTAAAAATTAGGTCTTAGTAGTCTAATTGTTGCCTTGTGGGAGCCAGCAATCGACCTTTACTCGAGTAGGTCTTATGGGGTACCTACATGGAATACATAACTAGCTAACCCGTGGCGCTTACATGGCGCAGACCTTCATGCCCACCTACCACTTAGTGTGGGGATCTGTACTGCTAAAGTATAAGGAAATAAAGTTGCGTCTTGACTAACAGTAATTACTTTTGGCGCAGTGGTAAGCACTTGATCCTAAACTTGGTATCAAAGCACTGTCTTCAAAGAATTGACCCATGTATTCTGGAAATGGCTTCTAGTGACCTATGTTGAAAAGAGTCGACCCATTTTAACTGAGAGCCTAGATAGCTCTTTTAGCAGAAAAAGAGTTGACCACTTAAAGATAGGAGTCGACCCATTTGCATGATTGCTCTGTACCTATAAATAGCCCCTATTTTCACCCGAAATCATATTTATCTCTCTCTCAACAAACAGTTGCTTCAACTGCCAAAATCACCAAAAATCCATCCTAGAATCCCTAACCAAACTCTATAAAACCTAGATTCAATCCATTCTTTCATTTCATAACCGCCATTTCAACTTCCAAATGGCTCCAAAAACCACATTGCCAAAAAAAAGAAAATAAAACCCTAATGAAGTCGACCCCAAAGTCTAAGAGAGGCAAGAAGAGGAAAGGTAAAGGAGACCCTTCCAGGGATTCAAAGAAGAGGAAAGGGAAGCAAGTTACTGAGGAAGAAGAGGATTTCCTTGAGGGTGATGTTTATTTCGAAAAGCAATCCAACCAAGATAAGTTCAATCAATATTTCTCCTCTAGAGTTATTTTGAATTAATTGTAGGTTCTTTGCTAAAGAAAAATTCACTTTTGAACTCAAAATGGAGAGTCTAGGATGGAAATCCATGACTTTGTTAAAGGAGGATGTTTATCCTGAATTAGTGGCACAATTTTATGCTCATGCCAAACATGAGAGGGAAGTGCGAACATTTCTAGTTTTGTTAAGGGTGTTTCTAATGTTAGTAGGTGTACTGCATTGTCTACTTTGTTAGGAAGGGAGATTACTGATGAAAACCTTCAACCCTTGGCCAATGAACTCCCTTTGGAGTTAAGGCTTGTACATCACTTTATTTGCCATGTTTGGATTCCCAAATGAGGAAAATTTGAGTACATTTCTGAGAATGAGTTGTTTTTCTTGTGGGCATACATTACTAATACTAAGATTAAGTTGGCTGAATTCATATGGACCCACATTGTTAAGGCGTCCAAAATTACGGCCAGCTTACCCTATGGTATGCTCCTGACTAATATTTTAAGCATTTTAGGGTGGTCTTGGTGAATGAAAAGAAGAGGACTCATGATTCCAATTCTGATAAATACAACCAGAAAACTCTGTCTAAGATAAGGTATCATTTTGATTCACAAACCAAGAAGTGAACTCCAAAGAAAGAAAAGAGTGCTGGTGGTAGTAAAACACCAAGGACAAGAACTATTGAAAGAGGAGAACCCTCTAGTGGAACTTTTTTCAATTCTCCCTAGTGGAAATTTTGTACAAATGACAATCTTCATGAGCATGATGAAAGAGATACAAAAGTACCAAGAGAAAATGTTCAATAAGTTTGATAAGAAAGTGGATAATGGAGTAACCAGGCTTCATTTTGTAGATAAGAAGGTATGGGAGATGAGCAAGGCTTTTGTGGCTGAAGGAAATGCTATGAAGCAAGAAATCTTCAAAAGCATTGCTATCTCAACTGAACATCTTGGAAAGCATATCAAAAGAATGGTACGAGATGAGTACAAACCTCTTTACCCTGAAACAACTCAGGTTAAAGAAGAGGATTCAAGCACTAATGAGATGGAAGAAGCTACTGAAAGGGCTAACCCCTCAACTAAAACAGAAGCTGTCTCCCCTGCCCTTACACCTCCAGCAGTCAGAACACACAAATATAAACTGAGGCAAAGGAATCCAACCTCCAAATTCACCAACATTGCTGATGACCCTGTTGAACTCTCCCAAACCCCATCACCCATGAGCAATCTTGCACTTACACTCTTCATCTGCATTTGCATTTTTTAAACAATATTTTCTTTAATAGGATGGTATGTCATCTTTGAAGACAATTCGTTGTAATATTTTGGTATTTTAAATTTTACAGATGCCTATTATTATATACGCTCTGATCTGATCTTAACTTGGTTGATTTGGTTTGAATTATTTGCTTTGATTAATTGGCCAGTTGGTTAATGCTTTGATTGATAGCCTAAAAATAGTTTTAATCTTGTCTTAAGATTTTTGCTATTGTATCTGTCTTTAATTCAATTTATAACTCTTTTAATGAGTTGACAAAAAGGGGGAAGAAGTACTTATAAAAAGGTATATGGGGGAGAAAGAATTGATCTAAGTATGGTACACAAAAAGGGAAGAAAGAGAATAATGCATTACTTTATTGATATCTGCTTTTGAAAATATTTGATAGCAATATGAAGTGCTACATTGCATAAGAACGGGAGAGCAAGGATTGACATGCTCTGAACATTTGTTTTGCTCTGAACATGTAAACGCATTAATGCACTAATTACAAAAGAAAGGGGGAGATAATTCTGATATGAGATTTTATTTTCTGAATTGTTCTGACACTGCACTTTGATTACTCATTAGATATTGAGTATATTGATCATATTGTTTAAGGTTTTGTTATCATCAAAAGGTGAGAGATTGTTGACTCTATGTCTTAATTTTAATGATAACAAAATATTGTGTTAAGGATCTAATGATTCTACTTAGTGTGCAGATTATCTTATAATGACTTAGAACTTGATATATATTGAAAATATTAAAGAACTTGTATGTTGAGAAGCTTATCAAGTAAAATCGAAGAAAAGATTACAAGACTTCGAAGCCCTCTTAAAGGTCTGAACTTGAAAAAGAGATCAGCATCAAGAAAAAGAAAATCGGCATCAAGTGTAATGAGATCAGCATCAAAGTGCTGACGCCTCACTTTGAAGACATTAAAGATATCTTGGAAGCATAGAAAATCTAGACTTAAAAAGGTGATCGGGATCAAGTTCTGAAGCATAGCTCAGAGATGCTGACACTTAAAGATCAGAAAAAAAGATTGGCATCAAGTACTGAAGTCTAACTTCAAGATGCTAACACTTAAAAAGGAGATCGGCATCAAGTTCTGAAACATAGTTTAGAGATGCTGACACTTAAGATCAGAAAAGGAGATCGACATCAAATACTGAAGCCTAACTCAGAAATACTGACACTTAAGATCGAAAAAGAAGATCGACATCAAGTATTGACACCGAGATCAACAGAAAGTACCAATACCTTTTTAGAAGAGCTGACATTTTTTAAAGAAGGTCGGTAGCAAGAGCTGACACCTTTTATGATATGGCATGAGAAGATCTAGAGATCGGATGACAGGAGATCACAAGACTTGGAAGCTCTATTGAAAATTTGAAAAAATCTTGAATCAATGGAAGAAGTTATGTTGATTGATGAACAGATAGAAGTTATTCTTGAATATCAACAAGCTTTTGAGAAGTCATTTCAAGCTTTAGAAATCTCATTCGAAAGATCCTTGAAAAGCTTAATGACTTAGAAGAAATTTAATGAGGTCTTGCAAAAGAGTCGACTCCTCATTCTTCAGAAGTTGACACATCAGGACAGAGCCTGGGTGAAGTCTGCTGAAACGCAAAAAAAGTTGACTCCTATTTCTCAGGGGTTGACACATTTGGACAGAGGATTAAGGAAGCTGACTCCAAACCAAAACAAAAAGGTCTATCCTTTTAGCAAAAGAGTTGACTCATTGACTATAATGGCTATATTTTTAACGTTCTATCAATCTTGCATTAAATGCACTCCTAACCACCACCAACAGTTAAAATCAATACAAGACTATATATACAAGATCCCCACAGTATTTATATAATAGAATCCAAGGATTTAAGTGTTGAACATCAACTGAAAGCAAAACATTCCTGAACTAAACTGATATATATTCTTTGCTGAGGCATTTACTGAGCTTACACCTGCATATACACTCTTTGAGAGAGTTACCCATCGTATAATCTTTATTTATTTCACTGAGTTTAATTATTCTTGGGAAAAACACTTGTAAGTTTGAATAAAACTCTGACAAAATCACTTGGGTATTTGAGAGTTCGAGAAGAACTTTTGTATAATGTGAGCTAGCACTTAAGCAACTAGCACCTGCTATGTAAAAGAGTTTTTGCATAGTGGAAGGCTTTCAAGGGGATCTTGGGGGTAAGATGTAGGTCACACGTTGTGGCTGAACCTCGGTAAATCTGGTGTTCTTCTTGTGCTTTGTTTTTCTCTACCTTGCTTTCCATTGATTGCTTGCATTGCACATACACTTTAAATTTACTGTTGCATTGGTTAATTAGTTCTTAATTACATTTGTTTGCTATTAATTTTGAAAAACCCAATTCAACACCTCTCTTGGGTTGCATAACTAGGCCAACATTACTAACTACCATATCAAGGGATTTGTTTCCAGATCTGAGGTTTTACTTCAACAATATTTCATCTCTCTCTGCTTTTTCAACAACGTTTGAGTTCTTTTAGATATATCACCCGTTATTCCCCCTACTTTTCCATCTCATATTTGTTTCGTAATTACTTGGCATGTTATAGATTTCATAAATGGTTCATAAGCATACAACTGGCAAGCAACAAAACACCAAAGAAGAAAGAAAATCATAAATGAAAAAATTACACAAAGATCAGTTACTTATTTGGAAAGCAGAAGCCAGAAACAGTATCAGAAAGGGAAGTGAAACACGGAGTCGAATAATATCTTGAGAAACAGGAAGCCAATCATACTAGAAGTTTATAAGAGAACTTAAAGAAAAAGTTTGATAAAACTGATACAATCATTTAACAAACTGCATTGTAATGAAAAGAATAAAGTTTAGAAGATATTTTTAATAGAACTCGGTTACTATTGGAAAGATGGATTCAAGAGCATAAGCATGTTTCCTGTTTCCGCAGCATTTTCGAAAAGTTTTCGAAAAGATTCCCCATAGTTTCTCAAACATCTCAAAAACATTCCAGGTGGTATGCCCAAATTTCCTTGAATGTTTTCAGAAAATTACTCACCAGACAGGGGAAAAAAGAAAAAGAAAATTATATTTTAAAGGGAATTGCTTCCCCACTCAAACTAAGTTTCCTAGCTACTATGTCACTTACAAAGCATCTTTTTGGGAAAAGGGAAAATGAAGTAGGGAATGACTACCACCCAGAGAACAAAGTTGTCTGGTTGCGAGGGTGATTTAAGTGAAACCATCTGATGAAACGCCATAAGTGGCCGGGGAATAAAGTCAACTACCAAAACTCCTCTATTGATGATTTGTCCTTGACTTAGAGCCAAGGTGAGCATAAGAAAAATTAATACAAAACAAGAACGATATTTACTAGTAGACAAATTTATGAAACTTGGATATCCACATCAAACTATAGCTGCAATATATAGAAGATAGGCTTGAAATAGATTGTGAAGGTATTACAAAAGCTATTAACATTACAATGGGGCAAGTATTTTCCACATGATAGAAACTTGAAACAAAAAAAAGGTCTTTCTCCAATCTGTTACCTGAAATTGAGGGAGCTGAAAGGATATAGTTAATAAGTACCTCCAAATTGACAACAGTAAGGTTCCCAATCACAGTAGCACACGGTTAAAGTACAAGAGGGCGTTAGATTTATACCACATACTAGACCAACAACCAAATCAGATACTTCCGGGGGGCCAAAAAAACCACCAGATCACAAGGATGAAATTTATTTGCAAAGTGGTTCAGAAGTATTTTGTAACTACTCATGGGTGTCTTTCATCTAAGTTCATCTTAAAAAAAATAAAAAATAAATAAATAAAAAAGAAGCCTTTAAGATTGCTCATTGAGTCATAAAGAAGAGGAAATTAAGTGTACAAGGATATATCAAGACGAGAAAAATACCTTTGATAGAAGGCCATCCTTGGCCAGCTTATAATTGCTATCAGCATGATTTTTAGCCACAACACACTCATCTGCCCAAAATATGTACCATTTGGGCCAGTCAACCGTCTTGTTATAAGGAGCTTCACAGAGTTTTCTGCTTTCAACCAAATATACAAACCAAATTCTTTAGACCGCAGAAAAGAAAAACCAAACAACCATAGGGAAGGAAAGCATTGATACCCCATCAAGCCAATGAGAGAACCGCCTGATAAAGCAATGGCAAAAACACCCCGCTCCTTCACTGACACCTCCGATAATTCCGCAATATAGTCTGCCAAATCCGTGCTAAGCTCATCCAAACTCTCATGAATCCTCAACTCCCCTCTATCTTTATGAGCCCCAGAAAGAGCCATGCTTCTCACAAGGCTGTTTTAGAAGACAGCTCTATTATGGGGAAAAGAAAAAAAGATGGATCAACATTGAGTTTAAAGAAGTATAACACAAAGCAATAACAACTGCAATTTTTTTCTTTTTTTTTTGTTAATTAAGAAAAAAGGAAAACCATTGAACATCAATCTCATATATTAATAAATGAAAAGACACGACAATAAAGGAAGACAATCCAGTATTTCTTGAGCATTAAACTTAATTAGCAGGAAGTTCAAAATATGGATGATTTACAGTACAGAGGTTACAAACTTAATCTACAAATAGCAATGTTTCGCAATTACAGTTCATGGTTCAAGTAATACTATCATAAGCAAAACAACTGCAACAAAAATATAAAAAAAAAAAATTTCACTGCATTAACGCCGGTTCAGATTAATAAGAAGGTAATCCAATCAAGTGGAACGACGATGATTAACTAAAGATCGAGGCGAAAATTCCGTATTCATTCACATAATCAAATTAACGATTAAATATACTGCAATAATAGACAAACCCCAGGTCACAAAACATTCTCAATTCACACCCCATTTGAGCAATAAACTAAAATTCAAAGAATAGAAACTCTAAAAAATCTCTTGAAAACTAAGATTCCTAATAGTGCAACCAATAGCAGAATACATAAATATAATAAGAAAGAGAGACCAAAACTCTTACGAGGAAGAAGAGAGATGGGTGGCAGAGAAGGAAGAAACTGACGAAGGTGGAAGATGGGTAACAACAAATTATAATATATATACATATACATATACATACATATGATGTTTATACAATCGATTCTAATCCGTCTTACGGATTATAATATCATTTGCGAAAATGAAGAGACGAATTTACCTTCTGAGCTACCACGTGCATCCAATGATCGTGAGAGAACACACAGGGAACTCTCTCTCTCTCTCTCTCTCTCTCTCTCTAAACTCTCACTCTCTCTCTCTCTCTACAATGTAAACGCGGATAAAATTAGATGGAGAAACAAAATGAAAATACAACACCCATCTCTATCTTCTCTCTTTCCAAGAGAGAGAGAAATGAAAAAGAAAAATCTTTTTCTATCCTAGATTCTCTGCAATATTATCTCTCAATCAGATGAGAGACAAAATGAAATGCAATAACAAATAGGAAATTTCTATTCTTGGATAATTTTTTGTACAAATCTCTGCCACAATGATGTGATTTTAATATTTTCTAATTTATAACTTTAAATGGTGCTTATTTTGATTTCAAATGAAATGATTATGGACAATTATAAGATCATAAATAAATCGAGTCAAGTTTAAACCAAACAAAACACTGAGTTGTTTAAATTTGACTTAAAAAAATTTTCAATCTTCAAGATATGTTTTAAGTTTAACTTATCATGTTTTGAGCTTATCTCGTCTAAACCAAACAAAGCAATGAGTTGTTTAAATTTGACTTAAAAAAATTTTCAATTTTCAAGATGTATTTTAAGTTTAACTTATCATGTTTTGAGCTTATCTCGTTTTAATCGAACTAAACTCGAGTGAGTTTGTTTTTTTAAGAAGAAGTATTGAAAAATAGCTTATGAATAATACTCAAAAAATTTTAATAAGGTATGATGAAGTGAACATGCATAGCGCAATTAGCCTTTATAGCATGTATATATATATACATATACAATTTTTGAAGTTCATTAAAAATTATAATAATTTTTTGGGCTAAAATAAGGTTGAGAAAAATATTTACTCAACCAAGCACCAGTCTCAATGAGAAAGTGGAAAGTGTGCCAATATGCTTAGTGACTTGCAAGCCTATAATTGTATATTTTAATCTAAGATGGTGGTATTTACTTTATTTTAATTTATCTGCACATAATAATAGTTTTCTTTTTCAACTTTCTTTTTCGTTTGGGAAAATTTTTCTCTCTCTCTTTCTTTTAATTTATCCATTTTTTTTTCCTTTGGTTGTCTCTCCAAAACCAGCTAATTGACACTTTCATATGTTTCTATGTATTGTGTGTTTTACACTTTATCCCATGGCCCTTCTTGGTCCCCTATATGTTCCACTAGGGGGAGCTATAATGTGTCATGTTGTAGATTGGAATAAAATGTACAAATTTATGGATATCCCATAAATTGGGACCATTAAAATTGGTTTAGAGATCATCAATTTGCCATTGATATTTATCTTTGGATCTGTGATGTTGACTTTGGTTTGTATGGAATGATTAAAAGCATAGTTCTCGTTTGGATGCAGTTTAGCTAACGTTATGTTAACTAATTTCTAACTTTTTCAATAAAATTTTAATTTTTTATTATATGCGCTTTGGGGATTTCTTTTGATTTTTTCTATCAAAAAGAAGAAAAAAGAAAAATAATAAAGAAGCTAAAAAAAGGTTACTTAAATAAGTCACAAGCAGTTTATTAAATGTCCACGCACATCCTTATTTAAGAAGTTTTTAACTTTTTTACTCACTTTTTTTGGCGTGTTTTATAAAAAGTCAAAATATCTCCTAAAAACTCATATAAATATAAAAAATTAAATTTTGATTGAAAAAAAAAAAACTAAAAGAGCATTAACTAAATTGCTTATTTTAGTTTTGTAAGAAAAATTGATTTGATATTAGCCTTTTGCAATGTTGTTGCAGTAAGTTGCTGCTCTTTCATTTTTGTAAATTTGTTGGAAGTGTAATTATGCCATTTCCATCCATGGAGCTGTTCCTTGCTCATTTAAAACCAACTTTATGTCATCTTTCATAGTGTTTGTATTGGAGAGATATCATGTCAGACATCATTTTCTTCAGTTTCTCCAACCTCCACCACCATAGAAAAAATGATGAGCCCTATCAAAGAGAGGTTTGGAATCTCTGGCCTTTCAATGTCAAAGAACAGTGGAGAGAGAGAGAGAGAGAGAGAGAGGTGCAAAGTAAAGATATGTAAAAGCGCCCCCCCCCCCCCCCCCCCCCCCCCCCCCCCACTAATCAATAAACCGCACATCATGACAAATCAAGACAGGAATCTATAGCATTAACAAGTTCTGACATACTGATGGGGCCTTTACATGCATTCTTTACTCCTCTTGTGGGGGAAGCATGAGCCATGAAACATGTCTTTGGCTGAGATTTTCTCCTTTTGATTCTAACTTTGAAAAAGAAAACTTACACCTCTCGTCACAATTTCAAACACCCACTTACGTACATAGTCAACTAGTTCCTGAGAACAAACTTTTCTACTATGGAATGCACTTCTTTCTCTTTTTCTTTTCTTTTTTTGATCATTACTGTAGTTTAATGGAGGGAGAGTTTCAACTTTTACATTCCTTTAATTATCTTTTTTCCTTCTGTCTGTGAATGTGATGCGTCATTATCATCCTTATTAATGCCGCCAGATTCTCATAACTTTATATTGTTTCCCATTATCTTTTTTCATTCAATTGAGGGATCATATAAACAAATTTATTTGCATTGTTTCTATATACAACATATCATAATCAAACTAAAGTACTATACACATGTTTCTCTCTTGAGAATTCTCTTTTTTAGTTAAATGAAAACAACTATTCCTAATTCTTTAATTATGGAAATTATGAAATATGTCATGTTAAAAGGAGATTTTCTTCTATTTACATTTTTATCTTCTTCATATAGTTCAAATGTATTTGGTGTCCTCTAACATTTCGTTTGAAACCTGAATTTGTAGTGAAAAAAGTGAAAAAAAAAAAATGTGAAAGAAAAGTGAACAAAAATATATTTTTGTTCACTTTTCTTTCACATTTTCTTTTGTCAACCTAAAATTCGGTTCTATATAAAGCATAAATGAATATGTTATAGAAAGCAAGATACCATGCATTTTTGTTCACTTTTTTTCACATTTTTTTTTTCTATTGAAAATTCGGTTTTATACGAAGCGCAAATGAATAGATTATAGAAAACAAGATAGTGCATGGTTAAATTTGAAATTAAAAAAACAAAAACAAATATGTGTATTCACGACAAACTATAATAGCATATTTGCAAGCAGCAACAAACTCTCTCAGTACGAGGTCAAAAACCCACTCACGCGCTGACATTGGTTACCGAAGAAAGTGGTAGAAATGCATAAAACTGACTTTTCTCTTCTTTTGTACACTTTCTTGCTACTGTATACGCACCCTCGTATATAAACTGGCAAAGAGATGAATATGCCCCAAAACTTTTGACAATATGAACTAAAACTGTCCCTTTTTTTTTTTAGCAAATGGGCTATTACATAGTAAAATTTCAGATCATTTTAGCACAGTTTGTGTTGAGCTGCCCTTAAAGCTCACCAAATTTCTGGTATAAAAAAGCAGTGTTGTATTCTACGACAAACATTGGGAGTACGAAAACATCCTAAGTTAATTGTGATACCAATGATACAAAATATACGCAGTGGAAACACAAAATGAACCCATCTCTCTCTCTCTCTCTCTCTCTCTCTCTCTCTCTCTCTCTCTCTCTCTCTCTCTCTCTCTCTCTTGAAGCTCAATCATTGAGCCTAGCACTAACAGAGAGTTTAACTAGGACTAGTTTCAAATATGTTGTTTCTGCTTTATCTTTTCTCCTTCTAGTTTGTCATCATCATTGTACTTCATGTTGGGCTATCTCTTTACACAATACCCTTCTGTTTGACAATTGCAAGTTTTTTTGGTTGCCACCTCCTTTAATAAATCCATTGTTACATGATGATCAATAGGTCTCTTAGGTGCACCATTTTCTCTTCTTCTTTAAAATTATTGGGTTTTAGCGCCTTTTTCACTCCTAATAACATTCTTTACAGAAAAAACTGAAAATTAAATAATGGTATGGAAATAGTTGGGGCAGTCATCATATCCGAAGATATTTTATTTTCATATGATGCTTAATTTGGTGGTCCAGCTTGATTTTTTTCAGTGATTTCGCCACATGAGAGCTGTTTCAATTTGTCCAAGTCCCCAATGTGTTTTGTCCTTTAGATGCCAACAAGTGTTTGTTGTTGTAATAGCCAATGGGTACAGAACCATGCCGATAAGGAAAGGGACTCTATAATGCTACCAAGTCTGTTGAAATACCCTTTTCAAACAATGGGGATGGGACACACTAATTATTTTTTGTCAATTAGCAATGGAATAAATGTCTAAATCATATGATAGAAGAATGGAAAATATGTCCACTTGTAGGTGTCAGTGGACCAATTTTATCTGTATCCTCTTCCCATAGCTGAGGGACCTGCCAAATATGGACATTTTCTCTTTTTATCGACGCCGATTATTTTGTTTCTTCTGCAAAATTCTGGGCTGTAAGAAATTCAATTTATAAGGTAAATTTACTATAAAAGTCACAATGAAAGATCTTCTGAAAGCAGAGACAATGGACCCAAAAAAGAAAAGAAAAGAAACTGAAATACAATTATTTAAGCATGAAATATCCACTTTCCCTCCGAATAAAAATTCAATGCCTTTCTCAATGAAAAGGATCAAGTAATTTGGAAGAAAATCTCCCTCCACCTCGTTTTAAAGTTCAGTTTTAACAAGATTCATGACCGAAAATGTACATTCAATAGTCGCAGTCAAAACCGGAAGAGTTAAAACTAAGACAAAACAATCTGTCAACTGAATGAACAGATCACTAATTTCCTTACCTGTGATAAACCTGGGCATAATTCAGAAAATGCTGACATCTTATGAAGCTCAAGGTGTCGGCAGAAATCAAGCTCATAGTGTTCCCAATGAAATTCCAAATGCAATTTTTATGGTTATAGTGGGATTCAAGAATCAAAGTACTACTAACCTGTAGTGTGAAGAGACAGTTGAACTCTGGCGATGTTTAAAATACGAATGCCTTGGCCTGGGAAGAACAGCTGCACTAAGAGCTCTGCATGCATGCAATTTCATGGCCCCTGTTTTGCAATGGCTGGCAATATTGCAGATAATGTTTCCCAATACAAAGCATTATACCGTTTGGAATGAGAGAGGAGAAATTCAAGAACAGAAGTAAAAGGTATGAGCATTACACAGAGCCATGCCCAGACTCTTAAATCACTACCATGGACCTAAGGCTTCTCCATCTGCACCTGTGCAAGGAGCAAATGGAGTTTCGCCAAGGCCATGAACCTGTGATCAGCAAGTTCGATGCAGGCTTACTTGTTCAGTCAAAACTATGAAAGTGAATGAGAAAGAAGACGTGACAATGATATGCACAACTCAAATTGGTGAAGACAAAAGTATGTGCATCATTTTACTAAAGGTAAACATGGATTAATTTGCCTAAAAACGAAAAAAGGAACGAATTATGCAAGAAAACTACACTTTATACAGCTATACTAGGTTGCACCAAAATTTTCGATGCACCCCACAGGAAAAACCCGAGTGATGAGCATCCGAGGAGCATCCAGTTCATTAGAGGAAGGATGAGAATGATGTGATCTATGAAAAGTAACACTAGTGACAACTAGACAATTAGCAGAGAGAAATCTAGTATTAGAAACTTAAACAAGACTCAAGTGCCAAGTTATCAAAACACAGAACATGTACCATTTCAAGATCACTCCAAATTCTATCAGATCTTTGTACAAATTTATTGCAACTTGCAATAAACAATGCTGAGAGGGAGGAAAAAGAAAGAAGGCCATAATGCCCCTTCCAATGCTGTCCAGATTCTTCCGGAAACCCATCAAATGGTACATTTAACAACAAAGAACAAAAACGGATGCCAGCATGTTGCATATGTGGAAAATTGCAGGAACATAAGATCGGCCACTATCCTATTGCCTCCCCAAATTTTGTTTTTCAGGACCTCTATAAAATTGTTGGCATAAACAAACAAAACAGCACAACAATATTACATAGACGAGAAAAATGGAATAAAGAAAGAAAAAAACTGTAAATATACAATTTTTTTTTTCAACACGAGCAACTATAAACGTAGAATAGTTCGTAGAGTATCACAAAGGTTTTGAATGGTTTGTTGCTCTTGCGCTGCTTGCAGCTCCTGGAGTGGCATCTCTTCGTAACACCTGCAACAAATGGATAGTGTGATAAGGGCGTAGCAATTAATGTAGAACAAAGGTTCTGGTGCCAACGAAAACCCCTATAAAAGGTGCGGGTGCAAAACATACTTTCAGCATGTTGAAATTTTTTTTTTTGAGGAGTGAGGTTAGCCCAATGGTAGTGGCACCCCCACCCATGCCGTACAGTCATAGACTTGGCTCACCCTCCCTCCCCTAGAGCTTTGGCCCTCCAATGTACCCAAAAAACAGAAAGAAAGAAAGATTTGAACCAAAAGGGTATGTTCACTAGCATCACAAATATTTTGCATTTTGAACTCAAAGTAAAAACTGAGGGCCTTTTCAATATTGTTTTCCGGACAATGTTTTTTGTTCTCAAGACCAGAAACAGCAGGGAAAAATAATAACAAATGGCGGAGAAAATGTGTTCAGTAGAAGTGTGCTCAGAAACTGATACCAGGAAATTTCCAGAAAATGGCCCATCTAAAATAGTTCTAAAACTTTTCAAAAACTCAAGTCCATTAGAAAATAGGAAGAATTCTTGAATGACCATGTTTCATATTTCCTTATTCTCATTTTAAAGAACTCCCAAAAAGAAAACCAAAGACAACAATCAAAACAAAAACCATATCCCAAAGTTCCTATTTTAAAGGTTGTTCCTTGCTTGAGGTGGCTCAAAAGAGGTCCCAAGCCACAAGCTATAGCTATTACTATGACTAACAGATTGGAGAGCCATACATTTTGTGGTAAGCTAAAGCCTGGGTGAGATTCATTAGCGTAGAACTTGAAGTGAGTCTCTGGTACACACTTGGAGGAAGGGGTACCTGCAGCACATGTAGTAGTGAAAAGTAAGCCCATAAAATGGAAGAGAGAGAGAGAGAGAGAGAGAGAGAACCTCATTCTGTCCCCTTCTTCCCTTTCTGGATGGTCCATCACCAGTAAAAAGCTCCTGCACTGCTTCCACAGCTATGGTTCCACCACTGTCCTGCTGCCATCCTCCAAGCACATTGTCAGATAACAGTGCAATGGGTGATATATCGGTTGCCCTCAAGAATGGGATAGGGACTGTATTACCAGCCGCATATATAGACCAAAGCTACAATGAAAATAAATAACAAGTAAGCAGGCACCTAAGTTGCAGTCACAAACATAACAAAAGAAAAACCTTCAAGGGGGTGGGGGAATAAAGGGGTTATCAAACAGATATACAGAAGCTAAAAAAATCCACAACACAACCAGTTGCATTGAGGCTTTATTCTAAGCTAAGAAGCACGAGCACTTCTAAGGTGACGTGCCCATGTCAAACACCAAGACTTATAGTACATGCATCCAAAATGTCCCATTAGCTTTTTAATTTTTTTTGAACCAGACATGCTCCAGATGACTCGTGTCCATCAATTAGACATACCTGGAACACATAACAAGTTTGAAGAAATTAACTTGAGAGTATTTCATTTTAGGATTTCTAGATCCTAAAACTTATTTACCTATGAAAAACTAAAACTTCCAAATTATTTATGAAAAAGCTTTCTAAAATAGATTTTGGAACTTTTTGTTCACACTTCTTTTTCAATATGTAGAATGTGGAAAATGATTTCGACGATTTTGATATAATTAAATACAGATGTATTTGCAACATAAAAAATAAAGAACTTGTAGTTAGTAAAGTTTTTTTTTTTTTTTTTTTTGTGCTCTTGCCATTTTGTGTCCTAATTTTTTTAAAATTGTCATGTCAATGTGTCCATATCGTGTTGTATCCATGTCCCATGTCCATATCTGTGCTTCTTAGCTTCCGAGGACGGGGTTCAATTTCAGTTAATATATGCAAATATGAGCCAGAGATTTGAAGAGGTATTCCAAACTGGATTTACCTAAAAACAATGGTAGACTCGGCAATGAATTCAGCCAAAATGGAGTGATTATAAATAAATTCAGGAAATTGACCCTAATTAATTTTTAGAGTTTTTAAAGCATAATTCAGGAAATTTGATAAGCCGATGTAAAGAAGGATTGCACTTTCCAGCAATAAGACATATAATTATATATAGAATTTTCATCATATACCACAATTAGTAATCAAAACTTCCAGAGTCGTTAAGTGTTAACATGAAGTTTGAAATTTTATTACATCTACAGCTCACATTGGTGTTTGATTTAAACAAGGATCAAACTACAGAACTCAGGGCAAATATGACCTAATATCAGATTACCACCATCTGATCAGAAGCTAAAACTTCAATCCTGTTTTCCCTCTTCAAGCAACATGGTAAAATGTAGAAGAATGATGGACATCTAACAGTTAAAGAAATCGTAAGTAGAGAATAAAGTTTACCTTATCTAATGCTTTCCGACTGGCAGTTTCATTCTTCAATGGGCCACTGGTCATGCCACCAACACTTCCAACCTGTGCTTGAGAAATGCTATTTGCCTTGAGGTTCTGCTCGGGAGAGGCAAACATTGAAGGAGAAGATGCATGGATGGCCTGTGCAACAGGTTGTGATCCTCTACTCTGAAAGCTATCAGCATCAACACCGACTGTGTCTCGCCCCCTGACAGGAGATCCTAATGAATTGGTGCGCAGACAAAAAATATAGAGAAAGGTATATCTCATAGGGCAGGTATAAATAAGGCAGGAATGTTAAAGGCCATTATCTAGCACTGCATCCACCAATGCAGGGTGATGGGATGGTGGATCAGTACAACACTACACACAGATAAACATTAGTAGTTTAAAGATCTATTATGTTATTCTACCACTTTCTTGGCAACCAACAAAAGATGAAGAAAGAGGAAGAGGTCAGAGAGTCAAAGGAAATTAAAAGTTACCAACCTTGGGGACACCTTTGATTTTGAGGCTGAAAACAAAGACATCAGGAGGGAATGCCTTGAACGTAAGAATAGCATGATGACCATGGACAAAGTGGCAGATTAATGGACAACTGAACAGTAAATGAGAAGGCGGTCCACTCATTCTTCATACTCATGCACATGCACCACCTATTTGAAATTACCTGACTCCCACTAATAACACAATCAAACTGTTATGCATTGATCCTTAGCTGCTACGAATCTAAGAAAGCAATTTTGAATAGGTCACAAACATCTATACCCCTTTCTCCAGAAAATCCCTTCCCCACACACCATCTATTCAGAATTACCTGACTCCTACTGATGAGATGATCACATTAGTCCTTAGCTGCTATTTAAGCTAAGAAAGCCAATTTAGATGGGGCATAAAATTCCACACCCTTTCATCCGCAAGATTCCTAAACACCCATCTGTCGCCAAAACCTAGAAAAAAAAAAAAAGGGTAAATTACACAGACCTCCCCTCAACATTTGTGAAAATATAGGGAGCTCACAAAACATTTCGATATTACACTAGCCTCCCTTACTTTAGTAACTTGATTAACAAATTTCCCCCTCCGTTGGTCAATCGTTAGTTGACCAAACGAAAAAAGCTGATGCAAGCCTAATAATTTACGTTAATGACTATTTTACCATTTACCCAAACCTCACCATCTTTTCTTCTTCATCACTGGTGTTTTGCCACCACTGCTAAAGTACCGCCACCAATTAAACTCCCAAATCACCATTTTTGAAACATTCACCATGTCTTCCAACCATCACCACCATTTTCCATTTTTTTTTTTCTTACAATATATTCGTTGGCTTCTATAAACTCTCAGAAAACCCAAAAACCCTCAATAGGGTATTCCAATTCAATCACTAAATTGGTATCAGATTTCACAACTTCCTTAAAATAAGATTATTTCATGCCTATATATATATACACACACACACAAATATATGTATACATATATATGTATAAACACATATATATACATAACAAACATCTAAACTTCCACCGACAAAAGAAGATGGAATATGTGATTGGGATTCGTTTTTGTGAAACCCTAGATGAGGAGATGATCCTGGCGCTGAAGAAGAGAAATATGGGCTGGCGGGATTGGGTTGGGAAGGGGTGCCGGTGGCGCAAGAGGGCGAAGTGGGGTGGAGAAGGACTATCGGTAGCGGCCGTGGGTGGAGGGGTTGTGGGGTGGGATGATGATGCAGATCTATGAAAAATCTTTCAGATCTGTGAGGTGCAGGGAAGGGGTGATTGAGGGCTTGAGGTGTGGTCCGCTGTGATGAGAAGGACTGGGATGTCGTCAGTGACAAGCTAGGTTGGGGTGGTCCATACAATTTTGAACCACAATAACTATTAAAAAATTACAAAACCAAAACCCATTTACTCTACCAGAAATTTGTTATCTACTGCCATAGACTAGAAATTGAATTGCTTATTGCCAAAATTGGTCCTGTGTGGTTGCTGAAGGCAAGGGATTTCAGGTTAGACTAGGTAGCAATGGAAAGAGATGGGATGGGGCGAGAAGGTTGGCCAAGGCAAGGAAGGAATGGGGATGGGTTGGTGCTTACGGGATGGGGAGGGAAGTGGAAGGAGTGGGCTGAGTTGGGGTTAGCAGAACCTAGGAATAGGAAGAAGAAGAAGAAGGAAGAAAAATAGGACAAATAAAATAAAAAAGGCATTGAATATTTGCAGAACATGGGAAGAAGAAAATGGAAGGGAAGAAGAAGGAAGAAAAAGAGGGGAGAGAAAATAAGTGTTTATTTATTTTTTTATAATTTTTAAATTAATATTTAAGTTTGGGGGTAACAAAGTAATTTTTCAATTCTATTAAAGTCCATTTTCTAACAAGGAAGGTCAGTGTAATATTGAAATGTTGTGTGAGGTTCCTGTATTTTCGCAAATGTTGAGGGGAGATCTATGTAATTTACCCAAAAAAAAAAAAAAAAGAACAAAAAAGAGAAACCAAAAGGTAGAAAGAAAAGGTGACCATACCATGCTTCTACTCTTAATCATCCTATACATCTCATCTCCCTCTCCAAGGAGGGTTGTCTGATTTTCTTTTTTTATAAAAAAAAATAAAGAAAAAGGAAAACAATAACAATGAAACAAACTCGAGCTCCCAATGCCTTGCAAGACATAGGATGTACGCCCTCTGGTAAAACCAAATAATTGAAAATCAAAGCCTGCTTGTTGATAGTGGTTAAATCGAAATAGAAAGTGTGAATTGAAATTCCTTTTTCCAAATTATGGAATCATAAGACTCGGTAGAAATTTTAAAATGGAAAGAAAAAAATATGTACACCTGAGGAACAAAAAATAAATTATAAATATGAAGGATTTAGACATATTAATGCAGAACTTGATGTGACGAGTGATTACATGGTCTTATAGTTGGCCGTTTGAGGACTTCCCTTCCCTGTTGTAACCTACATTATAAAGTTTCTTATTTTTCCTTCCCTTTTGTAGTGGAAGCTTCTTCCTAGGCCTCACTTTATTTTTTCTTCAACGCACTCAAGTTCAACAACATCATTACCTTCATTTTCAGAATAGATTCCTAACTCATTTTTGTTTTCCTTCTAAAATTTGTTGTAGAATCCTAACAACTTCAGAAACTTGCGAACAGTGGGTAGTGGGTAACATAATGACGGGTTCCTGCCAAGTGAATTTTCCTACAAATTATCCCACCCCAACAATCATTCTCACAATTGTTATACTTCAAGGGTGTCGTATTACATGGTTACACCCACCAATGTGACTATAATGGCCCTTGTCTATTTACCTAGAACGTATATCGTTTCGGTATAAGGAATGGGAATGGGAATGGGAATGGGAATGGGAACCTGGTACACCACATGCCCTAAATTGTGGGACAATAGGAGTAGGCTTGTATGGATCATGTTAGTAGAATGTAATAATTTTAAACGCGAGAGAAAATTTCTTTTGAGCTTTAAAACATCCAAAAAATATAATATATTATTTTTTGAATTAATAATGCAAAAATGCATTTCTAGGAGCATTATTTTACATTTTGTCTTGCCAAAACTCTACTTTCTTTAGATTTGAGTTTATTATGTTTATTTTTTCCCTCCTAACATTAAGGAAATAAATAGGAATAACTTTGGCAATCGTTTTAAATTGCAAAATTCATGTTTGGAACGAAGGTGTACCATGTTTCAAAATGAACGTTCCAAACCGTAAATCAATAGGATATTAGCGAAATCTGGCAACACAGGCCCTTGTAGACTCACTAACCTTCTACTTTCCCTTTTTGTTATTGAAGGTTTCCAACAAAGTATGTAAACAAACAAACCAGCAAATTTAAAACAAGTCAAACTACTCACTTCAAAGGGGCCAAAGTGCCCAAACAACCAAAGTTCCTCAAATTTTGGCAATAAATGCCTCCAAAAGATTACTTTTGCAAGTAGAAACATGTGGCTAAAGTTGGTTTTGAATATGAAACCTAGTAGAGAGGAAAAGAAAAATTCTTTAAATAAAGCGGGGTTCAACAGCACCAAGTATAGTAAACTAAGGGCAAAACTAGAGGTACAGCTCCAGTAAAAATTTAATGATAATCACTAAAGAAAACTTCCAAAATTTTGAAACATTATTAGTGAAATATCTGTTTAAAAAATAAAAGCAGGCGCGTGCACAAGCGCACGCACAAAAAAAAAAAAAAAAAAAAAGGAAAGAAAAGATCAAGGGGATCCCAGTGCCTGTATGAAAATTAGAAGTATAGGGTAAAGGAAGTACCAGGGATCACCCGATTTATCTCCTGCACCACTGACAGAAGGATCTTCGACACGCCAGGGACCAGATGAGGCTCCTATTGCATTGGGTGTCTGAGTAGATGCTTTATCATTTTCGACTCTAGCATGAACTATTACAGTCCCAAAGTCTCCTGATAAACACAAGTAATTCATAAATCACCAGCCATGCTCACAAGAATTTGAAGTCCTTTCCTTTGTTCAGATGAAGGATGTCTTTAAAAGCATAAATTAACATTTACGTGCAAGACCGGGCCTTAGTTGACTAACTTGCTCTTATAATTTGAATTAAATAGTCTCCTTATATAGTCACACATCTAAGTAATCACGAAAAATGTAGATCAAGACCAGAATGATCAATCAACAAACAAATAGGAGTGAAACATCATATGTACAAAGTTACATGCGATACTCGCAGAATTCAGCAGTAACAGATGAAATAGCTCAAAGGCCATGAAGTTAAATTGACAGCATTTGGAAGAAATTTATAACAATCAATTAACAAAAAAATGTGCAAAATATTTCATACAACGTCAACATCGTCATATTTGCAGAATTTGGCATCCAAAAACAGAACAGTTCACATAAAGACCATACAGCAAAATTAAAAGGTACAGCCTATAAGAGTTATTTGGTTCTACCGATCCATAGCATCCTCTCATATAAGAGCCTCTTGTAGATGATGAGTGATGTTCAGGTCCCAAAGCAAATTCATCAGTAAGGCATTGAAACTCAATCATCTAGAAAGAGTTCCTCACAAGTGTGTGCACACAGAAAAAGAAAACAAAAGAAAAAATGTCATGCAGAAGAGACTGCATCCACACCAATAGAGGACAATGTAATATCAGACATCAGAAACAGAAACACATTACAAATTATCCAGTTATTCCTTCACCAACATTTAGGGCAAAGTAGCCTTTAGCCCAAAGGTGACTTCACTGCCATACAGCTGATGGGCAACTTTTCACATTTTAGCAAACAGGCAGTTGCAGCCTACAAAGCATAGACCCTGACACGGACACGGGTACAGATACGGTATGGGTATGGGTATGGGTACGGGCATGAGGCACGGCAAATTTTAAGAAATGAGAACACAGACACGGCAAGGATATGACAAAAAATATATTTCTTATTTATTTTATTTGCTATATTTATGAATGTAACATTCACAAACCATCAAAAATATAATATAAAAAATAATACTAATTCAACGTGAAAAACACCATTCAAACCATAATTTACTCATCATTTAACATAAAACATGATGAAAACACGTTCATAATTTAAACTTGCAATGTGTTTCATGTGTATGTATCTCTGGCGTGTCCATTGAAAAATAAATAAACAAACGCTTAGGACATGCCAATTGGCGAGTCTGACATGTGTCCTAACATGTTCAAGGAGTATGTGTGTCCGAGATATGTCCAATATGCATGCGGCACCTTCTTAGAAGTGTCCGTACTTCCTAGGTTGCAGCATTCAATCGAAAAAGTAGTTCACTTTTCATTCTCAAGCTAGAAAAATTAGCTTATTAGTAATCCTTTACGCCTAATATTTCTTTGTTTTCTACTTTTTCTAAAGGTGAATGAAAAATTATTAGCATTAAAAGTGGAGCAATACTGTAAGACCCAAATGTCTAAGCATAGACAATGTGTACATGATCATCCACCCAAGAAGTAAGACATTGAAAGGTGGGGATGAGTGGAAGGAATCCAAAAGACCAAAAAAGAAAGATCCCATATTCTTACTGGTCTAGAACATCCTAGGATATTAGGTTTTTGCAGCCAGATACCAAGGGGCATAACGGACATTCTACATTGGCAGGCTAGCAGGCGCCAGAAGTAAACCGTTCCAAGTTTGTGAGTGTTTCTGTCACTACGACGGTGGCAACTTATTTCAAAGACTACCTGGTCTTGGAAAGCCGCTTGGAAAGTCTAGGAACATTTTGGTCATCTGGCTTCAATTAGGCCCGTCGGGCTCGAAAAGCGACCAATTGACTGGATTAGGGTTTGAAAGGCCGGTTTGGACTTTCATAATGTTATGACGTTTTACTCACAGCTTGTCATGTAATGTTTAACAATAATGACATAATTCATTTGCCCTCCAATGACTTCACTCAGTTTTTTGCCCAAATGCAAACACAAAGCTCTCCTCATGCTCAACCACTTCACTCAGTCATGAACACCCTGTTTTTTCAAGCCCACCCTCCCAACCAGGATAACACAATTATCTGAAAATTAAGTTTCCAGACTTTAATCCCTACAGATGGTTCAGCTCCAAGTTGAGGGCATTTACACCACATCTACCAAGTCAGCTGCCACTCCTGTTCTGTATGTATGTGTCGAAGTCACAACACAATTGAATAGTTTAACACAAATCCCCAAGACAATATAAGCCAGATGATGCAATACAAGAAGTGGTCAAGACATAAATACCTTCCCCAGATAGTTCCACAGCATCAGAAATGTGCTGCTTTTGCGTTCCACTCGCAGGAGGAACTCTACTGGTAAGTCCAACATCATGAAGCTTTGATGGAACTGTGCCTCCATAGTCTTCATTCACTTTCGGACCTCCCAGTGCCTGTATTAATAGCAAAAGTTAATGCAAGATAAGAGAACTTTTCTCTCTCACACACACACACACACACAGCGCTAAAAGGAAAAAATTGAAATTTTGTCATACAATGTCTCCTGGTACAAAAGTCCCTGAAGCAATACTTTGTGCTTGCAAAACGATTGAGGCTCTAATTTGCCTTGCCTTCTCAAACTTGGGCAACATTACGGATGGTCCAGATTTGCATCTTTCAACGAATTTGTGCTGATTTCAAAGACAGGCAATAAGTTCAAGTTGGCCGTAAACTATGATAAGCCGAACCAGATGCATTCAAGGTAAAAGGAAACCATAAAGAATATATCCATGTGATCATACTTTATGCAATTTATAGGTATTGGTGGCTATGCATCAAATTTTCCCTAACCATGCCTACGTGATTACACTCCACAGTTGAATTCTAAAAACACCATCGAAAATTAAGCATTAACATCTCAACAAGCACTCGTTCCAATTTTAGCTATTACTTCTATGCTTATGTTTAAGATTGTTTATTTGTCTGGTTCTCTAGGCCATCTGCCACTATTCAATAGCATTATAGTAGTAATGTGAGATCCATTATCTTCTATTCCAAAATAAACTGTAATACCTATGGGCCATGGTCCACGAGGAGGTTGAAGAACTTCAAAAATATATACCAAATAACTGAAGAACTGTCTCTCTCTTAAAAATCCAAGGTATAAGTAGAACTAAGAATTGAGGAAGTTAAATATTCCATCTAAGTCGAGAGCTGTCAAACCAACATTTCATTGTGCCCAGTAGAACCCCCCAAAAGACAACATTTAAAAGAAATTGGACATGGAATAATGGGTACTAACAAAAAGCAGGCCTAAGATCAAATAACAAAAGCTCAGATATCCAATCTGGTTGAAGAGGCTGCATGGGCACAGACAAATATTACAAGTCCAAGAGTTTCAACATGTAATAAATCCAACTCCTGCCCTAGAATGACTGTTCTTGAGTTGATAGATATTGCAATATTCAGATTGGCCCAAAATGCACCATTTTCCATTCTAATTTCCATTAAGTTCAACCAAATCTTTGACATTGAAAATGGAGAAAAATACACCTACAAAGGATTATAATATTATCTAACTTAATACACCATAGGTTGTGAAAGATGTTGCCCCAAGATAGCTAATTCAATAAGCTTGTTGATGAAAGCATGTCAGTTGACCAGTCCAAATGTCTCATTTTCAATAGCTTAGAGGTTAAAGAAATCGAAGAACAGCTCAAGGAGGGAACAGTCAGAGGAAGATTGACCTTTGAAAAGGACTGCACTTAATAAGAACAGATAACATTCAAAGAGTTCAACGAGCAGTCTAATAAAAAATGTTCTATTTATTACTTCTTCCAAAATGTGGGAGAGCTCCAACAGACAATTAAGTGGCCAATAACAAAATAACTATTCCTCATTTCAGAATTCCAAATGTCTAGAATAAACAATTTTAACATACCTTAAGCATCTCAGAAGCGGTAGGACGTAGGCGTGGTTCTTTCGTGAGGCACTTCGCAACAAAGTCATGGAACACAAGGGACCTGCAGAAGTAAACTAGATAAGCCTAGACACCATAGAATATGATGCTAACAAGTAAAAGCTGTATATATATATGTTAATAGATAGAAACAGTGGGTTGGGGTATGGAGCATATTCTTTAGACAATTTCAGGTTGGACCTTTGGCATGTCAGCGCAAGGAAAATTCGGCTTCTGGAGATAAGTTTGAATGAGTACACGGCTTCCGGAGATAAGTTTGAATGAGTACATGGATTCTAACCAAAAGGGAGAGATTAGTTTACTGCTGAGCCTCCAGCCATTGCCTTGACTAAACTCTTGCATGTGTCTATTGTTTGTCAATTCATTAAAAACAGTGTGCTGTATTTGTTTACTAATTTTTTGGTGTATGACTTGAGGAAGGGAGTGAGGAATGGAGCTCTTCATGCAGTATTTTGTTGCATTTCAAAAAAGAGAAAAATCAAATAAAATACACTTGTGGAGGAGGCAGGATCAAGAGAGATTATTCAACATTGGACTTTTCATGTTCTCTGTCTTCTAGATTTGTTATGTCCCCATATGTACACAGGCTTCTTTTCCCTTGACCAGGAACCCCTCCAAGATAGGGCCCTTTGGATCCACCCCTAGAGTATAAACCCCGGACGTGTTAGAGAGCCCCATCCCCACACACCAGATTAGTTGGTGGATTCGAACCCATATCAACTGTGTGGGGCGCAAACCCACCAGCCAACTCTGATGACCCCTGGGGGCATGTACACAGGCTTTCACTTTCTTGTAAAGCATAGAATTTGATTTTGTTAAGAAAAAGCTGAGTACTACAAATTTTGATTGAGAAGGCTTTAAGTGAGGAACCAAGCTGAAGCCAAGGAGAGACATTGTGGAGTTGTCTCAAAATATAAACGTGCATAAAAGACTATATTTGATCATATAACTATTACTGAGTATATGACACCTGCACCATAGGATTATAGCTTTTTCCAAAACATGATATGAGGAGAAACTGTATCACTTGTGACAATTTATAGATAAATAAATTACGCCATGTAAGGCTCAGTTCTAAGCCAGTCAGTTTATCAGAGAGGTTACAGAAAAACTTCACGTTAAAAAAATTTATAACCCCAAAACTGGACAAAAATCACTTCGAAGCGAAACCAAACAACAAACTAAGGTCGGGTTGATCCAATTAATTCTTAGGTTTTATTCCTCAAGAGAGCTGCACCACAGACAACAGTATCTTTGAGATTTTTTACCAATACCAGGCTGTTTGGAAACTTATCTATAGTAGCAAAGTGGTTTTAAACTTATTTCCCAAACCCATGCTGCTCACGAAGTCGTGTTATCAAAACCCAGCTTCAAATTAAAGTCGTGTTATCAAAACACGACTTCAAGCCTAAAGTCATGCTTTAATAATACGACTTCAACCAAGTTCCACCACACACATCGTGAAACCCATCAGAGCCATTGGACTTTTCGCCTTCCTGATTATGACTAGATCAGAAATTTCTGTACAGATCACCATGGAAGGAGCCATTAACGAAACTTGAGTTATACACTTTTGGACGACCTACTGAAAGCCCGAATTGATCCAGAATTTGGGGAAGCCCTATCATTGATGCTGGTTTTGAATCTTTTGATCTTCAAATCGAGGCCGATATTCCTTGCAGTTTGTAACCAAAACACCAATTTCCTCCATAGTTGAGTCCTTGTGTATGTCACCGTATAAGAGTTTGAGAAAATGACTTTATTGATTGTAACTACAAAGGAATCAGAAGCTCATATTGACAACATGCATTGGCAGAACTAACAAGGGAGGTGTTTTCAGATGAATAATGGAACAGAGAAAGGAAGGGTTTACTGGGTATACCCTATAGCAAGCAATGATGCAGAGCGCGGATTGTGCGACGATGAAAAAGCTACAACGAAAACGATGTTCTCCTAAAAAATGATGAATGAAGCGGTCTCTCTCTCTCTCAAATTCTGCGATTCTGCGATGGCTTTAGAAGAAAGGCTATGGATTGGATTTTATGTATTTGGACCAATTATAGATAAAAGTCGTGTTATCAAAACACAATTTCAGGTTATCAAAACACGATTTCAGGCTTGAAGTCGTGTTTTGATAACACGACTTTTAACTTGAAGTTGGGTTTCGGTAACATGACTTCATGAGCAACATAGGTTTGGGAAATAATTTTAAAACCACTCTGGTACTATAAATAAGATTTCAAACAGCCTGGTGTTTGTAAAAAACTCGTATCCTGAATTGTGGTTAGGCAACAGGAATAAGATATTTTTGAAACCTAGATGGAGCATAGTGAATGAAAGGTTCATGACGCAGTCTTACAGTTGCAGCAGTCGGCCATTGCTGAGTTTATCAATCGAATTTCCAGTTTTCATGTCAAATGCTCAATACCATTCTCGAAAATGCAATACAATTTGGAAAAGGTGAACATTTGGGGGAATGTATAGATAACTGCAAAGAACAAAAGACAAACCATTTCTCTTTATCCTCAAGCATTGGAGCTGGTTCAATGGATATCATGAACAATACCTATCATAGAAAAAAAAATCTGTGAGGTCTTTCAACTAGAATCGTTAATCAGAAGAATTTTTACCAAGACAAAAATAATAGGTCAAATCTGTGTTACCATAATACTTTACTACCCTAGCGATTTACGTTTTTGGAACGGCCTTCCAAAACATGGTACTCTAGCGTTCCAAAATGATGAATTTAGCGATTCAATGCGATCCCAAACTTTTTTCCTACTTATTTCTTTAAAGGTCACCTAATGAGGAAAAAAATCATTTATAATCAACCAAAATATAGGGAAAATAAAATTTTGGCATAGTAATATGCAAAAAAAAAAAAATGGGCCATAATACTCTTAGAATGTGTTTTTGGAAGATTAATTTGAAAAAAATACATTATATTTTATTAGCTGTCAAATTGTTAAAGAAAATTATTCTAGAAATATCTTAATTCTAATAGTGTAATATATACAAGTCTACCCCTAGCGTACTATATTTTAGAATATGTGGCATACCACGTTCCCGTTCCCACTTTACTTACTTGAACGATCCGGTTTCCAAGTAGCATAGGGTCGGATATTTTTCCAATTATGTGCTGTAAAAATAAGATGCCCTATCCCATTAATTAAGACAAGGACTACTCTTCCCCAATCTTGGAACTAGTATAGAGGTTTGTGCATTAGTACCCAAAACTTCTTACAAAGTGAATAAATTAAAGGCTTGCTGCAATAAACAATCACTAGTTCAAACTTCAAAGGGATCTAATAGTATGAGAAGCTATGAATAATCAACACTAGATGGTAAATATGACCTCAAACTTCTAAGTACAGAATTCGGAAAAAATAAAAATAACAAAAAAGGTGACTGAAAGAGCTGAGGCCAAGTGGAAATATATAGGATAACCACTTCTAGTGACCAAAGGATGTCTGAATACAATTTTATGAATTAGATAAGCCATTGCATAGAGAAACCAAATGACAAACTAAAACCAAGTAATGACAATATAAACCACACTAAAATTTGATCCTCTAAAACTGCATAAGCTTGTTTTCCCAGAAATGAATAACAACAAAAACATGGCTCCAGCAGAAATGTCACACATAAGAGGTACAATTAAAAGAACAACCAGTTCTGTCCCTTCAATGCTCGATATGTTTTACACAGATGGCTTATTCATCAACAAAATAAACATAAATATTACACAAAGGTTTGACTAAACTTTAAAAACAATAAATTTTGGGCTTGCTTTAGTATAACTGTATAAGAGTCAGAAAGATATATCAGCTTTCAGAGACAGCACAAACCGAATTCTAGTTCTACCTATACACTCACATCTACTTTACAGAATACTGCTCAGTGCTCTCTAAACAGGATTCCATATGTGGATGTATGAATTAGAGGTTCAATAGCACTCATCATGCCAAGTCATCTATGAAATTGGTGGATTTAAAGCTGAACATTCAAACTTAGCATCGAAGAATGGCATCCAGTGCTGAGGATACAATACAAGCATCAAGTCCGGAATCATGTCATAAAACAAAAACAAAGGATAAAGAAAAGGCAAAAAGTTTGACAAATATGATCTCCAGAGAAGAGAAACAGCAATTTCACAACCTGATTGCTGATTACAGATCATATATTCAGACCAAGCAGTGAGCCGAGATTACTCAGTTAGCCCAGACCCATATCTTTGCTATATAATACACATCTTGGCTATAGGGTGAAGTTTAAAACCCCATAACTACTGGGCAACTCCTTGTGTGTATGGTTTGGAAGGATTTGATCTCAGGATCTTCCACTGTGAAAAAATTCAAATCTATTTGTCATGCCTTAATGTCTATGAAATGTTTCCTGTGACTAGGATCCCGTGAATGAAAATGAACAAATTCCGGATTCCAGTCAGACAACCAAATTCCAACTACAAATTATCTCCTATCAAAAAGATAACAAAATTCCAATTAGAAAAATACACAGATGATATTATAGATCACAGCATCATGACAAAGTGGATATAAATCGATACAAATTTCATGATACAATATCTTAACCACCACAGAAAAAAAAAATCTAGATAAGGAAATATGTGTCAATCAAAAAATATCAACTAATATATATAAGTTTTTTTTATTTTTTGAAAAAGTAACTAATATACTGAAGTTCAAATGCATTCTGGCACTAACCCTCATCGGATGCACTGTCGATCTAGGAGGAAGTCCCTGAAAAAAAAAAAAAAAGAGTTTACAAGGTGTCAAGCAACGCATATTGAACAGATTTGACAAAAATGTCCATACAAAAACCAACATAATTTTCTTCCCCCGTTCCCTTCCTATTTATGATAGAAGTTACAGGTTACTCAATTAAAAAAGAATTAACTTTTTTTATGACAAATTATTTCATCCACCAAACTACACTGGTTCCCCCCCCCCCCCCCCCCCCCCCCCCCCCCCGGGTCGCCATTAATTTAAGAACTTCAATAAGTTCAATATTTGCACAACCCAAGAAAAAGAAAAAAACGAGAAGGTAAATAGGGTGGAGAGCCAAGCCACCTAGGTTTTCCTAAAGAATGTTGAGTAATTAATTCAGTGAATATAGGTGTAGTAATTAATTCACCAATACATATACCTCTGCCATTTCGATTGCTGAAACTCCGAGTGCCCAAACATCCACCTGAGAAAATAAGGTTAAGTGTGTGCAAGAAGTTAGCATAACCAATGACCTTACCTTGCCAATAATAATATTTTCAATGATATGAATAGCTTAGGAAATTCATCCAAAAAATAAACTACTAACAAATCATAAATAAGTGTGTTTCAGTTATATGTTTAATATGCTTTGAAGTATTTATGTTTCTTTAACATTGCCATGCAATATCAATGGTTTCAATGGCCTCAAAGAAAAATTATTTGTTTGATAAGTAAAAAAGAGATAGTACGTATATCTAATCTGAAAAATTATATTCCTAGCAAACTAGATAATACTCGCTTTATCTTTCCATATGAACAACTATTTACAAACTTCCAATAAATCTATTGTTGAACCATCTCCCTTTCAGAATCTGATAAATTATATTCCTAGCAACTAGATAATACTCGCTTTATCTTTCCATATGAATATCTATTTACAAACTTCCAATAAATCTATTGTTGAACCATCTCCCTTTCAGACTCCAATATTGGCAGCCAGAACTCACTTCCAACATGCTATCGAGTCGACAATCCAAATCATTTATTGCTTTTACCAAAAAGCCCAAGGAATATTAAAATTATAGTTATCTTTTACAATTCAATGACCTACAGAAATAGCATTTACATCAAGTGTAAGAGAATCTAAAGAAATAAATTACGTTTTTGATCTTCAAACGACATGAAAAAAAAGTGGCCTCCAGCATCTAGTAGACTGTGCTATTTCATTCTAATGACAGTAGGCAGAGAAATGGGCCAGAAAGGAGAAGACGTGAAGGAGGGGGAAAAAAGGTTTCATTCCATACAGGCACTTGAATGTGCATAATACCTCACAATACCTTTCCATCATAACGACTTTCCTGAATAACTTCTGGAGCCATCCAATGGGGAGTGCCAATGAACTGAGATAAGGTAAAATATTATCACCCACAATTTTATCATGATTGAGTAAAAAGAATATATATCACCAAAAGTCAAAGAAAATGAGGATAAGGGGGTATAACAGTAAAAATACACTAGAACTCTAGAAGAAATGTTTGAATATATATGATCAGAGATGAATATAATTCTACATAACAAAATAACAAGTTTGTAAGAAAACAAGTCAAAAACACTTCTCTTTCTGGGATAAGGAACAAGTACACACTAAGATTTTCATGACAAAGCATTTGCACAACAATGAGGCAGAGAACTTCTCCAAAATAAATATATACAGCAATGAGACAAAATAACAAGCATGAACGAGATCATGTACATAAAGGATTTGGATCCCATGGAAGACAAGTCAAACAGATTGGGCACTTGGTAGGCATTCAACCAAATCTAGGAGGATTATACCAACAAAATGTTATTTAATGCACAAAACCGTATAGCAGCTAATAAATTTGCTTATTCCTTGACATGCTTTAAAGTATCAATGAACAAAAAAGCAATGGACATGGACATGTTATGCCTGTGAGCAATTATGTGATACACTAGTTGCTTCTTCTTTGAATGCATAAAGCATCATGCCACAGTATCATATAAAGATAGCATTTACACAACATATTCATATAAACTATTTTCAGTAAGTAACATCACTCATATAAATAAAATGGATGAATTATACAAACCCAAGGTATAAAAGGGGGTATTGCAAGAAGTATAATATAATATAAAATTTCCAAAGTAAAAATGGAAAAGGGAGAAAAAATAAAAAAGCGATGAGTTCTCATATATAAATTTGCTAAACAAAAGCTATGAGTTCTTGTATATTATACTGCTACGCATACCGTGTTACGTTTGGACATGGTTCTTGTCAGCTGTGCGGCAACCCCAAAATCACCTGCTCATTATATCAGTAAAATCGCACCAAAAGTCTGAATCAGTATGCTATTAAAAAGAAAAAGAACAGACAATACATCACTTCACTTTTGAAACAAGCCTAAAGAAGAAATATCATATTATATACATTTGAATAGATCAATTCCTATGAAGACGAAGAAACTGAAAAGCACTAACCCAATTTGACCTCTCCTTGTTCTGTCAACAATATATTACCGCCTTTAATATCTCTATGTACCTTAAAGATTGAGTGCAAATAAGATAAACCCTGTATCAAATGGAACACATGTTTAGGCCAAAAAAGTATGAAACAAAATTAAAGAATGACCATATCACTGAAAATTGCCATCTGATCATTTCAAATCAAGGCCTTATATAAGTGAAAGAGAGAAAGGGAAGAAAAAGAAGGGTGCCCCCACTCATACTAGGTTTACAATCTTATTAAGGTTTCTTACAGTTTACTCAAGATAAATGGCGCGGAAAAGAAGTGAACCAAGCCTGTCTTTTATATGACAACATAGGAAAAAAAAATCAGTTTTTAGCTTCTCCTACTCGACAATTATTAACAGCATTTTCATCAGTTATTAACTAAATCTTGGTTCCACAAAAAGATTTTCACTTTCAAATAATAATCAATTAGATTCCAGGTTACCTTCAATGCTTCCCTACAAATATAAGCTATTTGATACTCCTCTAAAGACTCATCAGTAACGTTCATCAAGTCAGCTACACTTCCACCCCCACAATACTCCATTACAATCTGCAATCACATTGAAAATTTCCGTACATTGCATTCAGATAAAGTTATTACCCCAAATCTTAGGACACCCAAAAATGAGTTTAATTCAATAATTGACTGAGACTTCTAAACTAAAGGAAAACCTAATAAATGTAACCCAGCAATAAAAGTGAATGCTGTTGGTCCCACCCAAAGGTACTCTTCACCCTGGTAGCTTCCAAGATAGCGGACAACATTTGGATGACTACATTGCTGCAGCATCTCAATTTCTCCACGAATTTCTTCATAGCCCTCCTCCTGAATGCATACAAGGTCGCATTATACTTTAACTATGCCACCCAACTCAACCAATTATCAAACTCAATTACACATATAGGATTAACAAACGTACCCCTTCAGACAATGATATCACTTTAATTGCAACCAATTCTGAAGTTTTTAGATCTCTAGCTTTATAAACTGCCCCGTAAGAGCCTTTCCCTGCCATTCCAAAACACCAACATCTCTCAACAACAATGAATCACATGACCTATATTATAAAGAAGCAGATGTAATTCAGCTATAGAACTACTGGTGACCATGTTATACACAAATTTTATATACATCATATAAAAGAATAATTTATTAAGCAACGGAACAACCAAATGTCACATGGAGCTTGGTTTCGAAAGCAAATGAAGAAGAAAGAGAAACTAATTTACCGAGTTCGTTGAGCAATTCGTATTTGGTAGCAGGATCTTCCCTGGTAACACATTCCGGAATTGAACTCGAAGACACTTTGCTCGATTGTTGCCCGTGCCGACCTTCCTCATCCTGCCAAGACGACGCTGTGCTCCCCTTCTGCTTTTTCCCAAAACCCAACTCCCCCACAGCCTGCATACTCGCCACCGCCCTACTCATCGTTGAAGCCCCCATTCCTCCCCCACCACCGCTCGTCCGCCTCACCGCCGTCCCCGAAACTGGCTCTCTCTCTCCAATATCCCTATCCCTCACCGTAGATCTCACCACGAAAGTCGAGAAATCCCCCTCCTCGTCCTCCTCAATTCTCCTCCTCGAAGTCGCCTGATTCCGATCCAATAACGGCGCACTATGAGGATTCCACGGCGAAGACGATCGATTGCGGTAACTGCGATCGGTTTTGACAATCATTGTGCCGGAGATGCTTCCAGTGTCGTCGTCTTCGCCGTCGATTACGCCGAAGTCTTTGGGGAGGCGTTTTAGGAGGGGAGGGAGAGAGGAGTCATCCTCATCCTCATCGTAGTCTTCGATTTGATCGTCCTTTTTATACATCATTGTTGCGTAGATATCCTGTTCTTCGTCTTTGCGGCGTGTGGTCCTGCGTCTGGGGTCTTCTTGTTGTTCGTTTTCGTCGTCCTCGCCGTCGCCGTGGACGATGACGGTAGAGTAGAGGTCGGACTCGGTCGGAACCCTGCGAGTCCGGCGAGAGGAGGGAGAGAAGTCCATTGAGAGAGAGAGAGATTCGTTTGAACTGTTAACAGTTAACATGCCATTTGCTGAGCTGAAGTTTTGAACTGTCACTCAGATCACTGTCGGACGTGTTTAGGATGGGCCGTAAATCTATTAGCCCACGTGACTCATAGGTCGTAGACACACAATTCCAAGCCCAACAACAGTATAAGCGAGGGGTGGCCACAGGGCTGATAGACCCATTGGCCCGTCTAAGTCGGCCCATTAATCAAGGGGCTTGAAAATTATTTTTAGAACTAATTAAATGAATAGATAGACTTGAGAATTGTCTTTGAAGTTGAGCCTAATCCAAAATATATGTAAATTGATTTATTTTTATATATTATCTGACATTATTTTTCAAGAAAAAATATTTATTAATACTTTTTTTAGATGAAATGGGTGGGTTTGGGTGCGCTTGAGAATTTAATTTTTCATAATAAATAGATTTTGGATTTAATTTTAGGCTTGATGAAAAATTCTTTTAGCGCAGGCTTACCTGACCAATGTCTACTTCTAGTATGAGCATATCATTTGGTTGGTAGAAATAATAGATAATTATAATAATATTCTCTCAACTACGATTCAGTATAACGTTACCCTTTCAACTATAAAATTGTATCATTTCACTTCTGTTATTAGATTGCCATTTGATAAGGTAATGGAAAACAATGGCATCTAAAAAATAGATCAAAATACCCTTACATTAAAATAAATAATTTTTTGGACAAAAATGTATTGATAAATTTTTTTTTCAAACTTACCCCAAAAAATGCCTATACATATGCATATTAATATATGGCAGCCCTATATATATAGGGTATACATGAATGTATGCATATGTATACATCTAAAGTAATTTTGACCCATAAAAAATTATCTATCAATATAATTTTGTCCAAAAAATTCACCCATGTTACTGTTAGGGCCTTTTGGTATATTTGTTTAGTCACATGACTATTTTTCGCTACTTTCTTACCATTTTCCCAAACAACAATCTAAAAGAAGGGTCAAAGTAATACAATGGGGTTAAAATATATTTTTTTAATTGAGGGTCTAAAGTGGTATTTAATCATTGTTATAATTAACCATGAAAGGAACAGAGCCAGCCTTTTCTCTCTCCTTCTTCCAAGCCCTCCTCTCTTCCCTCTCCACGAACGAGAGAACAAGAAAAACTTGGCATACCCTGATTGGTATGTATTCAAGAACGATTTTGTCTCTGCTTATATGTGTTGGGATTGTAATTTGGTTGGTGTTTGATAAGTAATGCTCTCTGTCTCTGATTGAACGTGCTAATTAATGCATCAGTTCTTTTTTGCACTGAAACTGTTTGTGAAAATGCAAAACTGGTATTGCTAGGCCCTGTCCGGTTAATGGCGTCATGAATTTTATATGAATTGTTTGCATTTATTCATTTTGCTGGCTTTTGCTTTTAGGAATGTGTTACACTGCCTTATATTATACACTTTGTGTTTTTTTGTTTTGGTTTGATTAGATTTATGCTCTTTTCTATTTGATTTAGCATACAGATGCAATGATAGAACGGGCACACATCCGGCTTAATGGGTGGCAGCAGGCTGCAGTTGCACTTGGTTCAGCAGTGGGGGCTTTACTGGACCCTCGAAGAGCAGATTTGATAGCTGCTTTGGGGGAGACAACGGGGAAGCCTGCTTTTGAAAGGGTTCTGGAAAGGATGAAGAGAAGTCCTGAAGGCAGAGTAAGGCTTTTGTTAATTCGAAGTTGTGATTCTAATTATGTTGGTGTTTGTAAGTGTTGTCATTATGTTTGTGGACAACACAGTTATAACTGTTGTTTTTGTTTGTTCAGAGGCAAATTTATGCGTTTAGTATAAAAAGAATTTGATATGAGAAATATGTGGAATGGTGAGTCAATACTCATGTAAGTTTATTCTATGTCTTAGGATTGAGATTTGGATCGGATACCATTGTTCTACAAGCACTAAAAGAGTTATGAACTGTTTTGGCCCATTATCTGATAATTTAAACTGCAAAGCTACCGGCTTTTCCCACCACTCAAAACAACAATGCACCTTAGTGTCTCAATCCTATATCAAACGTGGGTCCGTTTATGAGATGGTCCTCCTGTCTCCTGTGGTTAAGTGGAAGTGATCTAGATAGATCAGTAAACTTCTCATCTATTTTAGTTTGAGCTCTTAAATTTAGCGGATGCATACTGGTCACCTTGGAGTAAGAATTGAAGTTGCATTGGTGGGACAGGTTTTGGGTTTGTCTCAAAATTTCCTAAATGTATGAAGTTGGAAGTCTGCCATGGTGCTTCATGTGATAGCATAAATTTATGTGGTGAGCTAGGAAGCACGAACAGGTGTCGTGTCTATTACAACATAACATAGTTAGTGTGGATGAGTTTAATGAAGTTCTCATATCTATAGGTGATAAAGAAATCTTCTCCTTGTGTCATTTGTCACGGGTTAGGCGCTTACCATCCGACCCAAAAGCTTAAGTCATTAGGTGGTACTGGCTACTCCCCTTATATAATCCAAGACCTCCCTCCTCCTATCCGATATGAGATTGTGACATCCTCCCTCACTCGAATCCGCAACACTGGCGTCACAGGTCGGACCACCCTGCCTACTCCACCTGAGCACTTGGCATAGAATCGGATCAGGAGTTAGGCTGCTCTGATACCACTTGTCACAGGTTGAGCGCTTGCCATCTAACCCCAAAGCTTTAGCCATTTAGGTGGTGCTGCCTACCCCCCTTATATGGCCCAAGGCCTCCCTCCTCCTATCTAATGTGGGATCGTGACACATTACATATCCAAGCTCATTGAACTATAGGTCAATTTCATTTATTGTTTGCTTAATTACAATGTCCCTAGACACTACTAAATGGACTAACTTGGCATTTCTTTAATTCAACCAAGTTGGAAATAACAGGATTGCATATTTTTAATTACATAAAAGCAAGGATGCATAAATTTCCAAGAGTTCAATTCCATCACTAAGCAAATTTTAAATCAACATTTGCAATGACTACAGCAATGCTCTGCAGGTTGTCCCACTGTATAGTCACATTAACCACTAAAGAATACATGTTGCTACATTGAAAATGACTAGCAGGTTGTCCGATCTTCGCTTGTTAAAGGAATTCCATACGGTGATGAGTTCAATCATAAAATGTACACTGATATAGATCAATCAACAGCGTAAAATTTTAATAAGCACATTTATCAACTTAGAACCATATCAGACACATGTTGTATGAAAAACTAACTTAGAACCATGGAGGGTTATTTTAAAAACTGACTGCTTGAGTTATGTGACATGAATTGGTTATAAGTGTCATATAGTTAGGTGCAATTATGGTTGTGCTATTGGCTTCATTAGCATTCAAACATAACAGGGGGATGCTGATAATGATTTCTTTAGTTGACATAGCATCATCGGCCTCAGTTTTTCATTCATTTTGAGATCATCATAAATTTTTAGAAAGTCTTGTGAAGCTTCATGGGAACTACAAATTACTCAGTGCTCTTATTTTTATTGGGCATGCCTATTAGGTGTGCATCCAAAGCAGGTATGTGGGATGCCATTGCTGTTCCCATAGTGGTGGTCTTTAATGTCTAACACGGAGATTAATATATTTGAAGAGTTCATGTTGCAAAGAATTAATGATAACCAAGACAAGACACGATATATGGAAAAATACTTATATAACGTCAGGAGTAAAGAAGTATTTGTTGGCCAGAGAATGTTTAAGAGTACCATGTTTAAGTCAAATAGGGATGTCATGTTTAAACAGGTCAATCTGGATGTTATTGCATTTATATAATGTAAATGGTTTTGCCGGGTTCTTGACAATGGGGTTACAACAGCAAAGTTGAACTCAATGGCAATTCTTCTTGGTTTAAAGGTGTTGCAAACTGCAAATTAAAGATGACGGCATTTATGTTTCTAGTTATGTGCTCCACTCTCAAAGTGAATAAAAGATTTGCATGCTTTCAATATTATCTTGTTAGCTTTCATTATGGCTCCTGTCTTTTTCATCCTTCTATAATTTGGTAGATATATTAAGAACCATCCTAATCTTCTCCTTTTTTGCTAGACTGTGAAGGATGTCTTTTATCTGCGTTGTTGATGTCCTGTATTTTGCTGTTTCACCTCACTATGGACAATGATGCACCTCTCTCTCTCTCTCTCTCAGGTAGTCTTGTTGGAACGTCCTCGTGTTATCTCTTCCAAAGTGGAGCACGCATGGGACCTACCAGCCAACACATTTGGTGCTGCATATGCAAGGTTCATGGGATCCAGGAACTTCTCCCCAGATGATAGGCCACCGGTCCGGTTCATGGAAACAGAGGAGCTGGCATATGTCGCCATGCGTGCCCGTGAGGTTCATGACTTCTGGCACACACTATTTGACCTCCCCACCAACTTGATTGGCGAGTCAGCGCTCAAAGTGGTAGAGTTTGAGCAAATGCTGCTTCCCATGTGCCTGTTGTCAGTTGTAGGGGGTACGGCACGATTCAATGAGAAGCAAAGGGCATTGTTCTACCAGCATTACTTCCCCTGGGCCCGCCGCGCTGGTATGCTATCCACAGACCTCATGTGTATATATTATGAGCGGCACTTTCACGAGGACTTGGAAGATGTTCGGCGGCAATGGGGTATAATTCCTGCTCCTCCTGTCCCCACATGAAATGTGCCCAGGGTTAACTGCCCAGCAGCACCTTTGTTCGTTCGGTAACCAGGAAAAAAGCGGTGAAACGTGTAAACTGGCTAGAGTACAGCTATAAACCGAATTATGTTTGAATAACTGAAGCAAGGATCATGATAATTAAATTTTGAAGTCATTTGCTCATTATTCTTGAAGTTGTATGGCAATTAAGGTTCAGCTTATTTCTCTCCCAATGGGGAAACCATCCCGAGCAGGGGATGAAGAATCAGCACAAAGTGTTGAGTTGTCACGGTGAGATGAAGTGAGGTGATAAATGAGGCCTTTCAGAATCTGCTAGGTTTGCAATCTCCAGGTACAAACAGATTGTAAATTTCCTTTTGTTCCCAACATATCCGCTGATTACTTGGGGCCGTGCCCAATGTGGCCTAGAAAAAATCTGATTAGGCTGGAGTTGGATGAATGCTTCATTGTAAACACTTAACTGAATGAGAAGATCCACTGAATGAGAAGATCCTCCTCAAATATCAAACTATTGACTTTAGCCCCCACAATCACAAGTACAAAACCTAAACAACCCTATGAATCAGAATCTTAACCACTTATATTACAGAAGCTACAATCATGTTACAGGGAATACAAGCCGGAAAAGTGTAGAAAGATAATAATAGCCAATAATCTCCAAGTCAATTGATAAAAACATAAGTGAGTGATTGTAACGTTGATCTTGACAGTCAATGAGTTCGTAACAGATGTTTTGGCATCTAAAATTCAGTTACTCTCAACTGAGTAACCCTAGCAACAGCCATCCCACCTCTATATTACATTACATCATCAAGCAATCTGCCACTTCTCATAAAAGCTGGAAAACAAAGAAACCCTCCCAAACTACAAATTCCACAGAAATTGGCAATACTTGCATTACAAAGGTATGATCACATATTTCAGTTGCCGCCACCACCAAAGAGGTAACCTAGAGAAGATCCACCACCAGGGGCAGCATGGACCTTAGTTGAGGGCCGCTCCTGCACCAAGGGAACAAAGTTGTAGTGAGTTATTGAATCTTTGATATTATAGAAGAAAACATTGACAAACGTGAAAATTTTTTGCTGCACATGCTTTCTCTGAGAAGTAATTGTGATGAAATGGAAGTAAGTAGTTTCTTATCCATTATGACAATAACACCGAAGTAGTATTTTGCTACAAATCGCAGATTATGCCCAGTCAATGGAATCATTTTTCCAATCAAAAGGTGAAGCCACAAAATAATAAGGAAATTTTAAAAAAAAATCTTAAAGAGTAAAAAAGCATAGTGAAAAAGATGAAGTCCAGCATGTAATAACAAATGATCAGGCACACGTAGCAAGAAAAAAAAAAAAAAAGTAGCAACCATATGGCGTCCTTGCAAGACCCAGGTGCTTAAAGAATTTTCTTCCTCCTTTCACACTTCCATGACGTCCCTCTTATGGGGAATATGGTTGGGTAAACAGATTAACATTGATGATGTAGGTACAAATTTAGGTTGTGGGTTGCTATTCAGGTGGAGAAGGCAATGCTTGAACATTATTTCGGAATCACATTAGACCACGAATTGAAATCAGCTCATTTTTATGCTTCGTCTGCTTCCTCAACTATCAAGTAACAAAATTGAATACCACAACCATTATACTGAAAGGCTGAAGCCACTAGAAAGAAAATTGAGGATATGGCCGCCATATAAGAAAGATTATTGGATTTAAACCCCCAAACAATGGGAAAAGGTGCAGTTGGCACTGAATTTATTGAACCGAATGTTGTCCTACATCGTGAAGGACTTAAGCAAGACTTCTAGCCATGATAGGCCTTTAGAACATTCAAAAACATTTGAATGCAACTATAATCATAAAAATAGAAAGTTCAGCATATTGATGAAGTCACCAGCACACTCAACCTTTAAGCTAGTAGAGCATGAACAATCTGTCAGCTAAAAGGAGATTGTTTGGCATAAACTGGGAGTTCATAATAACACCAAGACATGTGTAATATCATCACTACAATATGCTGGCATGCATGGTCTGCCAACTAATCTAACAATTCATGTTAAGATATATAAAATAATAAATAAATAAAAAAACATCCACATGATTCCCTTGCCACAACATTTTTCAGTTTTGCCTCGTAAGGCTGGAAATGAAGTGAAGTTGCAGGACACAAATCTAAAAGTAGACATTTATTTGGAAGCAACCTAGAGCCAAGGAAAATCATATATATACTTCAATTTAAAGATTATTATGTCAGCCTAAATGCAACCCACAAATATTGTAGGCTTGTAGCCTTCATAAAAATTTGCAATTCAAACTTAGAAATTTTTGAAGCCTCTCTTCTTGGTCCTCTAATAGGAATAGGGTCGTAAATTGAAATGCACCATTTTGAAACAATATATTTACAAGTCCCCCAAATATAATCTTTGAGTTTATTCCCAACTAAGAAGTGAATTTCATAGACATCCAATCAGGCTTGTTTACCAAATAAAAATTAGAGGAAAGAAAAAGAAACAAGAAAGAAACTACAAATAAGCATCCAAAACACTGGAATTGCAAGCTTAAGATTCTTGATTCCCATAATTCAATGATGTGTGCAAAATCTAGCAACCTAATCCTTCGAACTCTGATGGATAAGCCTATTTTTTACTACTAATTACGAGGATGTGTGCCTCTTTCTATTTCTTCGACTTTGAAAGTAAACTACTTCATCCAAAATATCATGTCATGGACCCAAACACACTTTAGTACCTCCTCACATTGTAGGCACAACTTATGTAAATGTTACTGTGCTAGGAAATTTAGCTTTATCAAGATTATAAAATTGTTATGATTTACCTGACAAAATTTAAAAAAGAAAAACTTTATTATATCTAGAGACATACTGTAATGAAATTGCCACTGTTCTGACCATCTGCCCTGACGTAGTTTTTTGCAGTGCTACTATGTATACCCGCAGGAATCTGCTTAGTAACATCTACTGGTTGAGAAGCAGCAGCAGCAGCAGTCTTGGGGGAAGGCCCATTAATTACTGCCTGCCCTTCACTTGGAACGGGTTGTGGATTGTTTGTGGCTGGCTTAGGAGCCTCCCCACTCCCAAATAAGTAGCCAAGTGAACTCTGTCCTCCGCCACTGCTGACACCACGACCCATATCAACAACTCCTTCCTAGAAGAAACTTAGCCTTGTCCAATGTAAAGCAAATTATGCAAGCATGAAATTAGTATTCAAAATAAATGAAGCAAAGAGAAGAGAAATAGTGAAAACATAAATGTTGTAAGATGTCATTTGAGATGCCATCAAATCTAGAATGCTAGAAATAGGAAACAAGAACAATCATGATCACAAAAACTAGGTTAGAATTCACTGAAACATATTTAACTTACAAAAATAGAACTTTCTCTTCTTGCTTGTGTAAGTCAATCTATTATTACATGGCATCAGATCCCACCACGGCATGTCTGTTGGCTTGTCTCACACAAAGTGGTTACAGATGAGAACTTGGTCTCTGGCTGACATAGATTTGTTGCATGTGTGAGTTGGTGCCAGCAAAACCCTTATTGGCGGCAGTGTCAACAGCAAGGTCTGTCATCCGGTGCCGAAAAACCTTAGAGATTTGGGTTGTCAACTGTAAGGCTCCATATGTAAGCCATGCCAAGGTTTGCAATAGCAGAGATTGTGATTACAAAGTCTTTGGGAAGATTGTGTATGTGCTCTTTCTCTCTCTCCTTTTGTGACAATTTGCCAAATTATTTATGTCTTGTATTTTTAATACTATAGAAGGTTAATGAGTATTTTCGCAATATATCACGTGTGCTTTGTGTGCCTTGTGTGAGATTTGCTTGGGCTAGTTGCAACATATATATGTATTTTTCTGTGTATAAATATATATGTACATACATAGACATATATATACGTCAATATATATGTCACTGATTTCCAAGTTTCCAAGGTTGGCCTACATGAGAGAGAGAGAGAGAGAGAGAGAGAGAGAGAGAGAGAGACATAAAAAAGTGATGTGCTACGTTGATCTAAGGTACTACTGAGATACCGACCAATTTTCTGGCATCACTTATGCAATCCCAAGCTTGGGAGTCCAGATGTAACTATGCGGCTCCGGGGGGTGTCCCCCTAAAACCTGCCCAGAAGGGCAACAAGCTATCAAAGCAATGAGCGACACAATCTTAGCAACCCAAACAATGTAGCTCTCCTTTAGGACTGACATTAACTACTTGAATCTATGGTATGCATTGTACTTCAACTAAGTAATGTTATTTTCTCAAGCAGTAACCCACCCGCCATTCCTGACTAGGAATGGAGTAAGGATGCCCCTTCCGTCCATAGCAATAGTACCAAGCAGTCTCCCCTCGAGGGGGACTTAGAGGGGTAACATTCATTTCTTACTCTATTAGAAAGAGATAACATTTTTTACTGAACACTTAGCCTTTTAAAGACAGTTCTCTTATCCACTTCTATGTGCTATATTGATTATATGACTACTTTTATGTAAACAAAATGCTTGTATAAAATACCTTATAATAGGGGTATGCCTTCTACTTTATAGACTATTGTTATATAGCTTTATGGATTCCTTTATAGGCTTAATAATGGTTTTAACATACATACTATGGTCATTACTCTATCCTTTCCCTCCCCCCCCCCCCAAAAAAAAAAAAAAAAAAATACACCAACAACTGAACATTTACCTCCAACCTTAATCCCAGGTATGGAGCCGCTTTTCCTGTATAACTGGCAAATAACCTCTCAACTCACCCGTGTGGCAGAGCTAAGACAGCCCTTCTGTCCTTTATAGGCCTTCTGTCAAAGACCAAGTTAGGATAGAAGCAGTGTAGAACCGCCGATTCACTTCTATATCAATGTCAGCAGTGTTGTACTGATGTTTTGATTTGATTCATAAATCTAAGTTTCCCTTAGTCATATCCCCATTCAGAATGGATACTAGACAAGACGTTCCTAACAACAGAGACACCTTTTCTATTTCAGCTCAATTGCTAAACTCCCTAAAACAGTTTGTCACACAATTTTAGCAGTGAAAGCTACAACAGATCAAAAAGAGCAAATGTACCGCATCGAATCGAAACAACCATTGGGCATGCTATCAAATTAGAATCAGTAAAAGAATGGATAAAATAGAGAAATCAACAGCTTTAGCTTGCGATTGAAATCCTAAATGCGAGAGGTGAGAGATCAGATAGATGTACATGAATGTGAGTGTGTAACCAAGAGATCTAGGGTTAGGATTTCAATACCTTACTTCTCTGGGATCAGATCTGGCGACGAAGAGAGAGAGAGAGAGAGAGAGCTGAATTGAATGTTGTGGGTTGTAACTTTTGAACAAATGTACTATTGCTACGCGTACTATTACTACTTTATGTACGGACTATTTTAAAAAAATAATTTGATGTTCGGTTTGGGATAAGGCGTGTTTGGACTTAAAAAGAAAAGAAGCGGAAAGGAAGATAATAATTTCCTTCTTTCCTCTTGGTGGAAAAAGAAAAATTTCCAAGAAAAAATTATTTCCTCCTCATTTTGTTGTTAATTTTCCCTTATCTTTTTCCTAAAAATCAAACTTGAAAAGTTATCATCATTTTATTTTCGTTTTCTTTGCAAAAAACTAAATAGGATAAATAATCACTTTTTCATTTCGTTAAAATTTATCTATTATTTGCTTTCCCTTCTTTGAGCATTTTTTAATAGTCAAAGTGCTTTAGTATCGGAAAAATATATATATATATATATATATAATTTAGTTGATAAAGTGTCTTGGTGCGATACTAGCAACTTAAAATTAAATTCCTTTTTCATCTCAAGTTGAGAAGTTATGAATGAGAGATATCTCCCATTGTGTAGCCTATTACTATTGAATAAAAAAATAAATATTTTTCTTTCAGAGTACTTTACTAGAAGCCATGGCACATGCCAAATGGGCATTAAATAAATTATTGTTTAGAAAATCCAGATTTTGCCAACCAATTAAAATTATTTGTGATTATTCAAGTAAAGATAGATTAATCATAAAATTAAGTCTTAAAGATACTAGTTTTTTTAGTAGAGAATGCTTGGAGTTATACACTAAAAACGTATAACAAAAAAAAAAATTTTCTGTTATTAATATTTCAAACATGATTTTTAATTTAAATAAATAATTTTAATCAATTAAAAGTAATATTATTGTACAGGATGTTCTTCAGGTGTGTCTTCTAGCTTCTCTTGCTTGTATTTATTTTCTTTGATGAAATGATGCTCTTCTCTTGGTAAATAAAAAAATAAAAAATAATTAAGGAATTATTGGAGAAAGCAAATGGGGGCGTGGTGGAATAGAAATTTATGTGATGATGTCGGTGGGACCACGAGGGACAGAGATGAATTCACAGGTTAGATACCTTATGAACAGTTGTTATTAATTCTTGTTCTAGATTGAATAAACTTTTTTATTGATTCTTGATAAGGGCGTGTTTGGACATTTGTGCGAAACCACAAAAAAAAAAAAATTGTATAGCAGACTAGCAGTTGAAAATGAAAGAATAATGCTCGTTTCGAACATAATGCTCCGCACACACAGAGGCAACTGTCTCTATAACATATTAATACTATGTTTGAAAGTTAAATTTGTTAAGAAAAAAAAATTAAAGAGAAATAAAATTACTTAGGCAAATTCCTTTTTTATGAATAACTAAACACCATAAATTTTTTTTTGACAAATAAATATTTATTTTCTCTTCATTTTCTTAATCTAACAGAATTTAACTTATTTTGCTTCATTCTCTTTCTCTACACAAATTCAAAATCCAAACTGACGTGAATGAAACTGATGAAAACGAAAACTTAAAAACAAACCAAAAAAAAAGGGCAGTGCCAGAGGTTGGGTTTTCTAGCCCAGTGCGATGCAAGCTTTGTAGGGTCCGGCAATCTACAAGGAAACTTTCTATCTCCGACATTATCTTGAGTCTGACTCTAAAAATGGAGAAATTATTTTGTACAAATAATAATATATATAGACTTTTATAATAATATATATAGATTTTTATTTAAAAAATAACATAAAAATTTAAATTAATAATAATTAAATACAAATAACAATAACTTAAATACATACATAATATATATAGACTTTTATAACAACATCACCCCTGATGTTGTTTATTTTTTTAAAAAAACTCTACTCCCACCCCTAGACACTCACCCCTGATGTGACAATTAAAAACTTTTGTTTTTTCAATTTTGCACATAATCTCACCCCCTTACTCCTGTTATTATAAAAAAAAAAAAAAATTTTGATAAATTTTTTTTTCTTTTACTCCCACCTCCCAATGTTTATTAAAAAAAATTTGATCAAAATTTTTTAATTTCTTTTTATTCTCACCTCCTGAATTTTTTTATAAAAAAATTTTTATGATCAAATTTTATAATTTCTTTTACTCCCACCTCCCGATTTTAATAAAAGAAAGAAATTTTGATCAAAATCTTATCGAACAGAAAATATCTGATCTCATATTTCCCGACAATTCTACTCACTGATGTGACTCATATTTTTTTAGTTTTTTTCTTATTTTTTTAAAAAATTAAATTAATCAAAACAAAATAAAAATAAAACAACAAATAAAAAATAACAAATACTTATAGGGGGTGGGAGTAAGAGTATAACCGGCTAAAAAAATAAACTATCCATCCCACCATCCGTGTCAGAGGGGTGGGAGTAATAGCTCTCAATTTTTTAGTTCATTTATGCACCGCTAGAGTCCAGCACCAGATTCCAGATGCACTTCAAAGAAGGCCCCCTCCAAAACAAGCAGTAATCAATATCATGCAAAGAATTGAAAGAAATACATAGTCCTCCAAATCCCTTATTTCTTGCTGCTATACCGAAAACTACATTAAACCTTTCGAGTAGGAAAAACCTTGCCAATATCTTCATAATAGAATAGAAGTGCGAAAATTGAACTTGTCAAAGCAACAAACTCAGCACAATGAAATGCAACACCAGAATAAGTAATTCTTCCCCTTGAAAAATAAAGGCCACAATATTCTACTGCTTCAAGGTATAGCATTGAGGAGCCAGCTCAGGTAACCACAAGTAATCAATTCTAGTAACGTAGCGGATGTAATAATGAGTAGTATGGACTAGTTTATCAAAAATTACGCACTCTGGCTTTGTCCGGAATAAGGCAGAGGAAGGGTGGATCTGCACCACCTGACCACTCGACAAAACCCTGTCATTTTGTGAAGAAACTGTAAGAGGTCTTACAAAGGGAAGAGGGAGGAAGAGCATTTCTGGATAAATAACTAAGGGGAGAGATACAAGCATAAGAAGTTTGCAAGTGAAGGTGAAATATAGGGGTGGAACCAAGAAGAACGTTTTCCATATGGAAATTAGAACTCAAAATATCAGTGTACTCGATACCTGTATGTACCATCAGGCTGCTTCAAAGCTGCATTGAGGAAAAAAGCAGCAGCAAGGCAACGGCGGAAGTGAAGCATCTCTTCTCCACAAGAAGCAACTCGTAGACCCATTTGTTCAACATTTCCCCGAATTTGCCTGCAATAAAGCACAAGGGATTAACTTCAGTATGCATCTCTAGAGGCACTATCATAAGATCAGAGAGAGAGAGAATCATACGAGTCAAACTAAAGGTGAAAAACATTTAGGTGATTGGACAGGAGAGGATAGGATAACATGCTGAAGCATCCCCTTTTTTTTACAAGGACGACAGCAAACAGCAAATTAGTAAGAGCTTTACAATGTAAATAAATAGGAGGTCAGTTTTCATAATATTTTTCTTTTAAACCCAGAAGGAGAATGTAGCTTGCCTGTGAATGTCACGAGCATGCCTTAGCGAGCTGCTATTGACGAAATTTTCCTTACACCATTTTCTCAGACTTTTTTCAGCTTTCTCTCTACCGTTCCCCATCTTGGCCTTCTCCAAAAACTCATCAGAAGCCCGATATACGTTAATCAAAGTCAAATGGTCTCCTTCTAGACTTGAGAAGCACTTCATAGCAGTTCTTGCCTGGCCAAAAGGGCAAAAATCTGTTGGGAATGTTTGGTTTCCAAATTGAATGCACTCTCTCTCTCTCTCTCTCATACACGCACACATACACACACACTGTGGCACACACACAAAGTCTTTAAGAAAAGGAAGGGAAAACATCAATTAAGTCGACTGGGTGAAAAAGCTGACAAAACCCTCATCATGATAAATAACAGTTGAGCAGAAATGGCAAAAAAAAATTGACAATGACAACTTTCACGTAAGTGGGCTGCATTGACAATCTTCGAACGATCCAGATGCCACTCCATGTTTATCTTGGATTCAGCTATTCACATAGGATCCCTTACGGCCCTTCCAAAGTATCCATCATAATTTGATATAGTTTTTCTATTTCCCATACTAAAAACTATAGGCTACATGAATCCTATCATGATTTCCATACTACCTGTGCCATAACTTCAGTTCAATTACATGCTACTACGTCTTTTTCCCCTTTCTAGCATTCCCTTCAATATTGATCACACCACTACTTGCTTCATTCTAAATGCTGCAACTATGGGTCATCGTTATACATCACCATACCAGCTTAGTTTTCTCTCCTTCTACCTCCTGTTGGCTGGCTTCCAAAGTTTGACGATTGTCTTTGATTGTAGTTTCAGATTTTTAGGTTTTTACATGTTCATCTCAACATTCACATTTCAGCCAACGCCCATTTCAAGAACATGTTGTGTCCCAGTATGCTCATGGTATGTCTGATCTTGTAGTGGTTTTATAGAAATTTTATATTTCAGCTTCTTAGGTATCCATGAACAATACAATACTTTAGAACCACCCTCCACCTGCCTCGTATTGCTTCAATCATTTAAGCAGATCCTCCATTTACTCACCAAGCTCAGCTCAAATAAACTATCTGAACTTTGAAACTCATGAACTCAACTAAATGACAGGGATTCGTTTCATATAATCTTGGCAAATAGAATTACTTACAATCACTTCATTGTGTGAACCAAACAGCTGCAAGAACACAAGCTACATGCCTTTGAAATAAGTTATGAATGCATACCTCCTCTAACTTCTCACGAGGGGCATAAAAAATAGATTCCACTGAAAGCATTGCAACTGCTATTAACATTTCTTCCAGGCAATTGAACTGACTAGCCAGGATGAGTGCTTTGGAATAACTAGGTTTTAAGGGCAGCCCCGCCATTTGATGCCCAACTGGATCCAACAATTTAAATTCTTCTGTTAGAGCACCCAGCAAGACCAGTAACTCCAATGATTTAACGACAGCTTCCCTGTTCAAATGATAAAACTGATGGTGATAAATTTCTTACACTAATTATATAGCATGACTGATGCAAGAATATGGATGAGCATTCAGTACATATCAAAAGCCAGAAGTTTCTAGTAAATAGTGCAGGCTCCTCGAGAAAGTAGACAATAGAAGTACAATAAATAGACAATGAAAGAAATCACGATTTAACAGACAAAAGTAAAAATCACAAAGATTGATAAATAGTTAGTAGGACAACAGTTACAAATGAACAGAACGTTGCCGAGTAAAACCACAAGGTAGTAAAGCTTCTCTTATTACTCTCATCAACTGCTGGGAAGAATGCCATACTCAAATCAATCATAATTTTACCTGTTCAGTGAAGCTAATGTGCTGAATAGCACAACCAACAAAGTTACAAACAGCATAGACCCCACTTATTTTTCCTAACAAGAAAGAAATGCACACTTCATATGTGACTATACTTATTATAGTGTATTCAAATTTTTTATTTCATCAAAGAAAATTAAAAGCCTACTTACCACGCTGAACACAAAATAGAACAGTCAATGGTTTATTTCCATCTAAAAGAATGAAGATGAATGGAGTAAATTACAGAAAGACAGGGTTTACAATGAATGCAAAAGCAATTCTTTTGACTGGTGATTCATGAGCAAGGAATGAAAGAAAGTCTCTTTAAAAGTCTGATATCATAGTGCCACAAAAGAGAGGACCAAATGAGACATTTGTATCTCAAGTTGCATTATTACTTTCTGATATACTAAGAAGCACACATGATAGCAATGAAGTTCCCTCCATTGTTTACACTGTCAAAACATGATATTAAGATTTGCCTACCATTCACAAAGGGATGGACTTCACATTCAGAAGACGAGGAAAAAGTGAATAGATTGAAGCCAAGATCATAGGAAATTAGCCAACTGCACAGAAATCCAGGTTTTTTTTATTCCCATTGAATATTTATCTGAAAATCTGAGCCAAAGTTCACATATCCAAATGAATAAACAGAAGAACTAAAAATTAATTCTCAATTAATATTTTAGTGGATGTCACTTAGTGATAACTTAGAATTGGGCTGACCAAAATTTGCTTGAAAATGGATATTCAAATACCATTTTTCAGGATGACAATTGAAACAGCAAAATTGAAGCTTCAAATTTTGTAGACATCATATTCAATACGCATGTTGTATTTAACCATTTCGGTAATTTCAGTTCATTTATCAAAGAAGAGGAAAAGTGGATGTTCCTTATAGAATCCTAAGGAGATTGATGAAGTAGGGATGCTAATCAATAAAGTTATGTCAAGTGAATCAAATTAACAAGGAAATTAATAGAGAACTACATTAAACTATTATATTGCTTTGCCAAAAAATGAAGTATATGAAAAATATATAAATGATGGGAGGATATAGGCATATAGCTGAGTGGAAAAATAAGACTAAAATATAATTAGAAACTTAGAGTTGTCACTGAATGAGGAAAGTAATGTAGACAAGTTGCCGCACTCTTTCAAACAGTACAAACTGCAAGAGAAGGTTCCTAAGGCCCAAGCCATAGTTTGGCATGTTTGGTGATGTGGCTTTGACATGGGAGGTTGTAATTAACTTTTCAATCAAATCATATCTTATTTTATGTCTCTTTTAAGATCAAATATTTCTGTTTCAGTTTTTCATATGTTTATGGATTCAAGGGTCTTTTGATTTTCTCTAACTTTCCCTAAACGTGGACTGCAATATTTATCTAAAGGTCAGATTTTAGGGTAAGTTGTGATAGTTGACTTTAGCAGGTCCATAAGAATTTAACTTTAGCCGTGCAATTTTACCCTCAGGCTGATGCCTAAGGGATTCAAGGGAGCTCTTCTCTCCATATTTATTCTCCGTGAACCTAGGCTTTCCTTGCTTAGTTACTGCTCTTCATGAAAATTGCTCAACCACATAATCGCTAAGGTTCACAGGTACCTACTCACAGCCCTTCATTTTGTTTTTCCATGCTTAAATAGGACCCCACAGCCTACAAACCTTTTTACAACCACTACAAACCTTAAAACCCAATTGTCTCCACTAAATTTTAGGCATAAAATCCCCAAAACAAATTTTTCCGGAAGACCTTCCTTCACATGCAATGAAAACCTACTATCAAACCAGCAAGAAATAATACAACTAAAGAAATCAAAACCAAATCCGACCAACAATCATGCTTGAATCCAACTCATTACAAATTTATAATAAACTTTGCTTTGTGAACCTCACAAGCTAAGAAGCAACCTAGTTGACTTTGTCCATACCATTTCTTGATTAAGAAAACATTCTAACTTTTTTTATACTTTTTACTAGATCAAGTTGTTTGGACAGTACAAAAAGAAAAATGAGAAGGGATAAATCACTTTTGTTGAGACAGTTAAGAAAATGTATACCATCAAGCAAAACGCAAGGACAGAGAGTGAACAAGCAAATAAGATGAGGTGATTAACCCAAAAAAGTCAGCATTGGGCTGATAAAGTAGACATGATAAGAACTCATAAAAAATTCATGCACAAACAACCACGGGTGAAACATTGAGCAGAATGCTAAACCAATGCAAGACTAATTGTTCGTTTATTCCACCTTAATGGTTTTTCCATGAAGTCAAACCCAGTAATATCATCAACACCAAGCGCCTTGAGTTGCAAAATGACATTTGAAAGGTTGCACCGCCTAATCTCAGGAACTGTGGAATCACTGAGTTTCTCAAATTCAATCTCAGGGTAAAGGCGGAAGCACTTTCCAGGTCCTTCACGGCCTGCACGTCCACTGAAGCAAGATTATAATTCATTGACCTTCAGTCACTGAACAATGTGTACAAATATACAGAAGGAATAATGGGAAATTCAACAAAATGCATACCATTTGGACTGCTTATGAGATCAAGTAAACCTATGGGTACTAAGTACTTTCACCCACCCACCCGTTCCAAGAAAAAAAAAATAGCTCAGATCATGGTTAGATAGAACCTGAATTTTTTTTCCAAAGAGGACGTGAAAAAAAAGAAAAAGAAACTTACTCACAATAATAAATGAACTGACTGAAATACAACACGGATTTTGCCATGCTTTCCTAATCCAGTATGCCTACCTCCTTTGCAGAGCCTGTGCTTTTGAGGTTGGAACAACAACCAATGATTTCATCCCCATACGAGCACAGTAGGTGCTTACTTTCACCAATCCAGGATCTACCACATATTTGATTCCAGGTATTGTTACAGATGTTTCAGCAATATTGGTTGCCAGTATTACCTAAACAGAACAGGAAATCATATTAACTGATGCTTAGACATAGATACCAGATTTGTTAGAGCAGTGCATAAACACAACGAAATGATTACCCAAAATGCTAGTATAGTTGACACTTTTAAATGTGCAATACTGAAATTCATATCCTATCCAAATGGTGATCCCAAACAAACAACGAAAACTAATGGAGAACAAAGAATAAGCAGCACCACATTTAACTGGGTTATTGCAATATATTTCAACTTTAAACATCAATCATACAAATGCTCCAATATCTTAGATGATTTAAAAGCATCTTAAAATACCTGATAACATCACCAGGGACATACTCTACCAAAAGGCAGAGATTGATTCAGCACATACACCAGGAACACCCTTTCAGAAAGACAGAGAAGAGAGAACTCTGGCAGACTGTCCTAACATATGACACGCTTAGGCTAGGCAGTCGCGCAGAATTCAAGAGAAACCATGTTTTAGAGCACTTGCCACTACTATTTGATAGTCTTGTATGCTTCCAGGAGCATATGAGTAACCAGAAGAGTGAGGTAACTTGGTAGCAGGCACTCACCAAAATCATAGGCCGGTACCAATATTGTTGGAGTACTTGACATGCAACTGCTGATTAAGGATATTGCTTCTTTTGATCTTCACATAATTTCATTTTGTACAATCGTTCTAATAGAAATTTCCTACATCTCATTGTTATTTCATTAATCCTGTTAATATACATAGGCTTCAGAAAAACATATTCACCATGATATAAAAAAATCAATTATATGATTGTTAAAAATATGTCAGTTCAGACTACTTTCTGCGGCATTTCTTATGCCAAGTGGACCTCCCGAGGTTACCTCATTATTTACAGAATCTGCTTCAACCAGGGAACACAAACCCAGGAACAAATGTTTATGTCCCAAGGGACCAACAACAATGCTATTTAGACAGCCTTTAAGAAAGATTCATGACTTGTTTTTCCTTCTAAAATTACAATACAAGCATCAAACTAATAACTTATTATGTCAACAATCATATCTGAATGCATACAGCTCATACCCTACCTAAAAGAACTCTAACATGCATCGACAATCTACCTTGCGAAATCCAGTTGGAGCTGGCATGAACACTTGCATCTGCTTTTCTGACGGAAGAGATGAGAATATGGGCAAAACTTTTAGCTTCTGGTTGTCTTCTGGTAACTGATGAAGTCTTTCTTGGACAAGCCTCTCAACAGATTCAATCTCTTCTTGGCCTGTCAGGAATACAAGTATATCACCAGGACCCTCCTCCAAATGTATCTACCAAGGTGAGAAAATGAGCTAATGAAGCTGTAAGAATGAATGATTATAAGGACAGTCAACGTCTGATAACAACTTGTGACAATAGCAGACCCAACATGATCTAGGTAAAGACTGAGAGATAGAAAGGTTCCAGGATATCCCTTGAGAAGTACTAGAGAAAATAACTGAAACAACTTGAGTCGCCATTACAAAAAGGAAAATGAGACATTGGAAACTAAGCAGCAAGTAATCAGGTGAAAATATTCAAAACAGCCATTAAAGAAATCTCACATACGTGGACACACCTAAAAAAACACAACCAAAAAAAAAAGAGATAGAGAAAGAAATTAAATATTCCATCGGTAGTCCCAAATTCAACTTGGCAAAAGAATAGACTCAAGCAAGCTCAAAGTCAAACATTACGAAAGTTGAAAAAAATACTGGGCTACTGGAGTCTATAAGTTGGAAGCATCCAAGAGAGCTTCAGATAACAACCTGAAATATAGTTATTAAAGCTGCATCAATGTAATCACTCTCAGGATGACGAGTGTAGAGTATATCCACAGGAAACTGTCGCCCTTGAACATGAACAGCTCTTGCACCACCAAAGTACTCAGAAAAAACTTGCGCATCCAAACTGGCAGACATGATGATTAACTTCAATGGACTGAGCTTCATCCCCTGATATTGCTTCAGATTACAAGTGCGTTTAGCATGATTTTCTTTCTTCAACAGCACACCATTGTTTGCCTTTGTATTATCAACATTAGGGCATTCATTTACAGGTCCTGACCTCGCTTTTTGTACACTTTTCAGTAAGCCCAGCAAGACATCAGTGTGGACAGTTCTCTCATGAGCCTCATCGATAATAATAACTGCATACCTAGAGAGGTATGGATCCAATAGTACTTCCCTGTGAGCATAATCAACCTTACATCAGTTTGCATGTAAACAATACAAAATGATGAAGTTCCAGTAAGTTAACAGCCCTATATAACTATTTATCAGTTTAAATAAGCCAGAGCCCCTATACCATCTTTTAACACCAAAAAATCGATCATTGCTTTAATAGTACAAAAACTTGGATCCATCTCACTTTCTTAATTTCTCAAATGTTCTGCCTTATAAATTCACATCCATTTAACCCAGAGTGAAAGAGGTGATCTTGTAATTCTTCTATATGCATTGTATGACTAATGCATCCTTCTGCATGCACACTCAATGCATACTCTCTAATGTAATCCTACTTGCTGGGATATAATATTAGAAAAAAAAATGATTAAAAAACAAAACAAAACAAAACAAATATTCAGGCTTGAACACCAAGGACACATGATTTTTGTTACTCAGTAAACACCACCTTCTAAATGAAGACATCAAACAATAAGCTAAAAAAAATATGCAATACTTTTCCAGTAAATGCTACCATTGAACTAAAACAAACTTAATAGTTAAATTTTAGGTGACTTAAGATCATGCAATGAAGTTATCCGAGGTCTTTTTGTATACAGGGCTGTATCCCCTTCATGCTTCTAATACAAATTTCTTATTACTTATTAAAAAAAAAAAAAAAAAACAGATAATCCAATGAAGTTGTGCGTATTTTTACCTCAACAGCAGTCCATCTGTCATGTATTTGATCCTTGTTGAACTGGAAGTCCTATCCTCAAATCTAATGGAATATCCAACTTTTTCACCCAACTCAACACCACATTCCTCAGCTACCCGTTTTGCAACACTAACAGCTGCAACACGTCTAGGTTGAGTGATCCCGATGATGTTCCCATCATGACATAATCCCGCATTAAACAGAAACTGTGGTAACTCTACAAAAAAAATGGTCCATATAAGAGTAAAAGTTAATCTTTTGCACCAAACCTCTGTTACCATAATACTCTACTACCCCCTTAGAGATTTACGTTTTTGGAATAGCGTTTCGAAACATGGTACACTAGCATTCCAAAATGTTGAATTTAGAGATCTAATGTGATCTTAACTTTTTTCCTATCTACTTCTTTAAAGGTCCCCTAACGAGAAAAAATAATCAAATATAATGAACCAAAATATAGGAAGAATAGGATTTTGGCATAATAATATGCAAAACAATGGGCCATAATACTCTTAGAATGTGTTTTTAGATGATTAATTTGAAAAAACATAGATTATAATTCATTAAATGTCTAATTGTTCAGTAAAATTGTCCTAGAAGTACCTTAATTCTAATAGTGTAATTTATACAACTTTACTAGCGTACCATATATTAGAACATATGGTGTACCTCGTTCCTGTTCCCGTTCCCGTTCTACGTACCTGAACGATCCGAGTTCTAAGTAACATAGCACCAAACACAACACCCCCACCCACCCACCCCAAACAAAAAAAAAAAAAAAAAACAAAACCCGCATAGGCCACAACACACACACATGCACACAAAACAACAAAAGTCAATAGTCCTGCCATAAAAAACCAAATTGTAAATTGGAACAATAGAGATCTTATATAAATGTATGGTACATCTATATATAAGACATACGAAGTGCTGAAAATTAAGTAGGTAAAAGAGGAGCGCACATCACATAAATTATAATATATATAAAGTAGGGCAGAATATGAAATGCAAAAACTAGTATATATACTTATATGCATATATAACTTAGACATGAGGACCACAATACGATCAAAACATGATTATTTTTTCAATACATTAAAGTTAATTTGAGGATCACTATATATCAAAGAAGCCTTCCCTCATCTGTTCCTAACCCACAGGCTCAAAGTTGTTACTCCTAGTGGAAAAGTGGAACTTAACTTTAATTGGTATTCCCTTGGCAGTCTAGGTCACTTCAGTTTAGGTAGCATCAATAAAGAGTCTAGAGACCACTATGTTACATCATCTTTTTCATTTTTCAAGCCAGTTAACATAGGTTTTGAGATCCTAGTTCTTCTAGAGGGATTTTATGAAGCCCATTCCATGAGTTTGAACAAGTTGATGGTGGAGGAGGTTTTAGTCTTATCAGATGATGAAGGAAGTCGAGGGCCTTGTGATACAATATCTTATGCACAAGATTTAAGATTCAGCTCACCTTTCGGAAGCAAAAAATTATTTAAATGGCTAGGGCAGCCAATTCAAAGAGCAGGCGACTTGGACAACTAACAGCACAACAACATTTTATATTCATTTATTAAGTTGTGATAGGAGGGCTACTCCATAATTTCCAAAGTAGGACAACTTTTTTAGCTCTTTTAGTCATCTCGGCCTAATCTGGGATGACTGAGGCCCTCATCATGTTCCTAGAATTTCAGCCAAATTTTGACCTATGTACTCAATCAACATGAGAAGATTGTATGGTTGAGCAACTTGGACCAAGTCCAAAATACTTGAAAGAATACAATGTAGTTGTAACTATAAACCACTTCAATATCATAAAATTTGGTAGTACAAGTATAGAAACAATTTTATTTACTCCAACAAACGAAGTTTTGTTGATGTTCTACAACCATTACTCAACATTGAGCCCACTTAATGGTCCCAAAATGTATGGAGATTTAGATTAAAGAGTGTGTTATCACATAAAGACACTTACAAACTATTTTATATGCAAGACTTTAATTAGAGTGCATGCTCGTGCAGTAGCGGAGCCAGAAAATTCATCCTAGGGGGCAACAATGAATCACAACCCAAGAAATTTTTTTCATAATCAACCATAGGGCACTTGACTACTGTATATCTACATAATGCATATAAGCTTAAACATATCTAATATGAAAAGAGGTCTTTAAAGCAAAATAACTATTTAGGACGGGCATTTATAAATTTTTAGGGGGCAAATTGAGAGACACATCTAAAATTGTAGGTCAAAATAGAATTTTTGAAAGTTTGCGGGGGGCTTTCATAAATTTTCAGGGGGGGCAAATTGAAAAAAATTCTAAAATTGTGGTAAAAATAGAATTTTTGAAAATTTTCTAGGCCCTATATAGCTCCATCCTGTATTTGTGCATGAGAAGAAATAAGCAATAAAACATGACATATAATTACATGCATAGAGAACATGTTTAACATATGTTAAAGTACCAACCGACCGTCTATATGCTTCACTACAAAGGAACACCATATAGCATCTTCCACTGTAGAATGTTCTTAAAACTTATAGGATATAAAACTTACGTGTTGTTTTTCCACTTCCGGTTTCACCAACAATTATCAATATATCATTGCTCATGACCTCCTCCACAAGTCGTTTTTCAACTAGCAAAATCGTCAATGACATAAAAAAAAAAAAAAAAAAAACAGATCAATAATTGCATAATAAATGAAAGTAAGAAACCATATCATTTAAAAACAAAGGTTTGAATATGAAAAAATAAACTCATCATACAACACATTGAATTTTAAATTGTGCATACAATTGCATAGAATCACAAGTTTTTAAGTATATTCAATTTAACTTTTGTAATTCTCTCTAGGTTTTGTTGTCCATGTCATAAAAACTTTGAAGGGTAGCTCATACAAAGGTTTCTAAACTATTTTAATCACTAAAATTGTCCCTAGAGTAAAAAAAATGCCCCAAATCACAAACCGTGAGTCCGGCTCGCCTGCGGTTAGTTTGTTCACGTCCCTTGTACCTAGGCATTGTGTCACGGGTTGCCACCCGTGGCACGTCTGGGGCCGCGAGGGACCTTAGCGTGGGGCATGTCTGAGCATGATTGGCCGGTGGCATGGCAATCTCGTAATTTGTATTTTCCATATTTATTGGATTTATGGGTTATGACTCCTCGAGGGGGTAGGATGTTTCTTCCTATCAGTTTGGAGATGGCTCAGAATGCTATTATAAGGGGGGGCATGGTGTTGACTCTACCACCCCCTGGTGCTACCGAAAGGTACATCATTCAAGTGAGTCCCCCAAGGGAGTGGGCGTGACTTGGGGGCCGGTTGTGGCATGTGGCTGCAGTCCTCATGCTAGTCAAGGGGCTACATGGGGGGCATTGTGCTCGGTGGGACAGATGTTGGGCATTAGCGTCGAGGATGGGGTTGTGGCATTCGCACCCACTACGCCATAATTATAAAGTGGTGGAGCTTATGTCCATGACGGATTGGACCTCAGTGTGCACACTTGCATGCCGTGTGTTTCGTGTGCACTTGTGCATTGGGTTCACGCTTGTGCACACAGCCGCTTGGTTTGGCTAGCATTGGTGTCGCGGGGTACTATGCTGTGGGCTTAACAGTCGCTATTCGGTGGTGCCTTTCCTTGCGGGCAACCTTGACGCGGGGCGCTAAGAGCTTCAAGGATGGAGGCGTTGTGCCTAACAGGTGATGCTTGGCTGACGCGTGCATGTCTAGTTGCATAGGGCCATCTGGCTTGTGTTTCGAGAGGGACTGGCGCTAAGCACATTGCTTGCCGTGTGTGCGCGCATTTGAGTATGGCATTGCTATCGCCTATAGCTTGGGTTGCCTTATGACTTGAGCATCAAAGGTCCGTGCTTAAAGAGTTATGCGGGGCATTACGGATGAATCCTGGACAAGCGCATAATCTTATGCCTTGGTGTTTGAGTTTGGCGGGACTATTACTTGGTGCATAGTGGCCTCACGGGTGTATTCTGCTGCATATGATCATGGCGGGTCGCATTACAGTCACCGTGTGGTGCCCGGCCTGCCAGCCCGTGACACATTGCTATGTGCTAGGTTGAGGGCTCAACGATGCAATTTGAGGCTTTTAGCACCACAAAACCTCAAAACACTGTGTTTAATCACTAAAATTGTCCCTAGAGTGGTTGCACTGAATCTGAGTCAAACAAGGAATGATAAAGATAATTTACACTCCCAAGGGTTGCTGGTAGAGTGATATGCCATTTAGGAGCCAGCCTTTTTATCAATGCTTCTCTAGGCAACATGACACTTGAATCGTCATGTGTACCTAGTATTGCTCTCAATTGCAAACACCCAACTACATATAGGCAGCACAACTAATGAATCGCACCCAACGACATGGCTATTGGCCAAAATAGTACAGGAAGATTATAAATTTTGTAAGCAAATTTTTTTTTTTTTTTTGTATTTTTGGATAAGTTAATTTGTTGTAAAACAAATATTAGAATCCTGTCCTCTGTTTCGCCAAAAATGTCAGTGCCAACCACAAAGAAAGACCTTAGACTTGCACTAACTTTTTTCACTATATCTCACTTTTAAACCCACAAACTGGAGGTGAGAAGATGTATATACATTCACGTATAACAATCCATACAGTTTGTACCAAAGTAACGACTTCTTTCAAAAATCAAGATGCAATGCTAATTCCTATGAACTAAGATGTTCATATTCATTGCATTGTAAACGGTGAAAAGGAACTGAAGACTTGGAAAGAAGAAGAAAAGCGCAGCAATAATGAGCAGATGAACTGTCACCTCACCAGAATTTAATAATTAAACAAATACCTGCAGCGATTGGCAGAGATTTCCTCTGTTGCGCAATCCTCTGCTTCCTGTACCATATCAACCGAGATACATGCATACATACACGCATACTTATATGTATGTACATATATAGAGAGAAAGAAGGTAAAATCAATATGAATATGTACAATTTCAAACCTAGCGGAGAAGTCGGCTCTGCGGCCGTCATTGGATAATTTTCCGTTCAGTTGATTATTACTCTGTGCGGAGTTTTTGCTTTCGCCAGGAGCCATTGAAGGCATCTAAGAAAGCTAGCAGTGGAAGGGTGAAGGCCTATATATATATATATATATATTTTGAGAGAGAAAGTAGTAACTATAATTAACAAACCCCTCGAGAGAGAGAGAGAGAGAGAGAAAAAAAAACTTGAATCGACAGCAGTCGTTGGCAGAAAAAGCTTTGCTAATAAAAAGAGCATCGGGCGTTGCGGGTCGGGTTTACCACCCGTGAGAAACGGCGGGCTAGAAGAGAGGTTGTAGAAAGCCTACCCACCAAGTCTTAACCTAAGTTACAAAATCTTCTACACGGTGGATGAATTGCGCTCTAATTATTGAACTGACGAACTGCACTCTAGTTCTCGAACTGCTTAGTTGAAAGTTAATTTTTATCAAATCTCAAACTCAAATGGTTAAATCTTTGACTTTTAATTTGAACTAATAATTTGTGGTCACGTGCATTATTATGGTATTAAAACACATAATAGTACATCTTTTATTAAAATTTACATAAAACCTTTTGTAATTTAGTAATGAAATGACTACTTTGTTTCTTTTATTTATTCTAAATACCATGAATTTAGGTATTTTTAAAGAAATCGATACATACAAAAGTTAGAAATTAAAAAAAAAATGTATTTGTTTATATGTTGGTATTTTAAATATATTATGTATATGTACTCACCTACTCGATAAACTTTCATAAATGATGTTCTTGCACTTTTGCATTAGCATTCATACTCTCGAGGTACTTTTATAAATAACGTTCTTAGACTTTTACATAAGCATTCCTACTCTCGAGATACTTTTATAAATTACGCTCTTGGACTTCTACACCCGCACCGGATACATCCTCGTTGTGAATCGGAGACTTAGATATGAACCACACGAAAACGACTATGGTTCCGCCTGTAGCCTAACCAAATCGTATCTACTGCGTCCAAATGCTTGAATTTGCATATGGATTGATTTTTTTCAACTATCGACGACGAGGAGTTCAAACTTGGCATTCGCTAGGCAGTATCTCCCAACTTAAATCATTCGGCACCACTTGACTTTTGTGCTCTTATATGTAGTAGATATGTGTACATAATATCTAAGTAAATATACATTTTACATGTACCTTCCCAATTTAAAACCCTACTAATGCTACTATAAAGCAATCACAATCCTTTGCATTGGCCTATCATATTAATCTTATCATCAACTCAATACCTCATCGTATGAGGTTGAGGAGCAGGGCTAGCTTAGTGCTAGTGGGTGCTGCTCCCACCTATGCCATCATGTGTTCACCTCACTCTTCACCCCTCCCTATGGCCTTGGTGCTCCAATGTATCCACAAAAAAAACAGAAAAAAAAAAAAAAAAAAACTGTGAACAGAACAAAGATGGGCCACTCTAGAAAAGCCATGTCAAAATCTAAAAAATATATATATGTCTCCATATTACAAATTGATGAAACAATTTGTATCATTTCATTAGAAATTGGATACAGTGAAGTAAAATGTTTATTCACCACCGGCAATGCTACAACAATGAGGCTTGAGAATGGGTTGTGAGAACTAAGAATGGCCAAACATGGATCTCCCCAGTAAAAGCAGCAAAAGTCATGTGTAACACTGGCTTGAATCTTCCTGCATCCCAGTTGATATAATCACAGCTTAGAATATTGTCTAGATTATTGATATCATTCAAAACAAACCTCATGCAACCGGGACACGAAAGATGTTACGAACATGCACCAAGATTTATCATCATCCTCATCAATGTTGCCATCCATTTTCAGATATACCAATAAAAGCTCGAGCAACCTGAGGAAACACTTGACACGTGCATACAGCTCATCTAGACAGGTTTTAAGTTTAGTTTGATGGCCCATAAATTTCTAAACTTCCTGCGGATGCTTGGTTCGCTGCACGATTACTTCCAAAGTTCTTTCGGTTTGATTCCCTTACAATTCTTGAATCAAACTAAAACACAAAAAGCAGCATAGATTATAGCATTTGATAACAAAATCCAGTCCCAGGAGTAAGGATAAAGAACATGGTATTGTAAAAGCTTATGCACTTCCTGTATGTGTAAATCAGCATGCCCACATTTCTAGTCAGGGTTTTGTCTCATTCGTCACCATCTATTCCAAATTAACTGTCACTTTAAGTCTCTACCAAATAAACACTACTCCCCATGGAACTTGAAACTTGGGGAACAAAAGTGGAGGATGGTTTCCACTGGCTCTGAAGCTATTAGAGGAGATATCACAAGAAATGCAGAACAATGCGAGAAAGGTGAAGGTGGGAACCAACCCAACATATTCCAAACGATTGAAAAGTCGAAGTTCAATTATTTTAACAGTAAATACTGTGTTTTGAGCACTTGCAAGACAAGTACTTACCAACAATAATTTCAATCTCAGATCAAGTATGATGTATGATCTGCATTCCTTGTCAATTCTGGCAACCTATTCATATTGAAAGCAATTAAGATGTTGATGATACTGACAGCATACAAATACCAACTATGATCAGCAATCTAGTTTGGAGCCTTTGGAAAGTGGCATTATTATAACCTTCATTGTCACCAAGAATGCAAGTGAAGGATGAAGTTCTGCACATGCTCACTAACTACACAGCAGAAAAAAAAAATGGAAACCTAAAAACTCTCAAAATGATTTTTCCTTTTTCTTTTTCGTTTTCTACTGAGTAAAAGGGGTGATCATAATAAGTTTAAAAAAGAACTAAAAAAGAAATACACACCTGGATTGCTCTTTTAGGCAGAACAGCTGCTTCATACAAACCAAGCAACTGGGCAACCTTCAAGAAATATGATATGTGAAATTTAATGCTTGCTCAAGATTCACACATGGAAAGAGAGAAAAATTTTAAAAAAGGATCAAAGTACCCATCAAACCCACAATAACCAAAGATAACTTTAATCTTAAATTTGATGTTGTACTAGAAGAAACCAATCACAAAGCAACAAAAGAAAACTCAATTTATTATTACTACTATTGTAATTCCTTTCTTTGCACACCTAACCATCACCACCAGCTGCCAACCATAATGCTAGACCAATATTGACAGAAATAGAGGAACACAGGAATAACAATAACATGATAGTTTAAAGTGCTATAACTTGCCAAAGAAGTTTGGGTTTGAGTTATTTATCCAAATGGTCATCTTCTAGTTCCAGGACCCCAAGGTTTTTAAAATTGGTCTGTGGTGTGCTCCATGTTCCATGTTCCAAACAGCACTCACAGACATACAATAACTGTAGCCATGTCATAATGCAGAACCAATGTGTGTCACAACATGGCACTGATACAAAAGTAAATTCAAAACAAAAGAAATGGTATGCACCTCTCTAAGAATCTTGTTATCGCCCTTTCCACTTGGTTGATCAAGGTCAGCAATCTCCCACAAAAGAATACTGAGCAGAGTCCTTATAACATCCTCATCCAAGAAAGGAAATCTAGCCTAATGGATCAAATAATGAGATAATGAATATGCAACAAAAATCAAGAGATGAAATTTGTTTTATCATTGTGTGCGGAGTCGTGTAAGGGGTGAGTGGTCAAACCTGTAGAGGGTGACTCTCTGAGAAGTTAATGGCAGGTGCTGTCTAGGTGGAAGACCACTGGAGGTAGTGGAAAGAGAGTTGAGGCGGTCCTAGAAAGAGAGAGGGTGGCAGTTTCTCAAACGAACTTAGAGAGACTGAGAAATTCTCAATGGTTGGTGGTGAGCATTCAATGTGGAATGAATGTCTTGTCAATGGCGAATGAAGGCTCCCTTTATATAGGTGAGGGAGATACTTCATGATTGGTCATTCAGTTGTCGAGATTTTCAATGATTGGCTCCTCAGACCTGAGACGGAGCCCTTTGTTGATTGGCTCCTCAATTTAAAACTTCTCGAAGACCAACATTTTGAATGTCAACTCTGTGACTCTGTAGCGACAGTGATTCAGACGGTTTAGGCATTAAATGCACTTTTTCGTTTGCTTAGAGATCCCTCTCTCTCTAAGACCGGCCGGAGGGGCGGGGCCCCTCGGCGAACCCCCAACTCTAGTCTCCAATTCACTTATCTCCTAATAATCCCGCGCGGAGTTTCCTAGGTCCTGCTCCCAATCTAGGTTATGGAGATACGTTTATGTGGAGAATTATGCTAAGTATGGAAATGCCTTAGGCGGAGAAGTTCCGTGGCCGAGCCAGGATGTGCCGAGCGCGAAGCCATGTCCCGAGGTCACCTGTAGGCGAGGACCTTGAGGACCTTTCGATGTCTTAGCTCGGAGGAGGCGCTCTTCGGGCTTTCCTTGGTGGGTGAGCAGACTTGGTTGACGCACGCCTCGGTGGGCTGCCACGTAGAGCCAAACATGGGAGGAGGAGCAGTACGGAAGAGTTGTGAGTTGCTTAAGTGTCCTTGTACGGAGCGGAGCTGGACACTTGTACCTACAATATGCCCCTTGTGCGTGTGCTCTCATTAATACTGAGGGTGCGCATACACACTATTGGAGATAGACTAGGAGTAGGAGCTCTTCCCTTTGGAGTTTTTTTTTTTTTTTTTCACACACATTTGCCGGAGTGATGTGATTTATCAAAGTAATGGGGAAGAGTGCAATTGTACTTTGATTGGAAGATTTGTAATGCCCCTTGGGTGCAATGGTATAAGGGAGGCTTTGCCCAGGTGTCGGACTAGTATAAATAAGAGCTTGAAATCATTTTGCCCCTTCATTAAATTTTGGAGAGTTTTTGTGAGTTCTCTAGTGCTTAGAGGTTCTCTCATTGCTTTTGTGAAGTGTGTTAAGTGCTTGGGATGTCAAGGTATGTTTTTGTCACCACCAAGCTGAGGATGGGTTGAGGGTTAATTGTCTTGCCCGTGGGTGGACGTATTGGACTCGGTCTTTGGCGAGTTGATTGGGCCGGGTCGAATCGATTTGGGTTTTTGTGTAAATTGCTGTTGGGGTTTTGTCGAGCTAAGGTCATCGAGGCATATTGTTGCGGAGCTGAGGGGGTGAGGGCTTTGTGTCTTTGTTGCCGAGGCGTCCACACCAAGAGGCTCCATCAGGGTTTGGGCCAAGGAGTTGGGCTTAACTTGGTGGGGGGCTTTAACCCGTTTGATGTTAACCGAGGGAAAGACAATATTAACTAAATAGGATTGGTCAGAGGGGCAAATACAACAACCGACTTTGGGTTTGTAACATCGTTCCAAGCTTAAGATACTTCCAAACAAGATACTTACCCTCGCTGAATCGTGCCGTAGCCGTTGGGTTGTTGGCGAGTCCTGATGTGCTGAGGCTTCCGTACTGAGGTGGCGTATAACTGAAGTCAAGACGAGGGCGCCGAAGGTGGGAGTGACGTTGCCGAGGCCACCTCGAACCGAGGCTTTGACCGAGACGAGGCCTTCACCAGGGTTTCAGTCGAGATCTCAAAATCCAGGCGTGGGTTGAGCAACGAAAGGCACTGAGGTGTACCAGGCTTGCCGTAGCTGGTTTGCTTGTAGCCGGAAGGCGCTGGTTCGAGTACGCCAGCGTTCTTGAGGTTGTCGTGGCCAGGTGTAGCTTGTGAATTTGTTTGTGAATTAACTTGGGCTCATCAAGGGGTCGGTTGACTTGCTGAGGGAGCTCACCGAGGGGATCCACTGAGTGGTCCATGGGACTTGCCAAGGTTAATTGGATTTGATTAACTGGGGCTTGCAAAGATTTTGACTGAGATTGGAATACCGAAGTAGAGGTTGATCTTGTTACCAAGGGGCGAGGCCACAGATTAGATGTTTGGGGTGTTGTGAATCAAAATTTACAAGGGCCGAGTCTTTGTTGAGGAGTTTCTTTTTTTTTTTTTTTTTTTTTTTTTTTTGCGGAGTGGGTATCGCCGAAGAAGGTGTTTTGGAGTTGTGCGCACTAAGTGTTCGGTGGAGTGCCGCGGTGGGTTTGGGCGAGGGGTTTCACCTAGCAAGGAGCTTGGGCGAGGGAAGGGGGGGTACCGAGGGGTGTGGGCGAGGCGTTGGGGCTAGTCGGCGAGGCGAGGCGAGGCGAGGCTCTGGTGTGCTGGGCCGAGGTGAGGGGAGGGCTGGGCGTGATTTCATCGAAGCGTTGGGTGAAGCCTTGGGGTGTTCGTCAAGGCATGGTGTACCGCCGAGGATTGCAGGTGAGGCATTCGTCTGCATCGAGGTAAGCATTCTGAGGCATCGAGGTCGGTGCGTCTGCCGCGGCTGGGGTTCCTTTATGTTTTGTTGACGCTGAGTTTGAGCCAGGGGGTGGCTTCGACAGGTTGACTGGCAAGGCGAGTTGACTAAGCCAAGGTGAGTTTGAGTGGGCCAAGGTATGCGGTTGCCGCACATGCTGGCTTGGCGGTTGTAATAGAATGCACATGCAAGTGAGTTTGGAGGTTTGAAATAGAACAAACATGTAGGCTTGGCGCACCAAGGTTGATACATAAAAGCTTGGCTTGGCCTAGCCCACGTGTTCACCGAGGTTGGCTGCCCATTCTATATATCTGTGTATGGGTTTGACTGGCGAAGGTCTGGTTGCATCAACGGTTTCGTTTGGCTTTCATTATTGTGATTGTTGCAGCCAAGGTGCATGGCGAGTGTGGTGCAAATTGCTTCGCCGCAGAGGTCAATCGCGGTCAGAGCGTCGAGATCTCCACCGAGGTTATATCTCCGTCAAGGTGATGTGGAGGACACAATTGATGCTTTCGACAAAGTGAAGTGCGTGGACAACAAGGTGAGATGGAGGATGCAATTTTTACGATTTTGTTGTGGACGACAAAGTGCTGTGCGTGGAAGACAAAGTGAGGTGGAGGATGCACTTTAGAATTTTATTGGTTTCGACAAAGTGGTGTAATATTTTACATTTTTGTTGGGTGTGCGTCAGTTAATAGGCTGGTGACCCAAATTTTGAAGTGACCTTTGGGCTACCACAAATATGTCCCATAGCTGGTGTTTTTGCAAAAGTTCTGAAGCTTTGTTCAGATTCTCCTCAACTCCATAAAAGAAAGAATTAATTATTTTATCCTCGATTTTTTTCAAATCATGTGGCCTCCATGCCCAACTCCTTAAAGAAAGAATTAATTGTTTTATCTACAATTTTTTCAAACCATGTGGCCACCATGCAACACCTTAAACAAAGAATTAATTGTTTGTTCATGATTTTTCGAACCATGTGGCCACCAAGGTGGGGTTTTGTGCGAAGAGGGACTAAGTTCTCACCGAGTTTGTCAAGTGCCGAGGTCACCGTTGAAGTTTATTCAAAATTGTTGTTTGTCGAAGGTTTGAAGTCTTGCTATCTTACTGAAGAGGTGCCGAAGTGTGGATTTGGTGCTCCTTGCTGCGGTGCAGAACTATGCCGAGACGACTGGGTTTTGCCGAGACTGTAGTTGGCCGTTAGTGTTGCGTCGAAGAGAGTGTCGCAAGAGAGGAGAAGCTTGCCGAGGTAACCCAGCCACAAGGCCGTGCAAAGGATGGTGGCCTTCGCCGATCTGACCCAGCCAAGGTTTCCATTGAGGTGACCAAGCCAAGTGCGCTCTGTCATTCCTGAGGAGTACTCATGAACATTAATGATTTCAGCTGTTTAAAAGCCAATAGAATTTGAACAATGACTTTTAGGAATCGTTCAACAGGTCCTAGCTGAGAAGGATCACCGCTGAATAGCCTAAGCTTCAGTTCTTCTTCTGTTGTTGGTCCCATCAGAATGAGGCGGAGGATGTTTAACTTTAGGTGGAGGAGGTGAGACATTCAAGTTTTGTGGAAGAGATGGCTCTGGAGCCTTGGCACGGGACTGTGTTATTGGAGATGGAGAGCTACATGTGCTAAAAATGATGGTGCTGGAGTATAAACTAGTGACTCGGCTACAGGGCCTGGAGCTGGAGCAAGGCTTCCTGCTATATGGTGATGCGACTCAAGGTACCTTCTGGGAACATTAGACCAACCAAAAAAGCAACTCCAAGCATTTGTTGAACCAAGTCCTAGAGTCAGCTTCGTTGCCAAATGCGCGAAATGGTCAACTATTTCTTCTTAAGCAATCCAAAAGAATTTGTTTTGCTTGGGGAGGCAGATCAGTAATTGCCCTTCATTATTTTCTTTTCATCAACAACAATGCATCAGAATTTATACAATTGTAACTGGCAATTACTGCATGCAGAAGATAGAAGTCAAAATCTTGAACTGCCTTCGTACTGTCCTCCATTTCTTTAGTGCACTGAAACCACACATGCTCTGCCTGGTTGTAAAGATTATATATGTAGCGCCGTGGTCATCGAGCTGAGATTTTCACCATTTTTTTTTTTTAGGACACTATGACTGTTGGTGAAATCACTTTGTTGGCCACCGAGATGACTTTGTTGACCATGCATGTGCCATGGCTAAATATTGTCCATGAAGATTTATTATACCAATGGTTGTGCCCCAAACTCAATAAAGAATTGTGGTTGAGCCGAGGGTGGTTAGGCCGAGGAAGTGATTGGTCGAAGAGGAAGGTTTGGGCGAAGGCACTACCGAGGCCGTGATCTTGCCGAGGCAGCGCTGAGCTTCACCTTGGGTTTTTGTTTGTGCCTTGGCGTTTCGAGGAGGAGGGGCTTCACTGAAGTCTTGGTCTGGAGCCAAAGTTGTTGCCAGGGTTGCTGCTTGTCACGGCGTGGGTTTGCTGGAGTTTGCCTTGGTCGTGAGCCACCACGCTTTGGGTTTCGTGCTGAACTGTGTTGCTGCACCTTGCCGAGTTGTTTGTGTTCACTGAGGGGTGTGCCACTGAGTTTTTGAGGCTGTTACAATAACGCCACTGTTGGGATTTGCTGATGTCAAGGGCTTTGCCGCGAGGTCACACCAAGGCTGAGGTGCATGCCACAAGATCAAGATGCTTTGGCTGAGGCATTTTTGCTAAGGTTCTCACCAAAGCATCTTGCCGAGGGAACGCTTGGTTGGGGGAGCCCTTTTGTTGAATGAGCTTGAGTTGAGAGGGCCTCGTGGTTGGGGGCACCGTAACTGAGAGAGGTTGCTAAAAAGACCTTTGGTTAAAAACATCCTCACAAGTACGAGCTCATGGTATTCTTAATGTGATCAAGCTCAAACGTTAAAAGAATCATGGGGAGTTCTAATAGAGGTGGGCGGAGATTGCCCCTTGAGACCTGTAACTCAAGACTAAAGCTGTTCACACCTGAGCCAAGTCAAAAGCAATAATGTGCAGAAAGTCTCAACCCCCAAGGGGAGAGTGTAGAGACATAAAACACTCAAGACTAAATTCATGTAGGCACTTAGCCGAGTTAGAGATCACAGATGGAGATGTCTTGACTTCGGAGGGGAGCATTTGGAGAAAGCCTCAACCTCGGAGGGAGGCATATGGAGTTATATGATACTCGAGGCTAAACCCACACAGGCACTTAGCCGAATTATAAGACGTCTGGAGAACCTCGACCCCGGAGGGAAGCGTATAGAGATCCTCGACCCTAGAGGAGAGTACATAGAGAACCTTAACCTCTAAGGGAAGCGTATGAAGATATGTAATACTCGAGGCTAAACCCACACAGGCGCTTAGCCGAGTTTTAAAACATTTAGAGAACCTCTACCCCTGAAGCGAAGAGTGTGAAGATGTAAAACACTCGAGGCTAAACCCACAAGGGCATTTAGCCGAGTTGGAGATTATAAATGGATATGGGCATGCTGAGCTGAAGATTGAGCGTGTCCGTGGTTGCTAGAAATTGCCCCTCGAATGTTATGTAGCTCAAGGTTAGGACACTACGTGCCCACGCCGAGTAAACAACTGAAGCATTAGCTTTTCTTCAAGGTCTACGGCTCGAGCTAGTAGATCATCTAGCCCACAGTAATAAAATACCAATTATTATTGAAATATGACTTTTTTCTTTGAGGGATCTTTTCTCCCTCCTTGTCAAGAAAAGTTTGAGGGGAGGGGTGAAGGCAAAGTGAGGCGAGGCGAGAGAAGCATGCTAAGGCCCCGAGGGTGAGCACAAATAGTAGGCGAGTCATTTTACTTAAAAGCGAGGGCACTCAAGGCCAAAACGAGCATGTCATGAGGCAAGTCATTCCATATAAAGGTGAGGCTAGTTATTTCACTTGAGAGCGCGAGCGCTCAAGGCTGAAAGGAGCATGCCTTAAGCCGAAACATTTCACTTAAAAGACGAGATTGTTCAAGGGTGAGGTGAGTCATTCCACTTGAGGCCGAGGGTGCTCAACACCGAGGTGAGTATTCCTCAAGGTGAGTCATTTCATATTGCGTGTGGAGTAGAGTGGGAGGTGAGTGGTCAAACCTGTAGAGGGTGATCCTCTGGGAAGTTAACGGCAGGCGCTGTCTAAGCGGAGGACCACCGAAGGTGGAGGAGAGAGAGTTGAGGCGGTCCTAGAAAGAGAGAGAGTGACAGTGTCCCAAAGAGCTTGGAGAGATTTTGGAGAGGTTGGTGATGAGCATTCAATGTAGAATGAATGTCTTGAATGTCTTATCAATGGAGAATGAAGGTTCCTTTATATAAGTGAGGGAAGTGCTTCATGATTGGTTGTTCAACCGTCGAGGTCTTTGGTGATTGGCTCTTTAGACCTGAGACGGAGCCCTTTGTTGATTGGCTGCTCAGTCTGAGACTTCTCAAAGACCGACATTCTGAATGTCAACTCTGTAGCGACAATGATTCAGTGACTCAGATGGTTCAGGCCTTAAATGCGCTTTGTCGTTTGCTTGGAGATCCCTCTCTCTCTAAGACCGGCCGAAGGGGCAAGGCCACTCGGCAAACCCTCAACTCTAGCCTCCAATCCACTTGTCTCATGGTGATCCCGCGCGGAGGTCTCTACGTCCTACTCCCAACCTAGGTTATGAAAAATAAGTCATGGAGAATTATGCTAAGTATGGAGATACGCTTGGCGGCGAGATTCCATGGCCAAGTCAGGAGGTACCGAGCGCGACGCGAAGGAGGTGTCCCGAGATTACCTGTAGGTGAGGGCCTCTCAATGCCTTAACTCGAAGGAGGCACTTTTCGCGCTTTCCTCGGTGGGTAAACCGATTTGGTGCACATGTCACCTCGATGGGCTGCCACGTGGAGCCAAGCGTAGGAGGAGGAGTGGTGAGTTGCTGGAGTGTCCTTATACGGAGAGGAGTTGGACACTTGTAACTACACATATAAAGGCAAGCGCGCTCAAGGGTGAGGCTAGTCATTTCATTTGAGAGTGAGGGCGCTCAATGCTAACGCGACGGCGTCACTGTTGCGTTGCAACGCATTTGGATCATTGGCTAAAATTAAAGAGGGGCCGTATCTTTCACCGAGAAGACATCTTGAAATAGTGCTTTATGGTCGCACTGTGAAGACATGTGATGGTCTAAGCTGATGTGATGGGCCGCCATATGTAGAAAATTCTTCTTTACTCGGTGCTTAGAGGTTCCCTCGATGCTCCATACAAAAGTTTCCCTCAGTGCTTAAAGTTTCCCTCGGTGCTCCATGCAGAAGTATAGCACATAAAGAGCAGCAGGCTACGGGTGTTTGTCGCAGCACTGGTCGCCGTGCGGATGGATTGTCGCAATTAGGTGGGTTGCTGTTTCACTGTGCACTGGGGTCGCGATGTTGCTACCCTCGTGCTCTGCTGCTGCAATTTTTTTTTTTTTTGGGGCAAGGGAGGGGGTTCGCAGCGCTGCTGCCGCGTATTCATGCTACTGTAGCAGGGTGAGATCAAGGGAGAAGGAGGGAGTCCAGCTGTCCTTGACACTGGCTGGCTCCACCTCCCTCTTCTGAAGGACAATCTGTAGAAACCACTTTCTCAATGGTGAAAATGTGAAAATGGATAAAATATTTAAACGGATCAAGTATATGCAGCAGACCTTGACAATAAAACAGATATAAAATAAGGCAAAATATTGTATAGATTATACAAAGATTCCTCCCCCATTTTTTTTTTTTTAAATAGGAAAGGAGAGGGGGGCAATAGCTATTTTTGCAACAGTGTGGGACCACCTAGCCAAAATAGTCCAAGACGAGGCATATATCTTCACTTCTGTTGGTTGTCTTCCACTCGAAGGGAGAGAGAGAGGTAAGTGACATTAAAAATAATGCACTTATATTTGCACGTTGGGACACATAATAATGTAATCTCTTGTGGTGGGCTCCACAATCTTTATAAGCTTTTATAAGTTCTACCAAGTCATGGAGTTCACTTCATAAAAATCTGAACATCTTTTGGATAAAATAATATAAAGTGAAAGTCTATGTGAACCAAAAAAGAGTAAGTAAAGCTGCCTCTAGCTGCTATAGTGATAGGTTAGCATTAACTGCATGTGTCTAAAGCCAAATGCACAAGGGTGCCGCACGTTTTGGTCTCTTTGTTTGTTTTTTTTTTTTTTTAAAGGCAAAATCGGGTCTGTTGCTGCTCTTTTTTTGGTTAAATAGGAAAGGAGAGGGCGCAACAGCTGTTTTTTCGTGAGGACCACCTTAATGGTGAAAACAGATAATATTTTGTTAGTATATGCATAGCCCCAAAAAGATGATGGAAACACACTTCAAAAGTAGGCATAAAATAGGGCAGACTAATGGAGCTGTATTGAAAAGGTCTTGCCTTTCTAGTGAAAAGTGGGAACATATAGGGCCAAGCACATGGGCTTGCTTGCCATTAACATTATTTTAGTTACTTTTATTGTATACATTATAGAGATTTATGCACAAAATGGTGGGCCCACCTTCCATTCTTTATTTGCTATAATAGAAAGAGCATATGACAGAATATAATGGGGAGTTATGCGGAATGAAGCAATTGTTTGAACACTTTTGAAGCAATATTTTAGCTAACAGTAACATATAGACTATCATAAATTTTTATGCGTAGAGTTAGATGTTAGCTTGTTTGGTGAAGTCTAGATGGTGTAGACCTACTTTTTGTAGAATGACCCAACCATTAGTATCATTACGTGGGCCAATAGAAGATAAAAAATAATAAATAAATAAATAAAACAGAAGGTTTTGAAAATCAATTCCTTGGTGGGGTAAGACTTATGGCCAAATGCAAAGAGGAAAGAGCAGCTGTTATAGCATGCTGGAGAGAAAGTGCACTGCTGCCGCGTGCCTGCGGCACCTCTAATTTTTTTTTTAAAGGGAGAGGAGATGCAAAGAGAGGAGGGAGGGAGGACATGCCATTGGTCCTCCATCAAAGCATGTTTATATAAATTTATAAACAGTTAAAAAGATGCTGCCAACAAGATATAAGTATAACAGTACAAGATAACATTAATAAGCAGAATAAATGCAAATCATGGGGTGAAAGTATAAATATTTTCATATCTGTAAACATCATAACACAAAATAAATGCAAATAATGGAGTTAAGTATAGATCTTATCAGATTTGTAAATATAGAGAGCAATAGCAGTGCACTGTAGATAGCTTAATGGGTTAGTGGACTCCGCCCCTTGTGTTCTCTTCTTTGGTGCCATAAACAGCAAGTACCGCTCTTTCCCAATAAAGTTATTGTGTATGGAATCGTGTGAGGGTGACCCTCTGGGAAGTTAACGGCAGGTGTTGTCTAGGCGGAGGACCACCGGAGGTGGAGGAAAGAGAGTTGAGGCAGCCCTAGAAAGAGAGAAGGTGGTAGTGTCTCAAACAAACTTGGAGAGACTGAGAGATTCTCAAGGATTGGTGGTGAGCATTCAATGTGGAATGAATGTCTTGTCAATGGCGAATGAAGCCTCCCTTTATATAGATGAGGGAGATACTTCATGATTAGTCATTCAGTTGTCGAGGTTTTTAGTGATTGGCTCCTCAGACCTGAGACGGAGCCCTTTGTTGATTGGCTCCTCAGTCTGAAGCTTCTCGAAGACCGACATTTTGAATGTCAACTCTGTAACTTTGTAGCGACAGTAATTTAGTGATTCAGACGGTTCAGGCATTAAATGCACTTTGTCGTTTGCTTAGAGATCCCTCTCTCTCTAAGACCGGCCAGAAGGGCAGGGCCCCTCGGCGAACCCTCAACTCTAGCCTCTAATCCACTTATCTCCTGATGATCCCGCACAGAGTTTCCTAGGTCTTGCTCCCAACCTAAGTTATGGAGATACGTTTATGTGGTGAATTATGCTAAGTATGGAGATGCGCTCGACGGAGAAGTTTCGTGGCCGAGCCAGGAGATGCCGAGCGTGAAGCCATGTTCCGAGGTCACCTGTAGGCGAGGACCTTGAGGACCTTTCGGTGTCTTAACTCAGAGGAGACGCTCTTCACACTTTCCTCGGTGGGTGAGCCGATTTGATTGACATGTCGCCTCGGTGGGCTACCACGTGGAACCAAGCGTGAGAGGAGCGGTACGAAAGAGTGGTGAGTTGCTTGAGTATCCTTGTACGGAGCAGAGCTGGACACTTGTACCTACAATCATCAATATCTCCTTGCCATTATCAGCAATACATCTATCATCCCTCCCTAGATTTCTCTTTCAAAAGCTCTGCATGTCTAATCTCATTTCCTCATGTAGCCCAAGCCAACTGATGATATTGTGTTGAACCATGACATGAGCAGGACAAAATGAACACGATTTGGAACAGACAGAAACATTTTGTAAGAAAACAAGACAATGTAAACAAAACAAAGACAAACAAGGAAATGGCACACATATATATAGATAATATAGATTTAGAATTGTAGACACGTATTTTCTGTATATAATATGTGTATACCTTCCATTTCTGTACTTTGTCTTATGTCATCCATAGCCAGCACATTGCTCATCTGCACCAAAGACATGAACAGGGAAATGGCACACATATATATAGATAATATAGATTTAGAATTGTAGACACGTATTTTCTGTACATAATACATATATACCTTCCATTTCTGTACTTTGTTTTATGTCGTCCATAGCCAGCACATTGCTCAACTGCACCAGAACCAACTAGGAGGATCCTGGCCTCAGACTTGTACTTAATGCGCTGATAGTCCTCATTATCATTATTACTATTACTATTGTAAATCCTTTCTTCATACACCCAACCATCACCACCAGCTGCCAACCATAATGCTAAACCAATATTCAGATCCTGAAAAGCAAAATGAAAATTTTCATATTCGTGAAATTGGGAAATGAACTAGAAGACAGGTATTCCCCAAAAAGAAGCCGGATAGGTTCTGAACCTCAAAAGTTGTACACTTTCTTATCAGGATATGATTAAGTGAAAAGCTTATACATACCATCATATCTGAAGGTAAAGTCGAAATTAAGACGCGGGGAACAACAAAGCATGAAAATTGCGATGAATATTTATATTTATGTAATATATAAACACTACATGATATATATATATATATATTATACGTAAGAGTATGTTTTTAATAGGGGAAGGGAGAGGTGCTGCTGAGGTTTGAACCTCCAGACCACCAGCTTGGGTATACAAGGCCCCAACCACCTGCACAAGTCAGTTGCACATTTATATAAAATGATACTGAGAACTTCTTATTATTTATATGTCTAATAGCAACATAAGTGTAAAAGGTAAGTGCTTCCCTAGATGCTAGCGGTACAACATACCACAACAATATAATTAACTATACTTCATTTGTATGTTAAGACTGGTACCATATAGGTCTTCGCAGGATTTATAAGTGACGTGACGTGACATGCTTCGTCTCCTAGGTCAACTTTGTCAAGTCAGCATCAATCTCTACAAGTTTCCATCTGCATTTGCAATGCCATGAATTTCATGTAATGAAACCCAAAATTCCAAACAATTTGGAAAAATAAAAATAAATGCATCTTCATATTAAGAAATAATACTAATCATCCATGATTCATGTCCAAGGCCAAGTAAAGTTCATCACATCTTAGGGAAGCAGGTCAAACATTTGTCAAAACCATTATAGTAAACCACAAGCTCAAATTTCTTACCATTTTAAAGTTGGAACTTTCTCTTGTTTATCTTTATTTGTTATTATTTATATTAATGAAAACTTTCTATTTCTAACTCCTATTTGAACAACATAGTATCTCTATCCACAAGCGTATCAAACTACTTGGTATTTCTTGCTAAATGCTTCTTGCCTTCTATTGTAATATGTTGCAACCTATATTACCTAAAACACGGATCGTTCTGGTACGTGGAACAGGAACAAGAACGTAGTACGCCATATGTTCTAAAATATGGAACTCTAGGGTTAGGCTTATATAAAGTATACTATTAGAATTATGGTACTTTTTGAAGAATTTTTTTTAATAATAAGACATTTAAGAAAACATATTTTTCAAATTAATCATCTAAAAACGCATTCTAGAAGTATTATGGCCCATTTTTTTTTACATATTGTCATGTCAAAATTGTATTCTTCCTATATTTTTATTCATTATAATCGATTTTTTTCCTCCATTAGGTGACCTTTAAAGTTATAAATAGAAAAAAAGTTTGTGATCGCTTTAGATCACTAAATTTACCGTTTTGGAACGCTAGAGTACCATGTTTCGAAACGTCATTCCAAAAATGTAGTTCGCTAGGGTAGTAGAGTATTATGGTAACACAGGTTGCGACACTTTAATTTCCTCCAACAAAAACATTTGCATGCGTCCAGGCTCTAGAAACCAAAATGTGTTCAAACAAATAATGAAGCTTAGACAAACCTATACTGATTACATTGCAATCACAATAATGAATAAATAAACACTGCCATACCTTCTCAGTGGTGAGATTCTTTTTAGTTCCTTTACACCAGCCCAAGCAGAAATTCTATCAGGAGCAGACTCATTGTCAAAGCTTACATTAAGCAGATCAATTTCATCTGTGAACGGAAGTTCGAGAAGACCATAAGCTCAGCAGCAAATTTCAAGAGAAAAGAACCATAGTACTATTTTGGAATTAATCATCTAGCTTTCAACTACACAAGATCTTTTAGATCTCTCAGTTCAAACAGTGCAACCTTTAATTCTCCAAGAATGCAATTTTTCCTAATTGGCTGTTTTCTTATCTGACATCTCAACCATCTCAATAACCTCATTTTGTACCATCATTCATACTTGAAGAAATCGTTATTAACATAGAGTATCTTAACTGGGTATGACTTCAATAGAAAGCTCATGTCACTCTACTGTGAGTGAGAATGAATAGCTGAAGTGCCACAACTGTTAAAGAAAAATAAAAAATGAAAATCACCTAGCAAGGAGCATGAAAGTGGCCATTGGACAGACAAAACAGCCAATGTCAACAGGCAACAACATCAAATAGGGGGAACAAAGAAGGGGCCATTAAGCCCTTAATAAAAATATCAAAAGTGGCTAAGGCCCAATAACATAATATTCGTACATAATGTTGAACTTCAACATTCAACAAGCAATAAATCGCAGCACAAGAACATGTGTAAAGAAATCTTTCAGGGTATTTTTAAACATACAATCCTTGAAAGAAAATAAAATTGAACCAAGCTTAAGTAACATGTACCAATACTTACACTTGGGATCTAGGCACTCATCTAGTAATGCTGTGAGTATCATTGAATCCAATTCCCCAGAAAAAAGCACAGCCACAGGAATGTCCCTCTTGTATATTAGCGCATTTAGCTTCCTATATATCCCATAAAAGAATATTACAAGCTAAATACAAAGAAAAAAGACTAAGAGGACAAGAATAACAATTTCCAGGTCAAATGAAGCTTATTGACAATAAATATTTGACAAAGCATTTCCTAATTTCTGCCCCATGTGCAATGCACCACAGCTAAAAGATATGCCAAGCATCCTCGGGTTGATAGTCAGATAAGTAAGCGTTGAATAGTATGATAAGTAAGCAAATATCCTAAGTGAATACAGAAAGCATAGAAAGACAATAAGTTCAAACATTGATATAGACAGAGCCTCATCTCTTGACAATTTTTTGAGTAGTTTACTAGATGTATTCAAATTCTAGGAGGACAACTCATAACTTTACTTCATAATAAGTGAAATTTATTGAAACAAAAAAGTACTGTAAACGAAGAAGAAAGAGAAGAAGACCATCAACAAATAGGAAGAGAAACAGCCAGCAAGCTTGCCATCAAAAGAACATCAGACATGAGAATATAAATGGGGCAAATCATTTCCATCAAAGAAACTTAGGGCTGCTTTCTTTTGACTAACAAATCAGCATTCAAGTTCCCCGATCTCGGAATCCATAATAATCAGAATTCGCTGCCTCTGAAAAGGGCAGTAAATAATAAAATGCTACGCATAAATCACATTTACATAGTCACAATTTAACCTCATTAGAGGCAATACTCAAGAATGCAACTCCTTGAGCACCCACAAAAGTTAAAAGAATTCAGTTTTCAAGGAGAATCCCAAATACATGAGTCTGCACTAAGCAAACAAATAGACTACAAAAGTCACCAATACCACCATGAGCAGTGTTTCAGAAATAAAATCAAAATTGGAACATTGGGAAAACCATAAAGATGCATGAGTCCGGAAGTCTACTTTGTGTCACAATATCCTAGTACCAGATGCTTTGAAAAATTAAAAGCTAAGAACCATGTGTTTGACTTTTTCCAGGAGCTCTTTACATTATCAATAAAACTCTATGTAAAGACGAAAAGGCACAAAATGTGAAGAGCACATTTCCAAACTAACCTTGGCATGACCTTAGTCATCTGAAAATGGCCCAGAAGTTCATATATAATATCAAAAACACTGAACAATGAAGGAGGCCATCAAATTCCTCCTCGTCTTCCTTAAAAAGGGACCGGTCCAATCAAGTCAATAAGATGGTCATCATGGCAGTTTTCATCCCATGCTAATACGTCAACTCATAAAAAAGAAAAATAAAATAACTATTTGGAACAGTTTTCACTAAAAAAAAACATAAGATATGACCATACTATTTTCATCAGAACATAATAATCAACCAATTATTGAAGTTTGTATTTCATCAATATAGCAACCACAACAACTCCATTTCAAATTTATCATTTCTGGACCTTGAAAATTGTATTTACTGCAGTGTGCCGCATCACAGCTTCTCTCAGAGCAATCAGAACTGCTTCTGATGGCAACAAAGCTGATGCTTGCATAAGCCCTATAACAATCAAAACAAGCACTGCAGTCAGAGACCCCTTCACATCCTTATGACATCCAAATCTAAAATTAAAACCTCAACTGGAATTTGACCAGGTAATAAAATCTATTAAAATAACTAGAACTCTGATTGCAGATTTATATACAAAAGGTTAATATAGTGACCTGATACATAGGGTACTTTAGTTGAATGAACGGAATGCAGGTCATGTTTCCAGCTAGGAATTTTCATTCGGGAAACATTTAAATCCTCAGGTTTGGGTTGAGCAGACGTTCTCTCCCATTTGATCAGTTCATTTAGCATGGGATCAGTCCACTCGTGTCTTTTAACTTCTCCAACCACATCTGCATTTAATTTTGCAGCACCTACTCATATACTATATACCCCACAGGGAAGCTCTTCCCAAAAGTTCATTTCCCTCATTCCACATTCATCTCCGAAATCTGTAAGCAAATTGAAGTACACATTCACTAATACTGCACATGGATAAAATATTATTCGTAGATGCAGATTCGTGGACTGAGTCTAGGCATAGGTTGCAGAAGACAAACAGTTTCAACTTGCAGGATCTAATAGCTCACTATAAAGGCTTAAGTCTTAGACTATGAAGTGAATAAGTACTACAACAACGGGAAAATAGGCAAATAGTGAAACAATATGCAAATATGGAAGAAGAAAACAGTATGTAGCATGAAGTAATGAAATCATTTTCCAGAACACATGCAATATATGAAAATTTGAAGTAATGTAGTCAGCACAGCCACAATAGAGACCATTTTCTGTCTAATAAGTATTGTAATTTCCATCTCACATTCGACAATAATACAAGAGGAGGAAAAAAAAAGAATAGAATATAGAACAAAGCAATTTACACACATGTACAAAACACAATGAAACAACAACAGTTGGGCTTGGTCTATTTAGCAAAGTACAAAATCATTCCATATATGAACCAATAAAATAAGCAACATATTCAATTACTTCACTCTCTTCCTAGACAGAAACCAAAGTGATGAAGCAATTCTATCTACAAAACAACATACTGAGATAATTCGGGATCAAAAATTCCTTTCCAGTATCCTTAACCGTAATTGACTCAATGGACTCCAAATCGTAGTGTCAAAAGTCAACCAAGATCCAGGCCTGAACAAGAATTCACTGAGAGGAGGAACAGCCAGATACTTATAAGCTTTAATTGGCATCAAAGCAGCAGCCAAGGACATCATGATTCCCCTGGCAAATTACAAGGTCACCTGAAGCTTCTACCAATGTCAGATAGTATCTCTTCACATCCCTTGGCATTGAAAAATTGGAAGTTTTTGCACTAGTTTACAGGGAAAATCTATCAAATTGGTAGAGCTCATGTTATTACTGTGTACATATAGAACTTCTATCCAGTAAAACATTCATCTACACAGATAACGCTTATTCACTTTCAACCAATAATCTATTTTTTTGCTCAACATATTATTGAATTGTACACTCACCCATAAAATAAGTAAATAAATAAAATAAAAAGAAAGGAACAAGAAGAAGAAAAATAATAAGATAGAAAAGGAAAAGATGAATAGGCTCCTCCAAGCACCACACACCAGAGTTTTTATCAACAAAGAGAGGTGGCGACACAGAAGATAGAAGAAGCCGGGAGTCCATGGAAGTTGGCCAATGAACGAGAAGGCTCCATCTTCCAAAAGCATCTCGACCAAACCACATGATTCTTGAACTAGCCTATAGATGAGAATCCAAGTAAAGCTTCACAAACGAGCTCCTGTAAACCAAATCATTCACCGAGTAAAATAATTACAAATAGAAACTTACCACTCAAAGTTACCTGCCAATAGATTAAAGCCCACGGACCCTTAATTGTTGAAACGAGATCAGGAACAGAATTTTGTACCTTCCCGCTACTGTGGCATACTGTGTTATGTTCATGAGAAATGCAGGAACAACACTTTCCAAGAGTTTCCATAAGAACTTCACCATCATTTCTATCACTGCTAACACAAATTCCTCCAAATATTTCACCTAAAAAATATAAGGAAGAATTTTAAAAAATAAACTGTATTAAGGACGCACAGTAAGCAGAAGAACAAAAGAAATAATGGGAAAAAAAAACCATGAAGAAGAAGAAGAAGAAGAAGACAGGAAGCAAATGTGTCTATTAAGTATTAACTAATTCTATAAGCAAATGGATCATGAAAATACAGCTCAAAGTTATTTCTTCTCATTGATTAAATTGTATAGTCTTAATCCTTCAATAAAATAAGATCCAAACAAAAACAACTTCATGGTCATACATACCGAGTCAAAGGGCCAGCTTGAGAGTAGAGTTTAACTTAGACAAAATGTTGCTGTGAAAAATATCAAGAATATAATCTTTCTTTTTATGGTGAAAAGGCGAAATAATATTTATCATATGTAGCTATTTTGACATAAGTAAAACACTAACTATAGCTTTAAAGTACAAGAGAACACATAAACACACACACATAAGGTGAGGAGAGAGCAAAGAGCATGGCCTGAACTGTGAAGTAAGAACCATGACAAATGAAGTACATCTGTCAGTATTCTGGTCCTTAGAATTGTCAAACACAATTGTCACATTTGGGGTGAGTATATACACTTGTATAATACCTTCTCAGGAGTAAAGCATCATGAAACTAAGGGTATCCAAAAAGACAGAATTTGATTGATACAAATCAGAAATGTACACAAGGACACCAATGATTTGATTGATACAAATCATAAATGTACACAAGGACACCAATGATCACATTTTACACAACATATGCTTCTCAACTGAACATTTCAATTTCAATCTGTGGACTCCAGATCATGTATTGAAATTGCTATTAGCGATTTAGAAAAGTTTAAATTGAAGTTTATAATTTTTATTAATCTCTGATATCCTTCTTTTTTCCATGGGTAGGAGGAAAACATCTTTTTACAAAAATATTAGAACAACAAAATGTGGCTAGCAAAGACAACGAATACAAATTGACTATCATTCAGGTGTTAGTGATTTGCATTTTTTGAGAAGCAGCACACAGATAAGAATAAAATAAATTGTCCCACAATCGAGCAAAAGCCCCAAAACGAACTTTCAAATTCTGTGACATAAAATAAATCATTGAAAATGTGCATAGTAAAAGTGATGTGCATAGGGTAAACAAGTAATTCAATAAGTTTACAGGTAACATGAACTCAAAATGGTGAGAAAAGAAATAACATTTTCAGAATGACTGCATTTGACATAAGGTCTCTTCTATCACAAACGATAAACCCAATACATAACTCGTTTAAGGATCGAAAGAATACCATTATAAACAAGGATATTTCCAGATGCATCCACCAGTGGCTGAATAATAGGACTTATACCCCTAAGTTGCAATGTGGCACCAAGAAAATATAGTTCAGCAACACAATTAGGTTTATCAAAACCATTGTGTAGCATACAAGGTTCTTCACTTGCAGAAGAGATGCAATGGCATGTATTAGCGTAACACTGCAAATCACTCTTCATTGTCTCTTCACCCACTATAAGAGATAAAATATCCTGTCCCTCAGATGAAGTCTTTGCATGAAGAAAAACTTTCTTGCTTCCCAAGCTATCAGGACTTCTTCTCCTTAAAGCTGCTTTGATATCATCTCTAGAAAACAACGGCTGGTGTGCCAAAAGAAACTAAAGTCAATACTGAACAGAAATTAATGTCTTGATACAAATAACTCATTAAAGAGAAAAAAAACCAACTCCTCACAAGAAAATAACAACTCACACTCAGTCAAATGCTCTATAGAGTGAACAAAAAAGACTTATTTTCAAATGTATTCAATAGTTTATAATATTCAAAAAAAATTTATTCTTCCCCAGTATGTTTTAAATTGTCATTCATTCATCTGTGCTACTAACTTAACTATAACACGAGATATAACAAAATAATTCACAGTTTACATGCACAAACTACGAGTAGTAGCTAGTTCACACAAAATCTTGAACTTCTTCTTCTATTCTCGAGGCCATCCTCTAATACAGTGACAATAATCATCTAATACTACTACTACTACTACAAAAAAAAAATATATATATATATATATAATGAATACTTTTACCCCCTCCATTTATTTTAAAACTTCAAAAGAACTAAAGAAAACCACATTTTGAATCATAAATTTCCGTTGCATACCTATCAGGGGAAGGTGAAAAAACAAAATGAAAGCCTTCATTGTTTAGGTCCCAAAGATACAAAACAGTTCATCTATCTGAAGTTAAGAAAAAAAACTACTAGAATACTTTATACTCGGTGGAATTTGTTTTTTGACTCATAATGAATGTTCTTTCCGGTGTCTTTAAATGTGGAATACCAGGACGCTTCTAAGATGACTCCTAAGAATGCTTTCCTTGAAAATCCACATGCTGTATGAACTAGAAATTAGAAAAAGGGTCGCAATTGTCAATAGACTCAATACCTATTGTACTTAGCAATGGAGATTCACAAAACGCCAACTATTCTCTCATTCATTGAACAGCAAATCCTTTATCGTTCATGGTGAGATAGAACATTAACATATCCTCAATTTGAATGATTTTCAAAGACTTGGGGCTTACCCATTTGGCATTAAAAAGTGCTTCATCAACATCTTTGATATACTTCATCAGGAAATTCTGATACTGAGACTAATGTTTGTTAAATTATATGAAAAATGTCTCAATCTCTAAAAAAATCTGGCGACGAACCCCGTAGCAGCGATCTTGAAGATTACAGTCAATACTCAATACGCACAGGAAAAACCACTGGAAGGAAAAAAAAAAAAACATAAATACTAGCCTTCATTTATCCTGATCGGGAAAACAACCAAATCAATAAACGCGGTTCTTTCGTATATGCATACATATCACATACAAACATGTTTATATATATATGTGTGTGTGTATATCCTACTTCTTCAAATGGAGGAGCTTAAGTCACCAATCTGGGAAGCAAAGCTGATAAATCGATACGTACACCGGAAACGATCAAAGCGATTCCGCGCACTCTCTCTCTCTCAACCCCGTGCAGTCGGGGAGGGTTTTTGAAAATTTGAAGCGAGGGTTTTTTTTGACATTATGAGTCGAGCTGAGGCAACAATAACCTTGTTTAAAATAAGATGTAACAACGGTAGCAAGAGGCCTCCGTAGCATAGTGGTAGTGCGTTCGCTTCGTAAGCGAAAGGTCGCGAGTTCGATCCTCGCCGGGGGCTATGCTATGGGCCAGCTGGATGCTTCTCTCGATTCAACTTGTTGAAACAAAATTTTAACCAAATTTCAATAATTTTTTAATTTTTTCCATTTATGGTTTTTTTGACTATTTTTTTTAATACAGAAAATCAAAACTGAAAGTTAGTAAGAAAAAACTAGATTAAAAAAAAATTGATCGAGTTACCACAAATCTAATTCTAAATTCAACTCCATCACATAACTAATAATTGTTTTTGTTTTGTTTATATCCGTACTTTTTTTTTTTTATAAAAGTCTTACTGCAAAGGATTACATTATTTTTTTCTAACAAGAGGTATTTGTATTCACACAGTGAGAAATTCCTTACACGAGTTTCACATTAAAACAAAATGAGTAAAAGAAAATTAGAGTATTGGTTTTGCTGAATTTCAAATTCTTATGTTCTTGAAATTTTATCAAATATATAGAATTTGTATCTAAATTTATTTGCATCATTTGTTGAAATGCAATCTAAATATAGACATTTTGTCAAGTCCATGCAAAAAATGCATGTGGGTGGATTTGGTTGACCCAAGAAATGTGATATGGACTTTTAAAAACTAAATATTTTCTTTCTTCATGAAAGTTTAAATTTGGTCATTATACACAGAATAATTTGATACATATTTAAAAGCTTTAGTATACTTTTTATTTGACACTTAACCAATTTGAATTATCTTATTTGTAACTCATGAATCTTCAATTAATTAATTAAAAAAATAATTATTGAAATAATGCAATTTGTGCAATCAAACTAACCCTAAATGAATTTCAAACTTAGGAAGTAGTTGCTTACAAGTTTGTTATTGGAATTTATTGGGTTCAAAAAAATGTTTGTTAAGGTTGTTTCCAACTCTCATAGGCATGCACTTACTTTATCATGCAATTTCTACTCATGATTTGTTTCGATGCAAATGTGTTACATGAAGGGGCGGACCTATCCCTAGACCAAGTGGGCCTGACATCTTCCAAATTTTAAAATTCTTGTTTAGACCTATCAATTTTTTATTATTTATGAGAAAAATAATGCATCGCTGTCCTAAAATTGAAAAAAACATTATTTTGACTTCCAGAAATTTAAAAAAATTTATCTTTTTTCACGAGCCTTTGTCTTCTTGAATTTTTTTTTACCACCTTTTTTTGTAAAAAAAAAAACCAAAAATCAGGGGTCCAAGCCCATAAAGATGTTGTACCCAAATGAAACCTTATTTAATTTTGTTATGCCACGCGTTTGATGAATCTCTTTGACACTTTTTGTGAAAATAAACATTAATGTCATTTTGCCAAAATAAAACGAGAAAGTATTAATGCCATTAATATGTATCATTAATTGTCACGTTATGTTACACACAACAAAGGTAAGCTATTTAAAATCATACCAAATTTGGTTTTTTTGATAGATAAAATCATACCAATACCAATATATTATAATTGAATTATTGTATCCAAATTGCACTCAATTTTTATTAGTCTTTTGAGTGAAATTAGGAAAATATCATGCAAATAAGATTTCCACACAAAATTTCATCGAGAATAATGTAATAATGGCATTCATTATGCTATGACCTTAAGTAAGGGGTATTTTGCCATGAAATAAGAGAACCATAATGAGTCACAACATTATGACTAAAGATTTTATTTTTGTATAGCGTTACTCATAAAATTTTTCCAAACAACCCAAGTGATGGTTATTTATTTTGAAATGACAAGTGTGAGTCGGTTTTAATTTGAAATGAGAGGATTACAATAATAATAATATTATGTTTGACATCTAAATTGGTTGCATCTAACTCTCGCTACCTAATTGATAGTAACCTTTTATATTAGTACCACTGGAACTTATCTTAAGCTTAGTGGCAAAATAAGAATTATAGTGGAGTTAGTGCTGCAAATAAATCAAGTACTGAGTTGTTTAAGTTTAATTTAGAAATTTATTGAACTTCAAATTGTAGTGTTCGAGTTTAACTTTCGAGACAATTTGAAATGAGTTTTAATTGGGCCGATCACAAGCTTTAGTTGGTAGTATAGATCACGAATTTAAAAAAAATGTTCAAACTTTATTTATATATTTAAGTAATCTCAAAAGTATTTTTAATAAAGTGAATACGAGTCGAGTTTAAGTAAATCAGATTGTTATACCAGACACATTTCATGCTCTATTCAAGGAAGGTAATTTGACTCGATAAATCTAAACCCTGCATATAATAAAAAGGGTTTGGAGCATAAATAAATGAGATGGGGGCAGAGTATGGTGAAGAAAGTATAACATAACATGGGTTTGGAGCATTATAGACTTTAGATCATCTCACCCTACCTTATTATATTATAAGGTTGTGTTTGATACAAGGAAATGAAAATAAATAAAATGAGAATGGAAATAAAAATATAATATGGATGAAAATAGAATAGTCATTCCCATTCCTTTTATTTGGTAAGACTAATGAACACCACTAGAATGGAATGAAACGAAATGTATGTGTAATATGAAAATTCAATACTATTTCATATATAAAATAATAATATTACATATTATGTATTAAATATTATTAAGCATTTGTAATGGTGGTGGTGGTGGTAGCAGTGGCAGGGTGGTGGCTAATGATGGGTGATAGCGGTGGTGGTTGGACGGTGACGACAGTGGAGGGTAGTGGTATCGGTAGATGATAGATGATTATAGTCAACGATTGATGGTGGTGGTGGTGGTTAGTGGTGGTGGTGATGGTAAGAATTTTTAATTTTTTAATTTTTTTTAAATTTAAAATAAAAAAATAATTACGAACACATGTTTTATTTTTTTAAAGAAATTTGACAATAAAAATCTTACTAAGTTTTATTTTATACTCTTTCATATAGAAATGGAATGATCATTCCCACTTTTGAAATAAGAAATGATCATTCCAACAAAATGTAAGAATAGTTATTTTACTTTTAAATAGTGGTATCAAACAAGAGAATGAAAATAAAAGTAAAAATGAATATTTCATTTCCTTACACCAAATATAGTCTTAATTTTGTTAAATACTTTAATTACATTTTAATATTGCAATATATCTTGTGTATATATAAGTAAATGTTAAGGATTTTTTTAATGTTACTTTTTATTATTGAAATTTTGCATATTTTTTATTTACTTTTATATTATGTTTATGTTTATATAATTTGTATTATTTTTATTTTTAGAGAGTCATTTTTATTTTGAAATTGATATGGGTTTATTTAACATGTTTTAATCCAAACACCGGTTAGCATAAGTGGGATGGAAATGAAATGAGAAAGTTTAACTGACACGAATTTGATATAAAATTTAGCTTAATCCGTACTTGACTCTGTCTATTAACTGAAATAAAAATAAAAACAATGCCACTAGAAATGCTCTAGAACATTCTGCCTAGACAACATATGTCCCCACGTGCAATGTCGGTGCTAGATTCGGGTGGTATATTCGTTCAGTCACACGGAGACGTGGCTTGTCACTAGCTGTTCCAGATTCCATCCGTCAAGCTCGTAAAAACAGTACATTACTACTACAGTAACCCTCCAGTAAACGAAATCCAGTGTCATTCCAACACAGAGCATCTCGTGCACTCATTTAATGGCAGCCGTCAACACCCACCATCGATTCATGCAATCAAGATTTCATCCCGAGTGGGTCCCATCAAGAAACTTTGAAATTCGAATTCCCTCCCAATTAGAAGGAGAAATTATTTGGCGTTCCTTACCACTATTCTAATCTTCTTGTTAGCAGCTTAAATATTTTTGAGGAGCTCACCCATTTTAGAGGAAAAGTAAAGACACTTAGCCTCAGCATCACTAAATAATTTCTAATTCGAAAACAAGTAAGAATTGGAAAGCAAATTGTATTAGATAAATTATTCACTAATTAGCACCACTACAATTTTACTCCATCACTGGTTTTACTTTGTCAAACATTTCACTTAGGGTTCATTTAGTACAATTTTTTTCCTAATTTGTTTTGTTTATAAATAAAAAAAATAAGATATTTTTAGCTTTTTTGTATTTTTTGTTTATTTTAGCTCATAAATCGAGGTTTAGAGACATAATTTATTTAACAACTTATAACTTAAACTTATAACTTTTTTAATAATTATTTTTGGTTTACAATCAAAAGTCACTTAAAAAAGTGACTTATTAAAAAAGTCACTTTGCATATACAATAAACTTATTTGCACACATTCTTTTAACAAAAATTACTTAAAAAAGCAGCTACCATTCCAATATTATTTTTTTTATTTATAAAAAGTCACTTCAAAAAGTGACTTATTATAGATTATAGTTTTTTTAAACTTGCGTTCAAATACATCTTAAAAACAAAAAAGCTAAAAAAATATTAGTTATTTTGCTTATAAGTTAAAAAAATTTAAAAGAAAAAAGTTAGAAAAAAACTGTCCTAAAGGAACCACTAAAAAAGAGGGACCCACCAGTGAGTGGAGTAATAAGACACTTAACGCTCCGATAGTACTGAATAATTTCTCATTTCGAAGACACGTACGAATTGGAAACCAAATCCCGATATGATTTGGCAGAGATTCTCTCTCTTCGTGCGCTATCTACTCGACTTCTATATAAATCACAGCATTCTTGCCATGCGTTTCGAACTTTACGCTGGAGCGTTTCTCTGTCATCTCTCGCTGTTTCTATTCCTTAGAAGAGGTACTTACGCACATATATCAATATATATGTATATATATCTCTATATATATACTTTGTATATATGTGTATGAGTTCTGTGTTTGTCGATCATTCGATGTTCTGTTTATTAGATTAATCCTTCAGTCCGTCGATCGTATGTGTATATCGATTTTGATCGTTCGGCTTGTATATGCTTAGTTGCGTCCAGCTATTGAAGAACTTGTGATTTTTTTCTTCCCGTTTGTTTTTGGGTGTTCAATTAGATTTTGACTAGTAAAAGACTCGGTTTTTATCTTCTAGATTGGTCGATTGATGTACACAGATTGTTCTGTTTAATTGAAAGCAGGGTTTAACACAGCTTTTTCATGTTTTTAGCGACTCTGCTTATGTATACAGAAACAGGGTTTTGCCCACTTAATGCTCTGTTTGGTTCTTGATCCAAAGTTCCAAACGTATCACTGATCTTGTGGAGTTCAATTTCATATTATTTTTCACCTATTTGTTAAATGTAATCAAATTTATTCTGTATTATTATTTCATGGTGATCTGTTTTCTATAGTATAATACACGTAGTACACATAAGTTTTTTTTATAGCAACAAAGATATAAATTTTTCTATAACATGTGGATTAGGGGGTGGGTTGGGATCTAGGATTTGGCGTTTTGTTGCATAGTTCAGGTTGTCCAATCACATTGAGCATATATGCGTGAATTTGATTTTTTTGCGGAACTTCATACCTTCTTTCCTTTTGGTTTTTTATTATTATTATTATTATTGTTTTTTGACTGATTTCCTTTTCTATTTCTTTTGGCTGCAACTTCACTAATCATACATCGAATCAATAACAATTTCGTAACTTTATGTTTTTATTTTTTGTTTTTTATTTTTTATAGTCTATAGTCTTTTAATGTTTTGGGAAAAAGAAAAGAAGAAATAAAACAGAAAAGAAACAACAAAACTATCAATTTCTAAAAATTGTTCTTATGATAATGATGTTGCAATGTTATATTTCTACAGAGATGACAACGCAGACAGCAGTTCCTTCCCCAGTTTGCTCTGCAAAAGCTGTGGGAGATGCATTTGTGGAGCGGTATTACAAAGTGCTGCTTAGTGATCCTGATATTGTTCACAAATTTTATGAGGATTCAAGTGTGCTAAGCCGGCCAGGCCTCAACGGAGTGATGACAACAGTCACAACCATGCAAGTAAGTTTCTTGGAATGAAGGTTGTAATGTACTGCTTGAGTTTGTAGATAACAGAAGATTGACACTTTTAACTTTTTTGTGAAGACAGTAAAAATCCAACTTTATTAGTTTCATGTGCACTCTTATCATGAAGAAGTGTTAATGTCGATGGCTTAGAAATCTTTTGTCTTTTTTTATTGTAGGTGGTGTTTATGATTAAGATCATCTCTCTCTTAGGAGTTCTTTAACTTGACTTTGTCTCATTGTTTGCCACTAATTAATTTGGGTGCAACGTAATTTACCAATGGGTTTGCTAGGCAACCAATAGAAGGCAAGACAATGATTTAGGTGCACAAGACAACTCTTATAAATAGATAGAGCATTTACAGGATAGTCAGGATAGTGTCATTGCAGTGGCTAGAAGACTCACCTAGGCAATGCACCGACTTACCATTTCTTGAAATTGATTATGGTCTTGTTGAAATTTCAGCAAATTAAGTACATTCCCACTTGTAACATCAAGCAATTCTCAATTCTTAACATGCATTTCATTTTTTTTTTGTTGCTATGCTGTTTCACTGTTTGCTATATGTAGTTCCAAGTATGGTTACTCTAGTTCCACAATAACTCCTTTGTTTCCTATATTGTTTTGTTTTTGTTTTTTTTTTTTTAATGGTAAGTTTTACAATCAATATAAGTGTCCTTTTCTCTTTATCATTTCTAAGCTTTATCTTTAAAAACTAGTGGCTTTGATATATTTGATGATTAAATGAAGTGTCTAATTGCTGATCTTGTCTGCAATTTTTCGCATGATGGTCCCATAACTTCTGTTTCTCTATATCTTGGAACAGGGCATTAAAGATAAGATATTGTCCTTAGAGTACAAGGGCTATAAGACACAGATAACAACTGTAGATGCTCAGGATTCTTGTGAGGAAGGGGTGATAGTTTTAGTAACAGGTTGCTTGACTGAGGACAATTTCAAAAGAAGCTTCACGCAAACATTCTTTCTGGCTCGACATGCCAAAGGTTACTTTGTCTTGAATGATGTTTTTAGGTTTGTGGATGTACCTGAAGCAGTAACCCCATCAGCAGTTAATGATGCCAATGAGAATGTTGCGAGCGCTCCTTTGACACAAAATCAAGGTAGGCTTTTGTGTGTGTTTTACCCTTCTCTTTTTAGTTACCTTTTTTGTTGTCAGTTTCTTGGCTGTGTCAAGCGTTCAAATCTTGTAACTAATTTACTTATCGTGTATATATATAGATTTTCTTCGGTGGGGCCAATAAGACACCAAAATAGAAAGTAGTGCGTGTAGGTTGCCCTGTCGGTGGAGATTGGTTTGCAATATCTAGAGTTTTCTTAATCGATTCATTATATACATGATCTGCTCTTACACCTTTCTTCAGGGTCTGCTAGTGTTTCTAATCAGCCGAGCCAAAATAAAAAATCTCCCATCGAGGTCACAAGTAATGGCAGTGAGGTCTGTGACTCAACAGACATGAATGGTTCAGTTGACAGCAAGGATTCAGTTGTTAAAGAAGTGGTAGTTAGTGAACAACCACTTAGATCGAGCCAGAATGATGAAGACAAATTTGTTGTGTCAGCTTCAAATAACCAGGAGCATCCCCAAAAGATGTCTTATGCTTCAATAGTGAGTTCATCGTGTATACAAGTATCTCACATGTGTTGAACTTTTAGTGAACTTCACTGAATGCTTTGAGTCTTGGGGTATAGGTGGCGAAGGAGCATGCAGTGACTTCTCCGGTCCAGATATCTACTAATACTGTTGTAATTGTTGCACCTTCAAGCACTCATCAAAACCAAACGGCCTCTGCAGCACCAAGAGCATCAGCTCTTCTTAGTAACAGTACCCCACAAAATAACAATACTCGTACAGAAGGTAGTTGATTTTTCTGCTTAGAATGATAGCTGGAGTTTTGTGATATCTATTATTTTCTTTCATATTACTGAATTTACTCCTAGATTATGTTCATTTTTGTTGTCACAGTTAAGGGCATATTCATTGGGAATTTGCCTTCGGATGTGTCAGTTAAACAACTTTATGACATTTTCAAGAAATTTGGATCTATTAAAAAAGAAGGCATTCAAATCAGAAATTGCAAGGCATGCTTCAGATTTGACTTTAATCTGCTATGTTTCAAATCCATTTTTCCCTTACACTATTAACATGTGTATTTTGAAATTCCTCTGACCAGGATGGATTCTGTTATGGGTTTGTGGAATTTGAATTCTCAAGTTCTGCGCGTAGTGCGATTGAGGTACTTATTTATAATTGCTATTAATCAGAGTTTGAATCAAAAGCATTGCACATTCTATTGTCTAGGCTACTGTATGAGATGATAATGGCTTTTACTCCACTTTTTGCATTTCAACTCTATAACTGAGGTTGAAAGAGGCCAAAGTGCAAATGGAAGCTCTATATTTCTCAAATTTGCATAAAATGAGCTCATTCTTCTTCGTACGTCTTGAGCAAGAGAAACCAGATCTTTATCAAATTATTTTCAGTTTGATATTTTTAAACTAAACCTCTGGTTTTTGGTTGTGCAAACCTTAAGTTATATTTGAAATACATTGCAGAATGGAAATTTTGGTATTTTTCATGTTGATTAAGCTAATGTTAATTTTTTTGAAGTGCTGTCAAACTTTTTGTGAAATTCTCAACAACTATATGCTGTTTATTTTCATGTGCTCCTGCAATTTCGTGTCTTAATAATAGCTTTCTAACGAAATTATGTTCTATTTCAGGCTCATATTATCATGATCGGGTCAAAAGAAGCTTATATCACAGAGAAAAGATATACCAATCAAGGCAAGGCGAACTATATACTTTATATTACGAATTTATACTTTTTATACCTTGGGTGCTGTAGATTTGCAGTCTGGAACGAACTATTTGTAGTTACATTATTTCAAATTATTTGACCAAGCAAACTCATAAGAGAGTGACCATGTTATCGATTCCTGCAGCTAGCAATGGCAGAGGGAGGTTCCCATCTGGAAAGGGTGAGTACCGCAACGAAAATTATAGGAATCGAGGCCCTACCGAACGCAATGGAGAAGCTCATCAGAGGGTCAACCAGAATGGAGGTGGAAGAATAGATCGTTCAAATGGCATGAAGTAGACTGCTACATGCTTTAGAAATATACTTGGGACTTTTTTTTAACATGACATAGAGGATTTTTTCTTTGTCAGTTTGAGGCATTTGAAGTTTGGATGGATCTTTACATTTAGGTGAAAGTTGATTTATATTGGATTATAAGAGGAAATTATTTGCCATTTCAGTCTCACAGTAGCTTATTTTAGTCTAGTTTTAGTGTTTTTTCCCCTCCATTTCTGATAATGGAACTTTTATGGGGAAGAGAAGCACAGCTTGGTATACACATATATGCATACACATATCTATATGTATGTATATATATTCAAATTTGTTTTAGGATTGTAAAATAAATCAAGCTATTTGAGTTTGGCTTGTATTTGGCTCGTAAAAAACTCGTTCGATCTCGGCTTGTCATATAAACAAGTCAAAAATTCATTCGATCTCAGCTTGTTATGTAAACAAGTCAAGGTTGAACACATTTTAAAGTTCGTTAATTTTCTGAGCTCGGCTCGATAAGCAAAAGTATACTACTCGAGTTCGAATAGTGATCGACTCGATTAAAACTCGTTTAAAATCGGTTCAAAAGTTAAAAGCCAAATTTAAAAATAAATTTAAGCTCGTTAAGGTTTTTAAACTAAGCTTAAATAACTAACTGCTCGACATGGTTCGGCTCAACTCGTTTTCAGTCCTAAAACTAGTGCCTGACAACTGCTGTTATTAATTTGTAGCAACAAATGTATATCCAGTGCACCATTATTTTCTTCTGTCTCACTGATAATGCCTCTGCCAAGAAGTAGCTATTGCTTTTTTATTGCTGTTTCCAGAATTTGGGTGTTCATGTTCTTTAGTTGTCAAACCAGGGTGGTCCTCACCCCTGATGTATAGCTGATGAAAAATACATTTCAAACATATATTTTTTTTATCTAAAAAAAAGAAGAAGTGGTGAACCTTGTATGACTGGAACAGACTCTAAACACATAATTTGGGTCTGTCCCCTTTTTTGGGCTGTTAACTTGTGATTTGGTTATTTTTATCTACTCGGAAAATGAATCTAGAAACGAATACTCCAGACATTTTTCAGTTTTTGCTTTCTTAAAAAAAAAAAAAAATACTCTATGATTGTCATTGGGTCATTTAACATATAATTTGACTATGTTTATCTATTTGCAGAAATTAATATAGGGAATGATTACTTCAAAAATTTTCAGTTTTTGCAACTTATAAATTTATAATCTCCTTGCGTGTATCACAGCTTGTCTCTGCCTTCATTATTGACTTCACTCCATGCTCATTTCTATAGGGGTCCATAGCCCAGTGGTCCATAGTCAAATGCTCTACCACTGAGCTATGGACCCCTTTGTTGTTAAGGTATACAGATATTATCATTTAAATTCCTATATAAAATACAAAAATGTTTCCATCCATCCCTAACCTCAATGCAGTCCAAAAGTTATAATTTTCTGTTACAAATCGTTATTGAGTTAGATCCTTTCCTTCATTTTCTTAAAAAACATGTTAAGTTTCCCGTAATTGTTTGTTTTTGATTTTTTTTTTTTTCCTTTCTTCCTCTTCTTCTTCTTAGCTCCCGAGACCCAGCAACCTAGACGAAGCTAGTTCATGTAACCTTTCTACAGCCAAATCCATTATCATACTATTAAACTACAATCTCTACCCATCTTTGCTTCCCTTGTTGAATGTGCTAGTATTCGTTTGGTTACGGTATCTATTCATGTTTTTTGTTTTTATTTTCTGAAATTCGTTGAAACAGTGTTTTGTAAACTGGTTTCAGAAATTATTTTTACTGAAATCACGTTTGGTAAACTAGTTCCGAAATCTAAAAACAAAAAAAATAATTTATTTTCTAAGTTTCTAGAACAATTTTCATACAAAAATAAAACGACGGTGTTTTCGATGGTGCCATTTTATTTTTGTTTCCGATAAAATGAAAATGAAACGTAAAATTTTCTGGACTAGCATTGACTTTTTTTATTTATGAAGCTCTCTTTAATGGTCAATTAATGTCACTGTCTAAAAAAACCCAAAGCATTGATAATGGAACTGCATATTTAGGTTAGAAAATCAGTCTTCCAGAAAAAAGAAAGAAGGGAAAATTACCATCATTTACCATAACATAATTGCTGTAATCATCTTGATTGTTGTAATCCAAGAGGATTGCTGTAATTCAAGTGATGTGGAAAATCCAGAATTGGTAACTGAATCCATTAAATGGCAGTACCTTGCTATTACTCAGGACTGCCCAAAAGAGAAGTGCATAGTATTGCAGTAAAAACCATGTAATTTAGGAAATGAATTGAAAAATGTTTCTAAATGAGAATTTGGGCAAAAGTTCATACTGCAGAGGAAAGTGGAATGGAGCCAGCCCGACTGGATTTCCGACGCCACTTAGATTACAACAATCCTTTTGGATTCCAACACTTCTGGTAAATATTAAACAACAGAGTCAGGTGTATAGATGACACATGATGACGTGTCTGCCAAGTGTCGGTGTCAGACAAGAACATCAAGGTAGATCTAGAGGACAGGATCACAGGAGAACTGTGAAAATGGGCATGATAATAAGCATACCAACTTCTATATTGGACATGATTAAAAATGCTAACATATGAATGTGATTGTGAGGAAAGGAAGCAAATATTCAGTCTCACCTTGAACCATTATGACAGGTGGGACTATCAGCTTGTCAAGTAATTGATCCTGAGTCACAGACCATTCTCATGTAGATAGATGCAAAAAGATTTGCAGGAATAACAAATATCATCCGCCATTGCATAACAAGATTAAAGGATTAGAAGAAATATGAAGCAACAGTTTCCACATTACAATATTCAGCCCTCATGAAGATAATTTATATATATATATAACAATTTCAGGCCTTACTGAAAAGGTACATACATTAATCAAGATGTGGAGCAGATTTAGTTCCTCAACGCTGCAATATTAATTTCAATCCTCAGTTAAACTTGAAAATTCAACTACAAAATGTTGAACTAGCTAACCGGGGCAATCAAGATTTAGTATTGACTTTTCTGTATCCGCAGATTTATACTAACTGTAAAATGACCTGATGTAAATTTATAAAGCAAAATTTTCGAAGTTTTTCAGGTCAGAGGACCAAACCCTACATTGTTAGATCACATAATTGTCCTCATGCAATTGCACAGGAAAATGGCTACACTATTAAAAGTTAAAACAATCACCTCAGAGGTGAATCTGAGAGATGTATGAAACTGAGTGCAAAATAACAAGTTGCTAGTCTGCTTTACCTTCTAATGACTAGATATATTATCCGGCTAGCTTGAAGGAGGTTGAAGTTGCTTCAGCCGTTCGACAACTTGCATCATCATAGGCCTGGTAGAGAGGGATTCGGAAGTACACATAATAGCCAAGTGCAGCATATCCACCAGACTATCATGGGGGCCTGCATCCCATAGACTGGCAGTGAATATGTCCTCCACCTGACCCTGTCGCAATAGCATGGATGCCCAAGAAATGATATTGAAACCATTTCCATGCATAGAAAATGAAGGATCCAAGGCCCTCTTATCTGAAATCAACTCAAGCAGAACCACACCATAGCTGTAAACATCAGCCTTCTCAGATACACGACAGGTCAGAGCGTATTCCGGTGCTACATACCCAAAAGTTCCAGCTACACCAGTTGTTGCATGGGTTTCAGAATTTCCCAGAAGCCTAGACAACCCAAAGTCTGACAAATAAGCATTTAAGTCATCATCCAGCAATATATTACTTGGCTTGACATCACGGTGTATGACACGGGGATTACACTGGTCATGCAGATAAGAAAGCGCACAGGCAATATCTAGAGCAATTTTGTGAAGTATCTCCCACCCAAAAGCCCTCCGCGCTCTTTCCTGGATAAATTTTTTCAAGCTCCCTCCTGGCAGAAAATTATATACGAGGAACATCTCAGCTTTACTGGCATGGTATCCTATTAGAGTAATGAGATTTGGGTGTTTTATCCTTCCAAGGATGCTAATCTCAGCATGGAACTGTGGAACACCTTGACACCTTTCAACAGTGAGCCTCTTTACAGCCAATGGAATTCCCGGGGAGATTTCAGCCTTGTATGTAGAACCAAAACCACCATTCCCTATGCAGTTGCTTGCATTGAAATTTCCAGTTGCCTGCACGACATTCTCATATGTCAGGGGTACCCCTATGTCGTTGAAAACTGTAATTTCCCTTGTATCAGAGAGCTCAGAAACCTGAACCCTAGAATCCGATATCCATTTTCTCATGTAATAGAAGAGAACAGCAAGAGCCAGAAGAACAACAACAACGATTGATCCTGATATTATGGATGCTGTCTCAATAGAATTAAGTCCATCTTTGCCACATCCAGAATCGCTTCCTGATGGAGAAGTTGCATGCAGGTTTGGTGGTGGAACAGATAAGGAAACCATTGGGCAAGAAGGAATAAATGGGTTACCAAGCATGCTGCTACAATTTATCACGTTACCTTTGAGCAGCACGGGTCCTGACAAGTTATTAAAGGAGACATTGACTGTAGTAAGTGACGGTAAATTAGGCAAACCAATGGGGATCTGCCCTGACAATGTATTGTTGTTGAGCAAAAGAACAGTTAGGTTCCTCAAATTCAGAAGGCCATGAGGGATGATGCCATTCAATTTGTTGTTGCTCAAGTCAAGCAGCACCAGAGAATTTAGATCCCCAATGCTGTGAGGTATTGAACCAAAAAGTTGGTTCTTTGAGGCATCCAAAAATATCAGAGATCTGCATAATGAACCAATCTCTGATGGGAAATGATCATATATTCTGTTGTTGCTAACGTTTACAATCATTCTGGTCAATCTATCACACTTCCCAGATATTTTTTCAAGAAAGGGCCCACTGAGCTTGTTCCCACCAGCAAGAAATGCATAATCGATTTCCTTCTCTAATCCTTCAGGGGCTAGTGGTAGCATTGGGATCGGACCAGTAAACTGATTTCCACCAAAGTTGTGAATGATTCTGAGTCTGGCTCCCATTAATGGAAAGTTGTATTCAGAGTGAGTTTTATATGTAAAGAATGAAAAGTATGCAAATAATGGGTTATAAGGTTGGACAGTATCTGAATCGAAAGAGGGTATATGACTGCAAGCAGTGTTTTTGAAACTGGGTATCGATCCTGACATGAGGTTCCTGCTAACATCAAATATTGTCAAACAAGTAACGGGAAGTTTTTCATCAAGCTCCCCACTGAGCTTGTTTGAGCTCAAATTTAGAAAACGTAGGTTCTTGCATCCTCCAAACACCCCAGAGGTTTCTCCAGTGAAAAGGTTCTGAGCCAAGTTCACCATTACTAAAGAATCACAACGTCCCCAATTGCTAGGGAATTTGCCTATAAGGTTCACATTTGGAGCCCAAAATATTTTCAGCTTTGGAAGCATTGTTAGTTTCACTGGAATGGAGCCATGGAAATAATTGTACTCATCCGTAACCAAACTAGGCAATCCCAATGATGCCTCACCACGCACGTTACTAATATCAAAGAGATTCGAAAGGACAAGAACCGCCAATTTGAAACAGTTTCCAAGCTCCATGGGGATACGACCACCTAGGACATTTCTCGAAACATCTAAAACTTCAAGCCTCTGAAGCCTACCAAACTCGCGAGGGATAGCTCCACCAAACAAATTGGAAAACAGCAAAAGTGTCTTTAACTGGCTACAATTTCCCAAACTACTCGGAATCTCACCATTAATGAAATTACCAGACAAATCAACGTGTTCAAGGTGCCGACAATTGTTTCCAAAAACATCTGGCAACGCCCCCGTTAACCGATTAAATGACAAATAAAGCCCTTTTAAGCCTGAAAAACTACCAACAAATAACGGTATTGATCCATTCACCTGATTTCCCGCTAAATTCAAAACTCGTAAACCCCCACATTCAGAAAGTGAAGATGGAATCTCCCCAGCTATCCTATTTAACCCAAGATTAAGCACACGCAGCTTCCTCAAACCCCTGAATTTCCCCGGAAAATACCCAGAAATGGAATTCCCTTCAAGATCAAGAACTTCAAGTTTTCTCAAATCCCAGATTTCACTAGGAATTTCACCACCAAATTCATGAAATGGAAGTGAAAAAACCCTAAGTTCAGTGAACTTTCCAATTACAGGAGACAGTTTTCCCCCAAGTTTCCCATTTCTACCAGAACAATTCCTTCTAATTCCAAAACCATAAAATGGAAACATAGCATACTTGGAACAAGAAGCAGAATTAGAATCATTACCTCCATAGCGACCATCATCAGCTATATCGATCGACACAACCCTATAATCGGAGCTGCATATGACCCCGAACCACGAGCAGTGGCTGGAATCGTCCATCCTCCAGCCGGACAGCAGCCCAGAAGGGTCAGAAATAGAATCCTTAAACTCCAGCAAAGCTAGTTTCTCGGAAACCAGTTTCCCAGAAACCAAACAACAACAGCACAAGAGAAAAAACAGAGAAAACAAGCTCAAGTATTCAGTGATCTGACTCTGGTTCTGCATTTTCGCTTTTCAAACTCACTCAAAACCCCAGAAAGGACTCAGAAAATAGATATTCTTCTACGCTTTCTTTTGGGTGTTGCAGAGAATGAGTGAAACTGTTCCCTGAAAACAATGTTGATGTTTCCAGAACCACGAAAAGGGAGGGAGAGAGAGAGAGGGTTTTGGGTTTTCTCCTTTAATTGGGCTATAGGGACTGTATTTTCTCTCTCTACATATGTATTGTGGACTATACGTTTCAAAATCAAGTTTCTCTCTCTAATTTTTTCCCTTTAATTTGTGTGTGACGTGGGACCCAGAGAGAGTAGAGAAGGTGAGAGCATGGGGACCAAGTGGTGGTCGATGGCTGGATCGGGCGGTGGACACACGGCGGTTCGCGGTTTGACTTGAAACTGAAAGGGGAGAGAGAGAGAGAGGAGTCATAGTCGGCCGAGGGGTTCGACCACTTGGTTCCTGTGGATGGAGGCCTCGTGGTGTAACGGTCGATTGCGCGTTTAAATTTGCTCATCCGTTTGCAGCTTTTGAAAGGAATCCCGCTAAAATACGCTGTTGTCCCATATGAATGCTAGAACCACGAGTGTGGAGGTGTCGGAAGTGACGATCTGATGACGTCATCTTTTCTTTTCTTTTTTTATTTGTTTTTCTAAAATAAAATATCTAAAGTTTAAGTTAAAAGTTCATAAAAATTAAACAATAACGTCAATTGAAAAACGTCTCTAAAAAACTTAAAAGTCGAATAAAAACTAATAAAAAATCAGACCTTTAATCTTAAGTTCAAATAAATTTAACTACACATTGTTTGTAGTCGTATTAAAGGCTTAAAATTTAAGACATGCAAAGGGAGATCGACCATAGTTCTTCTCTTTTTTTTTTTAACTTTTTTAATTTTTACTTACCAAAAAATTATATTTTTCAAGTTTATAGATTAATAGAAGGGTGAATTTGAACTGGCAATTAGGTTGAGAATCTTACCATATTACTGCTTGGTTTATTAAGGTGGTAGTGTGGTCAATGTGAATGCATACACCCTTTTTATAATTATATACTTTCTGCTTTTTTTGACTTTTGGATTCACATCCTATTTTATGCACAAAACTATCTAAGATTAGAGCACCAAAGGCAATCATTTCAAAAAAAAAAAAATTACTCTCTCGCAAAAGTTTTTATACACAATCCTCTATTTAAATGCTAATAATGTTGCAGTGTCAATTTTATAATTAAAAATTATTTTAATTGATACGTTATACAAAAATTTTTATTATTTTATGTGTAATGACCTTGACATAAATAAACATGTGAGAATTGGGTTATTGTAACCCAACTCTTCTAATCTTATGATAGGTTCCAAACATTAATATTGTTTGGAGTGAACACTACCATTGGCAAACGCAAGTTTATGAAACCAACCTAACCTTCTCCAAGAATAATGGCATTTAGCTCTGGACCATGGAGCCCATCCCACAATAATTAGCCACTTTTTTTGGTTACTACTATAATAATTTAGTCATAACTAAAGTAGTGTTGTTTTTTTCCTATTTAAAAAAAAGGGTATAGTATTTTAATTTTTTTTATCTATTATAACAATTGATTAAGGGGACAGATTTTGTCAACGACTTTTTGAATATGAAATTTTGTTAGTAGTAGAAGGAATTATCTAAAATAGTACGATAATAATATGCTAATTATTAGATGTTGATAAGATTTATAGTACTGTAAACTTTTTGATTTATAAAATTGCAAAACATGTATAATACAGTTGTAATGCTTAACTAATACATTCTTAATACGTTACTGGTAAATTTGAAAATGAGATTGAATTTTGTTTTTCACAAAAGTGAGCATATATGAATCATAGTCAGCGAAACAGAAAATGAAAGCAAGAAATGCTAAGCTAAGAACAAAAGCAAAAAAAAGAGTAAAAAAATATAGGGAATGGGAAGCAAGAAATCATTGAAAATTGATTGGAAAAATTTATAGGAATTTTAGTAAAATACTTTTGCAAAACTTAAAACAAACTAGAGTAAATTTCACTTTGCATCTTGCACTTTGCTCTCAATGTCACTTCAGGACCTCACCTTTAAATTGTAACAGTCAACCCTTTAAAATTTTGGTCAAGTCTCACTTTGATCCTTCTATTAGGTACTATTTTTTTATTAAACGAAAAATGATCAGGTGAGCCTCACATGTGAAATTTTTAAGGGCAATATAGGAATTTTATAAAATTATGATCTATTGACATCCTAATTTTTCTATTGGCACCCCTACTTTTTGTACAATAACATTATATATGGGTATTTTCATAGTCCATTATATAAAAATTTAATATTATATTAAGTTAGGGCTTTAGTTTTAAACTATAGGAATACCAATTTAATAGACTATTTTCTAAAATTATTTATACATCCTACATAAAAAAATATTGTACAAAAGCTAGGGTGGCAATATAAAAATCAGGATATCAATACATAATTTTGTTAAAATACTATGTATATACTATATATAATGTTATTGTATAAAAAAAATTAGATGGGTTAAAAATTTAGAACTCACAATCTTTTAAATTTAATGGGTTAAAAATTTAGATGTACAAAAAAAAAAATGAATAAGTCTTATAGTCCACTGTATAAAAATTTAATATTATATTAGGTTAGGACTTTAGTTTGAAACTATAGGGATATCAGTCCAATAGACTATTTTATAAAATTATATATATATCCTGTATAAAGAAATATTGTACAAAAATTAGGTAGTATCAATACAAAAATCAGGGTATCAACACATAATTTTGTTGAAAGACTATGTATATATACTCGATATAATGTTATTGTACAAAAAGTGAGGGGCGTCAATAGAGAAATTGGGATGTCAATACATCATAATTTTACAAAAATCCTATATTGCCTTTAAAAATTTCACATGTGAGGCCTACATGATTATTTTCTATTTGGTAAGGAAATGGAAGCTAACAGAAGGACCAAAGTGAGACTTGACTAAAATTCTAAGGGTTTGACTATTACAATTTAAAGTTCCTTACCCAATAAAGTGAAATTTACCCAATAAACTATTAGGAAATTTAGTAAAAATATATTGAGAAACTTGTATGAATAATTTCATAAATTCTTAATTGAAACTTAAGGAAAATTTGTATAAAAATTTATAATTCAAATTTTTAAATAGTCTCCAAAGAGTTTTCCACACGTTTCTCTTAAGTATTCTAAAAATATCTTTGTTTGGAATTCGAATTTTTAGTTAAAAAAAAATGTGAAAGAAAATTGAAAAAAAATAAATAGTATTTTTGTTTACTTTTCTTTTATATATAAATATATATTTATTAAAAATTCAAATTTCAAACAAGACGAAAATGTTTATGTTTTTTTAAAAATTTGAACGGAGTTTTGTACCTGTATCGAAAATGCCTTGACAACCGTAATATGAATCCTATATGAGCATTGCTAGCATCAGGCTTATCCAATGGTCTGGCTCACCGATGCTAGCAAAATCCATTCTATATTACACAACATAACTTGATTAAATGTCATTTTTTGAAGAAAAAATTCATAAATTCAATTATAAAGTACATCAATTTTCTTAAAATTATTTTTTAAACAAAATATTACCTTTTTATTTTCTTTTTCTCTCAATCACCAAAAACATTAAAAAACATGTTTCCGACTTTCAGTAATGTTCGTTACGCAGAAACAGAGAGATGAGATAAAAATTCAGAAATCGAAGGTGCCAGATGCAAAGACGTGTTCAAATCAATTTCCTAAATGATGGCTTTGCGGTGATGGTACTGATTTGTACATTGGTTATTGGTACATGCAGTTCACGGGTTCACAGTCAAGAAACAAATGCGAATCTCCAGTTTCAATCATTGAACCCACCTCTTTTCAGCTCTCACAATTCGAACTTGATTTTTGAAAAGGTTTGTATGCTCTCTTATACATATATATATATATATATATACCTAATTAGCGCATGATTATTGAAAAGATTGGTGGGTTTTTCTTCTGATGCTTTGTTTCCGTACAAATCTACGGAATCATGGAGTCAGGTGTCGGTTGCACTTATTGTTGACGTATTGCCGTAGTTGAATCCATTTGTGCATCCAATTTATTGTCATTTGGTGGAATCAATTCAAATTCTAGGTTTCTGGGTGTTGAAAATTGATACTTTCCTGATGTATAATGTCACCATCTAATTCGAATTTTTTTTTGGATAAGTAGAATTCGACGTTCATGAACTAGATCACGCATATTGTCTTTTGGCGTGTGTGCATATTACTCAGGAAAATTCATTTGGTGATTAGAAATTGAGTTTCGTTGTTCTGTTATGGTACGGTCAGAGATTATACATTAAATTGCAGTGTGAGTTTGCCAAATACAGAGGATTCTTTCCGTTTACCTACAGTGGATTACGATTTTCAATTTTATTCCTGTGGACTTCAGATAGTTCCGTGTTAACTCATGATCCTCGTTTTTTAACTGAAATGGGATGTTAAGTTGAATCCGATCCGACCAAATGTGGTCTAAAGTATTTTGTAGATGCATTTGTCAAGCTAGATCAATTGTGTTTTTATTTTAAAACTGATTATTTTGTAGGCTGTGGTTTACTGCCCTTTGATTTGATAGTGAGATCTCAAATTCACTATTATTGTTACAGATTGATTATTTGATTGGAGCTCCTTATTTGTTACATCCTATTTTTTAGGTTTCACTTCAGAAATGTATAAAGACCAAGGGTAACATGAACTCAAGGAGCTGTGAGTTGGAGTAAATGACTCTCAGCTTATGCTAATGAGGCTGCAGTTGTCACTTGGTTGAATTTCAATCCCATTTAATTTGTACTGATGCAGTCTTCTCTTCACACCACAATTTTTGGAGCTAAACTTCGAAGGGGAAAAACTAACAGCCAATGGAAGAAACAAGAGCTCCATCTTTTCCTTGGGGTCTTCGGGAATCTGCCACTTCTCGTAACTCTGCAAGGGTGAATTTAGCTGGATACGGAACTAATCACATTCACGGATCTGGTTTCCCTGGCCTGAAAAAGAGAGGTCATGCACATGGAAGTCGTTCTTGGATAAAGATTGATCAGAGCGGGAACTCAAAGATTTTGGAGCTTGACAAGGCTACTGTAATGAGGCATTGTTCTTTACCTGCCAGAGATCTCCGTCTTTTGGATCCGTTGTTCATTTATCCTTCCACAATATTAGGCCGAGAGGATGCTATTGTGGTTAGTCTTGAGCAGATCAGATGTATAATCACATCTGATGAGGTGATATTGATGAATTCTTTGGATGCAAGTGTTGTTCAGTACAAGTCGGAGTTGTGCAAACGCCTGCAGACGAATAAAGACCAATCTGGTAAAAAACTACCTGTGTGCACTATAAATATCTATATTCTTATGGTTTTCACTCCTGCTCCTTTTCCTTTGATGCTATAATAACGCATTTTGAAATCTAAAGTTGTCTTGAATTGGTTCATTTAGGGTTTTGGAAGTTTCCTGGAATTATTATATGTTCTATTCTAACCCAGCATGAAAAGGAAAAGAGGGTCAAGTCTGGAATTTTAGATGTAGCACACCTAGGGCTTTGTATAATCATGTTTGGGTCAATTTGAGTCTTATTTTTATGTTCCTGAATGTTGCTGGACAGGTTTTATGACTTTTTATTACGTCTTAGTAGTTAATTGTATTTTGGTAATTTTGTACTCAAGTGGCAACCCTTAATCCGCAAATGTGGGATTGTGACGCTTAGTCTTCATTGATCTCAAGAAACATTCTTTAAGTTACCTTTGAAAAGATTTATGTTTCATTGAGCTTTCCATAGCTTTTAGGGTGGTTTGCTTGATTAGCACTTTTTGGAAATAATTTCTTTTTTGGAAAGGTATATGTATATATATTCTGATTTCCATTTTGAAACAAAAGAGCCTAAAGAAAACAGAAGTTGAATGCTACAACACTTCTTGATACGAGTTACATTGTTATTGGATCTGATTTCTTTATGTATATGAAAAGTGGTTATGTCCATGTTTGTGTCATACAAATTTTGTTGAAGGCATCTTTTAGGATAAACAATTTCTATGGAACACTAGAATAATGCAGTCTTACATCTTTTCCATAGAGAAGAATGTGAAGCAAGAGTATGGAGTGAACAGGCTGAATGTCAGTATTTCAGGCCAGTTCAAAGTGTGATGTATATAAGGGTTATGTTGTAAGATTGTTTTTCTTGTCTTGCTTCTGGACAATCCTTAATGTGTTTCTTATTACTATTGATTTCCAAAAAGTAAATGCTGCATGAGTTGCTCACCTGCGTGCTGATTTGACTCAGATGATCTGCCTTTCGAATTCAGGGCACTGGAGCTTGCTTTGGAACTGACATGCATGTCTCTTGATGCTCAGGTATGCAGTGCTCGCTAACTATGGGGACTACTTTCTTCTTTTGTATGCATTTGTAAAGTAGTCAAGTTCCTTCCTCAAAATCATGTTCAAGAGATGATTCACTGATAAATATGTGCTCCAACATGGTGAAATCCTTGTAGAACCACGAAAATACCCATTCTTGAACGATAACTTGGGTGTGTAGAGTAGGCATTCCTTTAATGGAAATATGTCAGAAAAATATCCGATTTTGTAGGGTACTGGAAGATGACTGACTGTAGGTCGCTTCAGACTCATTGCAGTTGGGTGGAAGTTCACGCAATGTGTGTTTTGTCTGGGTCAATCCTGTGCTGCTTACAGGAGCTTCTACTCAGGATTGCAACAATTAAGCGCGAACTCTACAGATAATCAATGTTAAGATGGTATGCAATTTGGCCAAATCTGAACAGTTAAGCCTGGATGTTCCACATCAAAGATTTGACATGGAAGAGTGTCACGGGTTGCCACCCGTGGCACGCCTAGGGCCGCGAGGGACCTTGGCGTGTGGCATGTCTGAGTATGGTTGGCCGGTGGCATGGCATTTTCGTAATTTGTATTTTTCATATTTATTGAATTTATGAATTATGACTTCTCAAACGGGCAAGATGTTTTCTCCTGTGAGTTTGGAGATGGCTCAGAATGTTATTATAAAGGAGAGGTCTGGTGTTGACTTTACCACCCTTGGTGCTACCGAAATGAACAACACTCAAGTGAGTCCCCCACGAGAGTGGGCTAGACTTGGGGGCTGGCTGTGACACGTGGCTACAGTTCTTATGCTAGTCAAGGGACTACATGGTCGGCATTGTGTTTGGTGGGCAGATGTTGGGCATTGACATCGAGGATGGGGTTGTGACATTCACATCCGCTATGCCGCATCCGTGCCATGGTGGGGCTTATGCTCATGATAGATTGGGCCTCGGTGTTCACACTTGCATGCCATGTGCCTTGTGTGCACTTGCGCGTTGGATACAAGCTTGTGCACACGGCCGCTTGGCTTGGCTTGGCTAACATTGGTGTCGCAGGGCACTATGTTGTTGGCTTATCGGTTGCTATTCAGTTGTACCTATCCTTGCGGGCAACAACCTTGACGCAGGGCGCTAAGAGCTTCATCGATGGAGGCGTCGTGCCTAACGGGTGATGTGTAGCTCACGCGCATGTTCGGTTGCACATTACTATCTTGCTTGTGTTTCGAGAGAGACTAGCGCTAAGCGCATTGCTTGTCATGTGTGCGTACATTTGAGAATGGCGTTGCTATCGTTTATAACTTGGGTAAGTTGTATGGCTTGAGCATTGGAGGACGTAACTTAACAAGACATGCGGGGAATTACGGATGGATCCTGGACGAGTATATAGTCTTATGCCTCGGTGTTTGAGTTTGGCGGGACTATTGCTTGGTGCATAGTCGTCTTACGGGTTATTTCCGCTGTGTATGATCATGGCAGGTCGCATTACTGTCACTGTGTAGTGCCCGGCCTACTTGCCCGTGACAAAGAGTCATGCTTGTCCCCTTATTAGCTGAAAAATCTTGATTTGCATTTGTTTCCTATATACAGAGATTAAGCTATGAAATCATCTTTAATTTTAATCAACATAATTATTGGTTTGGCATATACATGCATCAGTGACCATTCATTAGTATTTTGTATTATGAATCATTATATGGTTATTGTCTGGGTGAAGTTTGACACCTTGTTTGCATCTATGTATTACATTGAGAATTTCTTGAATTTATTAGGCGAAAGAATTGCAAATGGAGATATATCCAGTGCTTGATGAACTAGCGTCATCTATCAGCACTCTTAATCTAGAACGTGTTCGTAGATTCAAAGGCCACCTCCTTGCCTTGACTCAGCGTGTGCAGAAGGTAAAAATAACGAGATCAATTTATTCCAGCCTACTTTAATTAGTTTACCACTCTTTTCCACTGCATATTAGCTGTTAGCTGGAATTTTCAGGTCTGTGATGAAATAGAACATCTTATGGATGATGACGGTGACATGGCTGAGATGTACCTAACAGAGAAGAAACAGAGAAAGGAGGCTTACTCTGTCAGTGACGTGTATTCTCAAACTAGTGTATCTGGTGGGGCCACAGTGGAATCAAAATCTGCACCTGTTTCACCTGTGGGGCCAATTAGTGGAGCCCTGAAGTTGCAAAGGGCTTTCAGCAGCTTGAGTTCAAGCAAATATGGAAGCTTAACTGTTTCATCTAATATTGGGGAAAACATTGATCAACTTGAAATGTTGCTTGAAGCTTATTTTGTTGTCATCGACAATACTCTCAACAAGTTGTTATCAGTAAGACATCTTAAACTTTTCAGAGAAAATAAAGATGAACTTTCCTACTAGGGTACTGTGTAGAACTGTGGGGCAGAATCCTACTGATTATGACATTTTTTAAATTTCAATAAGCAGAATATTGATCTGAATTAAGGCTAATGAAACCCATGTTTGGACCGTAATGCATACGATTGAATAGGTGTAACACAGATAACATTGCCTTTGCAAGGAAAGACATTTTGAAAACTTCTAATTATTCTTCATATTTGTCATGATGCAGCTTAAAGAATACATTGATGATACTGAGGATTTGATCAACATTAAACTGGTAATGGGCACAGAACTTTGTTTATATTACTGGCTTTCTATACATTTTTCTGAAGTATTATACCCACATTTGTAAAGAGTTCATTTCATTACAATGTATGTGAACAGGGCACTGTACAGAACCAGCTGATACAATTCGAGTTGCTTTTGACAGCAGCTACCTTTGTGGCAACAATCTTCGCTGTTGTTACTGGGATCTTTGGGATGAACTTCGTTTCCACCGTATTTGACTACCCAAATGCATTCAATTGGGTTCTTATTATTACCGGAGTATTCTGTGGCATGTTATATGTTTCTTTCTTGATTTATTTTAGGCACAAGAAAGTCTTTCCTTTGTAAATTGTGCTATGGCATATAATCTGTAATTGTTCCCGAGCCTTCTGTGATGGAATATGAAGCTCTTTCAGCATTCACATTCATACTCTGATGTCAATATCTTGGTTTGATGGCTAGTGCAAGCTGCATGATGCATGGCAATTAATTTTCTCTCTCTCTGTCTCTCTCTCTGTGGCCGAGTTACAGGTGAATTTTAGAATCATGGTTGAGAATTCATATTCGATGGTATGTTTTACTACAAAAGACTATGCCGGTGCCAGGTATAGCTCTCTGTATAATTTCAAGCTCTATGCAGCTGACTGTGTCTTAGCATTTGCAATGTTACCCAGTCTGTCTCGTCGAATCTCCCAGTAGTTTGCTTAATATCACCAGTCACCTTTCTAGAGCAACCCTCAAGTGCTGATTTGATCTAACTCTGGCCAGCAAGTTTCTGGATCTCGGCTAGAATGGTGAAGGTGCAAACAGTTGATGGTTGGGAAAGCTCATAGAACGTAGGTATCAACGTGGTCCAAATGGTTCCCCATATCAGCTTTCCACATTAAAATGCAAAATAGAGTTAAGATAGCCATTGTTTCAAGAAAATCTGGAGCCTAAAAACTGGGAATCAACTCAAGCAGCTTGGCGGGTTCTTGACAAGTTCTGGCGGTCAATTGAAACCAAAATTCAATCCAATGAAGCCCATGTTGCGAAAACGGGTCAATGGAAAGAACTCCTCCTTCAGAAAGCTTGTCTGGGAGGTCTGGTTTCAACATGTCAACTTCAACCCACTGAGATCTTTCTCATCATGAAAGATACATTGAAAGTTCTAGGTAAACTTCAAATGGAAACTTCAAATCCTGAACATTCAACTTTCTTTCTGCAAATCATTATATAAGCAAGCAATGTGTATTTTCTAATGAAACTCTGTACACGGGTATTGTTTCTAATTTTATTTTCTATATTTTCTCTCTTCTTCGTTCTTATATTTGTCTGTCGATAATCCATGGAAGACATCATCTGATGAGCATTTAAAAGTAAAAGAAGAACCTTGCCTGGTTTTCCATAGTTTGTATAATCAAAATCTTCCCGAAGGCAATCATCATTATCTTCACCTTCACTCTCATCAACAACTTCATTCGATCCCCAACTTCTTGATGGACCCATTATGCCCCTTATTTTGACCCTGAAATAGCCTTCTATCAGCCGGAGGCATATCTTTCTCGATATGGTAATAGTCACAGACTGCATTTGGGGTGTCTTGATCCGTATCTGTCATCCTGATTATCTCCTCATAAGCCTCTTTGTATTTATCTAGAGCTTCCCCAGACAAATTTATCACTAAGGGCCGGTCTGTGTCATTGACTTCATTTATGAAGGTTAGACTTCCTTGGGAAGATGAAGATCCGACTTCGCCATAGCTCAAACCGCTCTGAGAGATTATGTGTTGCCATTCCAGAGAGTGCACCTTCTTTTGGCTGTTTTGAAGCGCTGCCTCAAGCTCCTTGATGCGTGCTTCGAGCCTTGTTTCAATTACCTCATGGAGGCGCAAGCTCAGCTCCCAAGGCGAAACTGCATAATCTGCAGTAAGAGCATGATCAGTGGAGGCCCCACTTGCATCGGAGTCTGATTCAGATTGGCCACCACCTGCTTCAAAGTTTGGATCGAGCTGCAACAAAATTAGAAAATTTCTATTAAAAAAATGGATAGAATCACATCCTATAGAACAGAAATTTATCATTGCTTGAGTCAGCCAAGTAGTGGTACCGTATTGATGAAAGATAAATGGCATATTTACACATACCGTATATGGAGACAGTTTATGACCAAGGGTTTCCAATAAGAATTTGCTTTGATTGGCTTCCCAAGGGAGATTTCTATCTACTTTTTTCTTCTAAATAAGTATTATTTCTTATTAGAACGGTGAAGAATGAAGAAACATCTGAACTCTCAACTGGCTACTGTATATCAAGACAGTTGTGGATTGTTGCACAGGGACAAACTCATCATTCATGTAAAAAGCAACCGATTAGTTCCATAGATGAGCTGGTGAAATTAGGTCCCCCTATCCAGAACCAGTGAAGAAACAATTCATCTTTGAAAAGCAATGACAAAGAATGACAATGTAGACATTCTTTTGAAGTTATAGACGACAATAATAGGAACTACTTTTTATGACCCCTTAAGGTTGGAGAGAAAAGATTGCCCCTTGTTTTGTGGAGAAAATGAAATCCCATTTCAAATCTTACGTGCCTTCACCCCATATCCATGGTTGTCCAACAATTCACATACTAATCCAAATGACATAACATTCTCCAAATTTAATCAATTTTTTTTGTCTTGAGAATCCTGTCCCAAATTCCAATGCCCTAAAAATACTTCCTAGTTTTTCGGAGTTTCACATCAGATAATGATCAACATAGCTTTGTCCACATAAAATCCACAATTCAAAGAGATAAGGTCTATTCTCACTATTGTACATGCTATAGGTGCTAAAGTGCAACAAACATACACGTTGAACTCAAGTTTGGACCAGGATTTACTACAATGATGTTTCCTTCTCTTGCAGACATGAAACACTACATATTGCCCAAAAGTAATGGTAATTGGCAGATCCAAATTGACATAACAATAGTGAGACAGATGCTAGGCAGTGAATAAGCAATGAACCCAAGAGACTAGGATAGAAAAAAAACACTATTATTATCTGTAAGATAATTGGAAAGACAAGAATTTATAGAATTATGATTAAATGCATTCATTAGGTGTTCAAGGTTGCACCAATGACAGCTAAGATGATTTCATCAAGTGCAAGGAAGAATAATGACCATGCCAGAGATGAGTAATATGGTTCAACTTAAGGGGATTGAGCTCAGGAAGGGCGCAACTCGCAACAAGGATGGAAAAAATGTGTCATATAAGTTCAAGAAGTTTAGCCTAGTGTGAGGAGAATGGCAAATCAGGATTTCTTGAGCCAAGCCAGACGGTTCAAATAGAGCTTAAATAAGGATTCTTTGAATAGTGTCGATAGGAAAAAAGCAAAAAGCACCAAATAATTTTCATAATATGGTAAAGGTAACATCTGAGCTAAAACAAACAATGATCAATCTTCTTAGGCTCGAGTTAGAACGACTATTGTTCCATCTCATTAGGATTGAATTACCAGATAAAGAGAAGAAAGAGAGGGAAAGTAATGCTTATAGAGAAAGTATTGCTATATAAGCAGTGCCGAGATGTTGGCAAATGCTTTAAGTTTCTGCAATAGGACTATGTGAAAAACCAGAACAGTGTGATCTGAAAGAATGAACTCTTAACGATCATAATAGATTCGCCAATTGTTGAAGACTAGACATATGGTAGTGCAGTATGTTAAATGACCATATAATTAATTAATACTCAAGAAATACTTTATAGCATAGGCAACTAAAAAGTTTACTATAAAAGTTAAGGACAGAGAATTCCTGAGAGCATCCCAGTTCTAACAAAAGGGCCTAATCTTATGGTTTTGAAAATAAAATCCTGCAGAAATCACCATAACTTGCCAGCAACAAAATAAACGAGTGCAGTTTAATTCTTACATGTGTGCCTACCTCAACAAAATCAGATATCCTCTCCAAACTATATACTACAAGTTTGGTCATTACATTTTTGAGAATAAGAAGACTCCTACTGGTAAAACTTTCTGAGATTGTTGGCGTTCCAAGGTCGGGATAGTTGTAGCCTTTCTTCGACAGTTTCTAGCTAGTTTGGGCCGAGCTTCCTTTTTGCTGAATTCTTAGTCGCCTCTAATACTTTCCTTAGCACTAAGTCAACGAGAACGAAAGTCCTTGGTTGGACTCGTTTGTTATAGGCTCGGCTAAGTTGTTAATGATATCCAATAAGTTTGGATAGGATAACCTCTCTCTTTTCTTCAATTAGGTCGATGAAATGATATTTATATACCTTAACAACAATAGGGGTCCATAGCTCCACCACTGAGCTATGGACCCCTATTGTTGTTAAGGTATACAAATATCATTCAAATTCCTATATAAAATAAAAAAATGTCTCCATCCATCCCTAACCTCAATGCAGTCCAAAAGTTATAATTTTCTGTTACAAATCCTTATTGAGTTAGATCATTTCCTTCATTTTCTTAAAAAACATGTTAAGTTCCTTGCAATTGTTTGTTTTTGGTTTTTTTTTTTTTCCTTTCTTCCTCTTCTCTTCTTAGCTTTGAGACCCAGAAACCTAGATGAAGCTAACTCATGTAACCTTCTTACAGCCAACTCCATTATCATGTGCTAGTATTTGTTTGGTTTTGGTATCCGTTTATGTTTTCTGTTTATATTTTCTGAAATTTGTCAAAATAGTGTTTTGAAAACTATTTTTACTGAATCATGTTTGGTAAACGGTTCCGAAATCTAGAAACAAAAAAACAATGTATTTTCTAGAACAGTTTTCATACAAAAAGAAAACAACGGTATTTTCGATGGTCCCATTTTATTTTTGTTTCCGATAAAACGAAAATAAAACTGTAACTAACTAGGTAAAATTTTCTGGACGTTAACATTGCCTTTTTTTTTTATGAAGCTCTCTTTAATGGTCAATCAATGTCACCGTCTCAAGATTTGCCAAAGCATTGATAATGGAACTGCATATTTAGGTTAGAAAATCGGTCTTCCTTAAAAAAGAAAGAAGGGACAATTACCACCAGTTACCATAACATAATTGCTGTAATCATCTTGATTGTTGTAATCCAAAAGGATTGCTGTAATTCAAGTGATGTGGAAAATCCAGATTTGGGAATTGAATCCATTAAATGGCAGTACCTTGCTCTTACTCAGGACTGCCCAAAAGAGAAGTATTGCAGTAAATACCATGTAATTTAGGAAAAGAATTGAAAAATGTTTCTAAATGAGAATTTGGGCAAAAGTTCACACTTCAGAGGAAAGTGGAATGGAGCCAGGCCAAAACTTTCAGGTATCCATTCACTGCCCAACTGGATTTCCCACACCACTTAGATTACAACAGTCCTTTTGGATTCCAACGCTTTTGGTAAATATTAAACTAGAGAGTCAGGTGTTTAGATGACACTTGACGACGTGTCTGCCGAGTGTTGGTGTCAAACAAGAACATCAAGGTAGATCTAGAGGACAGGATCACAGGAGAATTGTGAAAATGGGCATGATAATAAGCTTACCAACTTCTGTATTGGACATGATTAAAAATGCTAACATATGAATGTTATTGTGAGGAAAGGAAGCAAATATTCAGTCTCACCTTGAACCATTATGACAGGTGGGACTATCAGCTTGTCAAGTAATTGATCCTGAGTCCCTGACCATTCTCGTGTAGATAGATGCAAAAAGGTATGCAGGAATAACAAATGTCATCCGCCATTGCATAACAAGATTAAAGTATTAGAAGAAATATGAAGCAACAGTTTCCACATTATAATATTCACCCCACATGGAGGTAATATATATATATATATATATCTAACAATTTCAGGCCTTACTGAAAAGATACATACATTAGTCAAGATGTGGAGCAGATGTAGTTCCTCAACGCTGCAATATTAATTTCAATCCTCAGTTAAACTTGAAGTTTGAACTACAAAATGTGGAACTAGCTAAAAGGGGTAATTAAGATTTGGCATTGACTTTTCTGTATCCGCAGATTTGCACTAACTGTAAAATGAACTGATGTACATGTATAAAGCAAAATTTTTCAAAGTTTTTCAAGTCAGAGGACCAAACCCTACATTGTTGGATTACATATGTTAAAAAAGACAAGACTCGTGTGTAATCACAATGTATTATAAAACAAAGAAGAATTACAAGAGAGAAGTAGTAAGTAAAGAGAGATCTTATTGATACAATGTTTGTACAAGATGAGATAATTTTACAAGGAAGATTATGAGTTATATGTAAGAGAGGATGGAAGATAACAACCTAACATTAACCTAACCTTTCTTGACAATGGACTAAACCTAATAAACCTAACCTTTCTTGATAATGGAGGATGTTTATATGTTTACATTAACAACCCCCCTTAAACTCAAGTAGGGAAAACATAGAGTTATTTGAGTTTGGAGAAGATATAATAGAAACGTCAGAGGGACGCTAGAGAATAGCCGGAGAGATACCGGAGGTTGGCCGCAGGATTGCTAGAATAACTTCGAAGATCGGCCGGGGGATGGCTGGAGGGACACTATAGGATGATCGGAGAGACGTCGAAGGTTGGCCGCAGGATGGTCGGAGGGATGCCACAGGATTACCGGAGAGACGCTGGAAATTGGTTGCAGGATGGCCGGAGGGACAGCAGTCACAGTAGAAGGAGAAGACATGCAGCAGTAGTAGTAGAAAAAGGAGTAAAAGAAATCAGGTCGGTCGAAAGATAGCCAGATGGACTCTAAAGGTCAGTCGGAGGATAGTTAGAGGGACGCTGGAGGTCGGCCAAAAGATGACCAGAGGGATGCCAAATCAGATCAACCGGAGGATGGCTAGAGGGACGCTAGAGAAGGTCGGTCGGGTCAGCCTGAGGGACGCCAGAGGATAGTTAAAGGGATATTAGATCAGATTGGCCGGAGGATGGCCAAAGTGAAACTAGAGGTTGGTCAGAAGATGGCTAGAGGGATACCAAATTATTTATAGAATGGAAGAGAAGTCTAGTTCTCTATTATCCCCCTTCAAACTCAAGTAGGAAAAACAGAGAGCTATTTGAGTTTTGAGAATATAACAAAGTAGAACCAGTGAAAATAGAGACCAGAATCAGACTCAACAGGAGGAGCAGGATCAGCAGACAGGGACTCCTTAAGATAGACTAAGTATAATGACAAACAGTGGGCACATCAGAAGAAGATGGCAAAGAAGATCAGACAAGAAAGAGCTAGCAGGAGGAGCAGGATCAGCAGATGGGGACTTCTCAGGATAGATAGAAATAGAGGCCAGAGAACGGCTAGAGAAACGCCAAAAGGGGCAGAGGCTAGAATCAGACTTAGAAATAGCAGACCCCTTAAGATAGATGGAAACAGAGGCTAGAGAAATGCTGGAAAGGGACAGAGGCCAGAATCAAACTTAGAAATAGCAAAAACAGCATAAACATCGAAAATAGAAGCCAGAATCAAACTCAGAAGTCCTGAATTAGTCAGGAAACAAATAGAAATGGCTGGAGAGACGCCGGAGAGGTGCCAGAGTAATGTCATAAAGTCGCTGAAAGTTGGTCAAAAAGGTGCTGGAAGTTGGTTGGAGGTAGCCGGAAAGTTGTCAGAAGTTGATCGAAAGATGTCGCAAGATGGAGGGACACCAAAAGATGGCCAAAGAGGTATGGCCAGAGTGGTAGGTCCGGTTCAGAAGGCCCGGTATAGTCAGGAAATATCAGCTCAGAAGGTCCGAGACAGTCAGAAAATGTCGGCTCAAAAGGTCCGAGACAGTTAGGAAATGTCGGCACAGAAGGTCCGAGAATGGTAGGAATGGGGTTGAACCGGTCAGAGATGGCCCGACCCCAACCACTATGTGTGGTTGTGGCTATTGAATTATGGGTGAGGGGGGTAGACAAGATGTCGACAGAAAAGGAGGATGTTGAGATGAAGATGCCGGTGGCAAAGGACTTCACTTACGGTGAGAGCGCTAGCTGAGCGGTCCAAGAGGTGGACCACTATATGTGGTTGTGGCTGTTGAATTATAGGTGAGGCCAACAGAAAAGACGCTGACAGAAGAGGAGGATGTTGAGGTGAAGATGCCGGCGATGATGGACTTTACTTGTCGCGAGAGCGTGAACTGTGCGGTCCAAGAGGTGGACGGTGGCGGTTGAAATGCCGGCGGTAACTCAAGATGTGGACGGTGGCGGTTGAAATGCCAGCGGCGGTCCAAGAGGAGGACGATGGCGGTGGAGATGCCAAGAGCGATCCAAGAAAAGGACAGTGGCAGTGTAGATGCTGGCAGCGGTCCAAGAGGAGGACGATGACGGTGGAGATAAAGAATAAGTAAAAGTAAAAGAAAAAGATCGGAGGATGGTCAAAGAGGAGGAAGAAAACCTTAGAGTTCTGATGTGGAAGATCTCTCGAAGGGCAACTACAGAGCATACTTTCCCTTGGCTCTGATACCATGTTAGAAAAGACAAGACTCATGTATAGTCACAATCCATTATAAAGCAAGGAAGGATTACAAGAGAGAAGTAGTAAGTGAAGAGAGATCTTATTGATACAATGCTCGTACAAGATGAAGTAATTTTACAAGGAAGATTATGAGCTATATATAGGAGAGGATGGAAGATAACAACCTAACATCAACCTAAAATTAACCTAACCAACCTAATATCAACCTAACCTTTCTTGACAATGAACTAACCCTAACAAACCTAACATTTTGACAATGGAGGATGTTTATATGTTCACATTAACAACATAATTGTCCTCATGCAACTGCACAGGAAAAGGCTGCACTATTAAAAGTTAAAACAATCAACTCAGAGGTGAATCCGAGAGATGCATGCAACTGAGTGCAAAATAACAAGTTGCTAGTCCACTTTACCTTCTAATGATTAGATATATTATCCGGCTAGCTCGAAGGAGGTTGAAGTTGCTTCAGCCGTTCGACAACTTGCATCATCGAAGGCCTGGTAGAGAGGGATTCGGAAGTACACATAATAGCCAAGTGCAGCATATCCACCAGACTCTCATGGGGGCCTGCATCCCATAGAGTGGCAGTGAATATGTCCTCCACCTGACCTTGTCGCAATAGCATGGATGCCCAAGAATGATATTGAAACAATTTCCATGTATAGAAAATGAAGGATCCAAGGCCCTCTTATCTGAAATCAACTCAAGCAGCACCACACCATAGCTGTAAACATCAGCCTTCTCAGATACACGACAGGTCAGAGCGTTTTCCGGTGTTACATACCCAAAAGTTCCAGCAACACCAGTTGTTGCATGGGTTTCAGAATTTCCCAGAAGCTAGGCAACCCAAAGTCCGACAAATAAGCATTGAAGTCATCATCCAGTAATATATTACTTGGCTTGAGGTCACGGTGCATGACACGGTGATTACACTGGTCATGCAGATAAGAAAGCGCACAGGCAATATCTAGAGCAATTTTGTGAAGTATCTCCCACCCAAAAGCCCTCCGCGCTCTTTCCTGGATAAATTTTTTCAAGTTCCCTCCTGGCAGAAAATTATATATGAGGAACATCTCAGCTTTACTGGCATGGTATCCTATTAGAGTAATGAGATTTGGGTGTTTTATCCTTCCAAGGATGCTAATCTCAGCATGGAACTGTGGAACACCTTGACACCTTTCAACAGTGAGCCTCTTTACAGCCAATGGAATTCCCGGGGAGATTTCAGCCTTGTATGTAGAACCAAAACCACCATGCCCTATGCAGTTGCTTGCATTGAAATTTCCAGTTGCCTGCACGACATTCTCATATGTCAGCGGTACCCCTATGTGGTTGAAAACTGTAATTTCCGTTTTATCAGAGAGCTCAGAAACCTCCGATATCCATTTTCTCATGTAATAGAAGAGGACAGCACGAGCCAGAAGAACAACAACAACGATTGATCCTGATATTATGGATGCTATCTCAATAGAATTAAGTCCATCTTTGCCACATCCAGAATCGCTTCCTGATGGAGAAGTTGCATGCAGGTTTGGTGGTGGAACAGGTAAGGAAACCATGGGGCAAGAAGGAATAAATGGGTTACCAAGCATGCTGCTACAATTTATCGCGTTACCTTTGAGCAGCACGGGTCCTGACAAGTTATTAAAGGAGACATTGACGGTAGTAAGTGACGGTAAATTAGGCAAACCAATGGGGATCTGCCCTGACAATGTATTGTTGTTGAGCAAAAGAACTGTTAGGTTCCTCAAATTCAGAAGGCCGTGAGGGATGATGCCACTCAATTTGTTGTTGCTCAAGTCAAGCAGCACCAGAGAATTTAGATCCCCAATGCTGAGAGGTATTGAACCAAAAAGTTGGTTCTTTGAGGCATCCAAAAATATCAGAGATCTTCATAATGAACCAATCTCTGATGGGAAACGATCATATATTCTGTTGTTGCTAACATTTACAATCATTCCGGTCTAAGAAGTACCGATACAGACACGGACACGGATACGGACACATATACGAACACGGGACACGACAATTCTAAAAAATAGGGGACACAGATACGGCGGGGACATGGCAAATTTTTTTTATTTTTTATATATTTTATTTTTCACATATATAAATATAATATGCACATACCACCAAAAATATATAAAAATCCAATAGTCAATACTCAATAGAATAGACAACAAGTCATCAATTCATCATACAACAAGCATAAATAAAGAGTCAAGTTAAAGAAGATCGTCATCCAATACATCATTAGATTCATTAGTGCTTAAGTATGAACAAGCAATACGACATTGAACATAAAAGGAAAAGTAACAGTCAATTAAAAAAGAAGAACAATAAAAGAAGGAAAAAAATAAGAATTACAGTAGCAGTAAATCTGGGCAGAGAAGGAGAAGGAAAAAATAGAATTATAGCAGTAGCAAATCTGTTCAGAGAAGGAGAAGAAGAAAAAGAAGAAGAAGCATAAGAAAGAATAAAAATTTTAGGTGACGGAGAAGAAGAGCAGCGGCAGCAGCAGAAGAAAAAGAAGAATAAGAAAAAAAGATGAAGAAGAACTGAAATTTTGATAGACAAGAAGAAGAAGAACAAGAACAAGAAAAGAAAAAAGAAGAAAAGAAATATCGGCAAAGTAGAAGAAGAAGAAGAAGAAGAAGAAGAGCTTACTTGGTCTAGTGGTGTGTTGCTGCTACTTTTTCTCTTTCGCACTTCGCCTCTTTCTCCAACTAAGCAGCAGCTAGGGTTTGTACAAGCTCCAACGATGAAATGTTTTTGATATGGACTCTTTTGTGTATTTTATATTGAAGTTACAAAAATTACAAAATATACTCCCGTCGTGTCCTAAACGTGTCCCAGCCGTGACCCTGACGTATCCACGACTTAAAAAAAAAAAAAAAAAAAATAGGACACACCACCTGGCGTGTCCGATGCGTATTTTGGCATGTCCGCGAAATATCCGTATCCGCGGTGTGTCGAACATGCAAACGGCACTTTATTTGGTGTGTCCGTGCTTCCTAGATTCCGGTCAACCTATCACACTTCCCGGATATTTTTTCAAGAAAGGGCCCACTGAGCTTGTTCCCACCAGCAAGAAATACATAATCGATTTCCTTCTCTAATCCTTCAGGGGCTAGTGGTAGCATTGGGATCGGACCAGTGAACTGATTTCCACCGAAGTTGTGAATCATTTTGAGTCTGGCTCCCAGTATTGGAAAGTTGTATTCAGAATGAGTTTTATATGTAAAGAATGAAAAGTATGCAAACAATGGGTTATAAGGTTGAACAGTATCTGAATTGAAAGAGGGTATATGACTGCAAGCAGTGTTTTTGAAACTGGGTATCGATCCTGACATGAGGTTCCTGCTAACATCAAATATTGTCAAACAAGGAACGGGAAGTTTTTCATCAAGCTCCCCACAGAGCTTGTTTGAGCTCAAATTTAGAAAACGTAGGTTCTTGCATCCTCCAAACACCCCAGAGGTTTCTCCCTTGAAAAGGTTCTGAGCCAAGTTCACCATTAATAAAGAATCACAACGTCCCCAGTTGCTCGGGAACTTGCCTATATGGTTCACATTTGGAGGCCAAAATATTTTCAGCTTTGGAAGCATTGTTAGTTTCAGTGGAATGGAGCCTTGGAAATAATTGTACTCATCTGTAACCGAACTAGGCAATCCCAATGATGCCTCTCCACGTGCGTTACTAAGATCAAAGAGATTCGAAAGTACAAGAACCGCCAATTTGAAACAGTTTCCAAGCTCCATGGGGATACGACCACCTAGGACATTTCTCGAAACATCTAAAACTTCAAGCCTCTGAAGCCTACCAAACTCGCGAGGGATAGCTCCACCAAACAAATTGAAAAACAGCAAAAGTGTCCTTAAACGGCTACAATTTCCCAAACTACGCGGAATCTCACCCTTAATGAAATAATTACCAGACAAATCAAGGTGTTCAAGGTGCCGACAATTGTTTCCAAAAATATCTGATATGTTATAAATTAAATGCATTGACAGCAAGAAATATATTAAAACACAGTAGATAAGAAAACTAATTCTTTTAGAACTGTCAAATAATATTAAAATAGTTCTTCTAGAACTATAAGGATAGATCTTCTTAATCACCCAAATATGTATTTTATTCATAAGATACAAAATATAGACAACAGAAATGTAAATAGGTTACCTATACTCTTTGCTTTTTCCTTTCTTCTCTTTTCTTCTTCTCTCTCTTTTCTCTCTTTTCTCTCTCTTCTGTCTCTCTCTTTCCATCTCTCTCTCTCTCTCTCAATCTCTCTTTCTGTCTCTTTCTCTTTTTTCTTTCTTTTCCTCTTTCTTGCTTCCTCTCTTCTCTCTTTCTCTCTTCCGTTTATATAGGCAAATAAGGAGTAGGCTAGAAAACGTGCAGGTCATCCACTCATCCACCAGTCTTTCTTTCCATAACACTCTCCCTTGGATGACCGCTACATATTTGGATATATCACAACTGTCTCATTAAAATCTTGCTAGGAAAACCCAATGGGAAAAAACCTTAACGAAAGAAAAAGAGTACAGTGATATTAGGTAACCTAACTTAGTATGGGTGCGTTAATACTGCCTCATTAAAACCTTGCTAAGAAAAACACTGTGGGAAAAACCATTGGCGAAGAGAAAAGAGTACAGTACGCGACTCCCCCTCATTCATACATCTGATATGAAGTTGAAATTGATAGCTTTAATTGTTTACAGTTTTAAGACGACGCATGCCAATATTGTGTACCAATTTCTCAAATGTTGCAGTTGGGAGTGCTTTCGTAAATAAGTCTGCCAAGTTGTCACTTGTACGTATCTGCTGGACATCAATATCACCGTTTTTCTGGAGTTCATGTGCATAAAAGAATTTTGGCGATATATGTTTGGTTCTGTCACCTTTGATGTAGCCTCCCTTGATTTGTGCAATACACGCTACATTATCTTCATATGATATTGTTGAGGTATCTTTGATCGAAGATAGCCCGCAACTCTCTTGAATATGTTGGATCATTGCTTTCAACCAAATGCACTCTCGACTTGCTTCATGAGTTGCGATGATCTCAGAATGATTTGAAGAGGTTATTGTTAGTGTCTGCTTCACAGATCGCCAAGATATAACAGTGTTACCATAAGTAAATACATACCCGGTTTGTGATCGTGCTTTATGTGGATTAGAGAGGTAACAAGCATCTGCATAGCCAACTAACTCTGATTCTGGTCCCTTTGAATAGAACAAACCCAGATCTGTTGTTCCTCGAAGGTAACGGAATATGTGCTTCACTCCTTTCCAATGTCTCTAAGTTGGTGCAGAACTATATCTTGCCAATAAATTTACAGAAAATGCAATATCGGGTCTTGTGCAATTTGTAAGATACATAAGAGCCCCAATAGCACTGAGATATGGTACTTCAGGACCAAGGAGTTCTTCATCGTCTTCTTGAGGACGAAAATGATCCTTTTGTACATCTAGTGATCGGACAATCATGGGAGAACTCAATGGATGAGCTTTATCCATATAAAATCGATTAAGAACTTTTTCTGTATATGTAGATTGATGGATGAGAATTCCATTTGATAAATGCTCAATTTGTAATCCAAGACAAAATTTCATTTTTTCAAGATCTTTCATTTCAAACTCATTCTTTAAATAACGAGCAGATGTTGTCAGTTCTTCAGAAGTTCCAACAAGATTCAAATCATCGACTTAGACTGCAATGATAGCAAATCCAGATTCTAATTTCTTAATAAAAACGCATGGGCAAATTGTATTATTCACATATCTATTTTTCAATAGATATTGACCAAGACGATTATACCACATGCGTCCAGATTGTTTTAACCCATACAGTGATCGTTAAAGCTTGATAGAATATAAGCTTTTAGATGAAATATGTGCTTCAGGCATTTTAAATCCTTCAAGAATTTTCATATATATATATATCATTATCTAATTCACCATACAAGTAGGCTGTTACGACGTCCATTAGACGCATATCCAGTCCTTTTGAGATTGACAAACTAATTAGGAATCTAAACGTAATGGCATCTATTACAGGAGAGTATGTCTCATCATAATCAATACCAGGTCTCTGTGAGAAACCTTGTGCTACTAGATGCGCTTTATATCTCAAGATTTCATTTTTCTCATTTCGTTTTCGTACGGATACCCATTTGTATCCAACCAGTTTTACATTTTCTGGTGTTTGGACTACGGGTCCAAACACTTTGCGTTGTGCTAATGAGTTTAATTCTGTCTCAATAGCTTCTTTCCATTTTGGCCAATCACTTCTATGTTGACATTCGTCAATTGTCTGTGGTTCATTCTCTGCATTACTTCTTGTAATTGTAAGAGCCACTTTAAATGAAAATATGTTGTCGACAACAATTTTATTTCTATTCCATTTTCTCCTATATGCATATAATTTATTGAGATCTCATTACTTTCCTCTACAGGGGATATCTCTTCAAGAGGTTTCTCTTCTGGAAATTCTTTTACAGGAATTCCTTCTTCTGGAGGTTTAGATACTGTGGTTTCTTCAAGAATACTGACTTGCTTATGCATTTGTACCTTCCTCTTTCTAGGAACTGTGTCTTTGGCACCAATAGGTCTCTCACGCTTCATGCGTGCTTGAAATTCATTTGCTGCTATATTAGCAGATTGTCCTACAGGGACATCAATACGTGCTGGGGTATTAGCAGCTGGTATATATGATTTTGTTACCTTCTTGGTGTTGGTAAACACATCAGGTAATTGATTTGCAATCGTCTGTAAATAAATAATCCTGTGAACTTCTGATTCACATTGATTTGTTCGAGTATCAAGATGAGATACCGTGGAAGCATTCCAAGTAATCTCATGCTGTTTTTCCAGTTGCGTTTTCTCTCCCCCTAATGGTGGGAAAAGTGTTTCATCAAAATGACAATCCGCAAAACATGTAGTGAATACATCCCCTGTTAAATGTTCAAGATATCTAATAATAGATGGAGAATCAAAACCAATATAAATTTCAAGTCGACGTTGGGGACCCATCTTATTACGTTGTGGTGGCGCAATTGGTACATAAATAGCACAACCAAAAATCCTTAGATGTGAAATATTTGGTTGTTGACCAAAGACAAGTTGTAATGGTGAATATTCGTGATAAGCAGTGGCTCGAACACGGACTAATGATGCAGCATGCAATATGGCATGTCCCCAAGCAGAAACAGGTAATTTTGTTCTCATAAGTAACGGTCGAGCTATAAGCTGAAGGCGTTTGATAAAAGATTCAGCTAGACCATTTTGTGTGTGTGTATGTGCAATGGGATGTTCAACATCAATTCCTATAGACATGCAATAATCATCAAAAGCTTGAGATGTAAATTCACCAGCATTATCCAGTCGTATCGACTTAATCGCATAATCTGGAAACTGCGCTCGTAATCTGATAATTTGAGCAAGAAGCCTAGCAAATGCAACATTACGAGTAGAAAGCAAACAAACATGTGACCATCGAGTGGATGCATCTATTAAAACCATAAAATAATGAAATGGTCCACATGGTGGGTGTATCGGCCCACATATATCCCCTTGAATTCTTTGTAAAAAGGTTGTGGATTCAACTATTACTTTTGATGGGGATGGTCTCACAATTAATTTTCCTTGTGAACAAGCGGGACATGTATAATCACTTGTCAAAAGAATCTTCTGGTTCTTTAGCGGATGCCCATGAGAGTTCTCACTTATTCGATGCATCATTGTTGATCCCGGATGATCAAGACGATCATGCCAAAGTATAAAAGTCTTTGGGTCAAAACACTTCTGGTGCATCACTTCAGGTGATTCCAAAATTCCTATAGTTGTATAATATAAGCCAGAAGAGAAGGTAGTAAGTTTTTCTAATATCTGCTTCTGGCATGAAACAATAGAAGTAATGTAAAGATATTGTTTATTATCTTCATTTGTTGTCTCTATATGATATCCATTACTACGTATATTTTTAAAACTGAGCAAATTCCTTGTAGCTCTAGTTGAATACATAGCATCATCAATATAGAGTTTTGTTCATTTTGGCAACAATATATTGGCTTTGCCGGAACCTTCAATTAATTTTGTATTGCCAGATATTGTCTTAACATTATTTTTAACTAACGTTAAGCTAACAAAATATTTTTTCTCTCGAAGAATTGTATGAGTTGTTGCACTGTCTACTAACATATATCTCCATCGTTCATCTTAGAGGCTATTAATGCTTTGGTGGATTCCATGTTTCTATACAAAATATGAAATTTCTTATTTGATAAGAAAACAAAAACATTCATATAATAGAAACATGCGTAGTAAAATATTACATAAGATGACAATAAACTGAACAGGACAATAAGATAAACTAGTTGGTGTGGACATTTCCATCACCAATTAAGTGATCTATTTTTCCATCAGGATCTGCAAAGAAATCTGAAACATCAAGGTGCGTGATTTCTACCGAGTCATCAAAATTTGTGAAATTCATTTCAACAGTTTTTCCTTTATCTTGTGTTGATGCTCGGTAAAGATCCACTAATGGTTTGGGCGTACGACAGGTACGTGACCAATGCCTTTTCATACCACACCTGTAACAAACATCTTCATAATTTTTGGGAGGTTTATTCTGTAAACCTTTTCCCTTTTCTTGTTTTGTTTTAGAGTTGGTCCACGAGTTGTTCCAATGCTGGTGGTGTGGTGTAGTATTCTTAACTCGAGAACTTGAAGAAGTATAATTGTTATACCCTCCACGATGACCCCCACGATGACGAAAAGTATTTCTGCCGCGTCCACGACTGCGGCCACGTCCACGACCACGACCACGTTTATAAAATGAGACCGTATTCACTTCAGGGAATGGTGTAGAGCCGGTCGGGTGAGATTGGTGGTTTTTCATCAAAAGCTCATTATTTTGTTCAGCCAAAAGGAGACATGAAATCAATTCTGAATATTTTTGAAAACCCCGCTCTCGATATTGCTGCTGCAGGAGCACATTCGAGGCATGAAATGTAGAGTATGTTTTTTCTAACATATCTGCATCAGTAATCGTTTGCCCACATAATTTCAATTGTGAGCTGATTTTAAATAATGCAGAATTATACTCACTAACAGCTTTGAAATCTTGCAACCTCAGGTACATCCAATCATAACGAGCTCTGGGGAGAAACATGGTCTTCTGGTGCTCATATCTCTCCTTTAAATTTTGTCATAATATCAGTGGGTCTTTTACCGTGAGGTATTCGGTTTTTAATTCTTCGTGAATATGATGAGGAAGAAATATCATCGCTTTTGCACGATCCTGCTGGGATTCGTCATTTTCCTCATTTATAGTGTTTCCAAGGGCCTTTGCACACAAATGGATCTCAGCATCAACTACCCAAGATAAATAGTTCTTGCCTGAAATGTCAAGAGCTGTAAATTCTAGCTTCGCAAGATTTGACATTTTCAGAATGCTACACTCACAAGATAATAAAGTTTTAGAATCACAATACACTACAAATCTCACACATCCGAATCTAATAAATTTAATTTGTTAACACTATGCATGAATAGTAACATCACTATTTAATCACTATTGCTGCATAGTATTATATATCATACGTATATATAAATATATATAGTATTATTTTTTGTTCATATTATAACTTTCAATCTAGACATCAAAATATAGTCAAGTCACATGTCTATGGAAAGGTATTGAAATAAGGATTCCAGATTTATAAATATCATAGGCCAAATATTCACAATCTGGCAGAAATAAACAAACAAAGTTTCGAAAAATTACTATTCATCACTATTCATCTACTATATAATAAATATAAATTTTGCCATGAAGTGAAGCGTGAATAGTAAAGAACCCAAAATAAAAGTAAATGAATTGAAATATGAATGAAGTACCTTCACTAATATAATGAAGTACCTTCCCAATATATAAGTATTTAGAGCTTCGTGCTGATAACGTGTTATAAACTAAATGCATTGGCAGCAAGCAAAATATTAAAACACAGTAGATAAGACAACTAGTTCTTCTGGAACTGTCAAATAATATTAAAATAGTTCTTCTGGAACTATAGGGATAGATCTTCTTGATCACCCAAATATGTATTTCATTCATAAGATACAAAATATAGACAACAGAAATGTAAATAGGTTACCTATACTCTTTGCTTTTTCCTTTCTTCTCTTTTCTTCTTCTCTCTCTTTTCTCTCTCTTCTGTCTCTCTCTCATTCCGTTCCGTCTCTCTCTCTCTCTCTCTCTCTCTCTCTCTCTCTTCTTTCAATCTCTCTTTCTGTCTCTTTCTCTTTTTTCTTTCTTTTCCTCTTTCTTGTTTCCTCTCTTCTCTCTTTCTCTCTTCCGTTTATATAGGTAAATAAGGGGTAAGTTAGAAAACGTGCAGGTCATCCACTCATCCACCAATCTTTCTTTCCATAACATGATAAACTTTTTCATTTATAAAATTGCAAAACATATATAATACAGTTGTAATGCTTAACTAATACATTCTTAATAAGTTACTGGTAAATTTGAAAATAAGATTGAATTTGTTTTTCATGAAAGTGAGCATATATGAGTCATAGTTGTTGAAACCGAAAGTGAAAGCAAGAAATGCTAAGCTAAGGACAGAAGCAAAAAAAGCAGTAAAAAATTATAGGGGAACGGGAAGCAGGGAACCATTAAGAATTGATTGAAAAAATTTATAGGAAATTTAGTAAGAAAATTTTGCAAAACTTAAAACAAACTAGAGTATATTTTACTTTACACCATTGCACTTTGCGCTCAATTTCACTTCAGGACCTCACCTTTAAATTGTAACAGTCAACCCTTTAAAGTTTTGGTCAAGTCTCCCTTTGATTTTTCTGATAGGTATCGTTTCCTTACCAAACGGAAAATGGTCACTTGGGCCTCGCATGTGAAATTTTTATGGGTAATATAGGAATTTTATAAAATTATGATGTATTCACATTCCAATTTTTCTATTGACACCCTCTACTTTTTGTACAATAACATTATATATAGGTATTTTTATAGTCCATTATATAAAAATTTAATATTATATTAGGTTAGGGCTTTAATTTTAAACTTTGGGGATACTAATTTATTAGGCACTTTTCTGAAATTATATATAAGTCCTACATAAAGAAATATTGTACAAAAACTAGTGGTGCTAATACGAAAATCAAGATATCAATACACAATTTTGCTAAAACACTATGTATATACTATATATAATATTATTGTACAAAAAAATTAGATGGGTTAAAAATTTAAAACTCACAATCTTTTGAATTTAATGGGTTAAAAATTTAGATATATAAAGAATAAAATGAATAAGTCTTATGGTTTTAGTTTTAAACTATAGGGATATCAATCCAATAGACTATTTTCTGAAATTATATATACATTCTACATAAAGAAATATTATACAAAAACTAAAGGGTGCCAATAGAAAAATTAGAGTATCAATACATAATTTTGCTAAAAAACTATGTATATATACTATATATAATGTTATTGTACAAAAAGTGAGGGGTGTCAATGGAAAAATTGAGATGTCAATACATCATAATTTTGCAAAATTCCTATATTGCCTTTAAAAATTTCACATGTGAGGCCACATGACAATTTTTTGTTTGGTAAGGAAATAGTAACTAACAGAAGGATCAAAGCAAGACTTGACCAAAATTCTAAAGGATTGACTGTTACAATTTAAAGGTGAGATCCTGAAGTGAGACTAATGGCAAAATGCAATGGTGCAAGGTGGAATTTACCCAATAAATTATTAGAAAACTTCATAAAAATATTTGAGAAACTTGTATGAATAATTTAATAAATTCTTAGTTGAAACTTAAGGAAAAAATGTATAAAAATTTATAATTTAATTTTTCAAATAGTCTCCAAAGAGTTTCTCTCACGTTTCTCTTAATTATTCTAAAAATATCTTAGGACTCCGCTTGTAACCCGAATTTTCGGTGAAAAAAAAAATGCGAAGAACATGTGAACAAAAATAAAGAGTATTTTTATTCACTTTTTCTTCATATATTTTTTTTATTTTTTTACCAAAAATTTGAATTCCAAACGAAGCGTAAATGTTTCTGTTTTTTTCAAATTTTTGAAAGGAGTTTTGTACCTATATCGAAAACGTCTTGGCAACCATGATATGAATCCTATATGAGCATTGCTAGCATTACGCACGTCTAATGGTCTGGCGCCGCCTGATGCTAGCAAAATCCATCTTATATTACACAAAATAGCTTGATTAAATGTCATTTGTTGAAGAAAAAAATTCATAAATTCAATTCTAAAATACATCAATTCTCTTAAAATTATTTTTTAAACAAAATATAACCTTTTTATTTTCTTTTTCTCTCAATCACCAAAAAATAAAAAAAACATGTTTCTGTTATAAAACTAAATGAATATTAAGTAAGCAAAATATTGAAACACAATATATAATAAAACTAGTTCTTATGGAACTATTAAGGATAAATCTTCGTAATCACCTAAGAATTTATTTTTTTCATCGGACAAAATATCAAAGACAACTAAAATTTAAATAGTTTACCTACACTCTTTGTTTTTTTCTTTCTTCTTTATTTTCTCTCTTCTTCTTTCTCTCTTCTTTTCTTCCCCTCTTTTTTCTTCTTACGAAATTCCTTTTATACATGCAGCTAATGAGAGTTTGATGGTCATCCACCATTCTTTGCATCACATGTTGAGTTTGGTATTCATTCGATCATCCACCATTTATAACACTTCCCCTTGTATGACCACCATAAGAAATCTTATAAACACGTTAACAAAAGAAAAATAGATGCGCTAAAACTGTCTCGTTAAAACTTTGTCAAGAAAAACTCTATAAGAAAAAAAACTATTGGTGAAGGAAAAAGAGTACAGTCTGTGACTCCCCCTCATTCATATATCTGGTATGAAGTTGAAGTTGATAGTTTTAATTGTTCAGAATGAAAATCTTTGAGATGACACATACCAATGTTATGTACTAATTTCTCAAATGTTGCAGTTGGGAGTACTTTAGTAAATAAGTCTGTCAAGTTGTCACTTGAACATATCTGCTAGATATCAATATCATCGTTTTTCTATAGTTCATTTGTATAAAAGAACTTTGACGATATATGTTTGCTTCTGTCACCTTTGATGTAGCCTCCCTTAATTTGTGCAATATATGCTGCATTATCTTCATATAATATCATTGAGGTATCTTTGATCACGGATAGTCCACAACTGTCTTGAATATGTTGGATCATAGATTTCAACTAAATGCATTCTCGATTTGCTTCATGAATTACGATGATCTCAGAATGATTTGAAGAAGTTGCAGTTAGTGTCTGATTCACAAATCGCCAAGATATAACAGTGTTACCATAAGTAAATACATACCCGGTTTGTGACCATTCTTTATGTGGATTAAAGAGGTAATCAACATCTGTATAACCAACTAACTTTGACTCTGGTCCCTTTAAATAGAACAAACACATATCTGTTGTTTCTCGTAGGTAATGGAATATGTGTTTCACCCTTTTCCAATGTCTCTGAGTTAGTGCAGAACTATATATTGTCAATAAATTTACAGAAAATGCAATATCGGGTCTTGTGCAATTTGCAAGATATATAAAAGCCCAAACAACACTGAGGTATGGTACTTTAGGACCAAGAAATTCTTCACCGTTTTCTTAAGGGCAAAAAGGATCATTTTTTATATCTAGTGATCGGATAATCATGAGAGAACTCAATGGATGAGCTTTATCTATATAAAATTGAATCAAAACCTTTTCTGTATATGTGGATTGATGAATGAGAATTCTATTTGATAAATGCTTAATTTGTAATCGAAGACAAAATTTTGTTTTTCCAAGATCTTTTATTTCAAACTCCTTCTTTAAATAACTAGTAGTTATTATAAGCTCTTCAAGAGTTCTAACAAGATTCAGATCATCCACATAGACTGTAATAATACCAAATTCAGATTTTGATTTCTTAATAAAAACGCATGGACAAATTGTATTATTCACATATCTATTTTTAATCGATTTTCACTGAGACGATTGTACTACATGCATCCAGATTATTTTAACTCATACAAAAATTTTTGAAGCTTGATAGAATATAAGTTTTGAGGTTTTGAAATATTTGCTTCAGGCATTTTAAATCCTTCAAGAATGTTCATATATATATCATTATCTAATTCACCATACAAGTAGGCTATCACGGCGTCCATCAGACGCATATCCAGTCCTTCTGAGACTGACAAACTAATTAAGAATCTGAACGTAATGACATCCATTATAGGAGAGTATATCTCGTCATAATCAATATCAGGTCTCTGCGAGAAACCTTGTGCTACTAGTCGTACTTTATATCTCACGATTTTATTTTTCTCATTTCGTTTTCGCACGAATACCCATTTATATTCAATCGGTTTTACATATTCTAGTGTTTGGACCATGGGTCCAAATACTTTACGTTGTCCTAATGAGTTTAATTCTGTCTCAATAGTTTCTTTCCATTTTGGCCAATTATTTTTATGTTGACATTCTTTAACTATCTGTGGTTCATTCTCTGCATTACTTCTTGTAATTGTGAAAGCCATTTTAAATGAAAATATGTTGTTGACAATAATTTTATTTTTATTCCATCTTTCTCCTTTATTCATATAACTTATTGGGATCTCACTACTTTCCCCTGCATGGGATATTTCTTCAAGAGGTTCCTCTTCTGTGAATTTTTTTACAGGGAGTTCCTTTTTCTGAATGTTTACATACTATGGTTTCTTCAGGAATACTGACTTACTTATGTATTTGTACCTTCCTCTTTCTAAGAATTATGTCTTTTACACCGACAGGTCTTTTACGCTTCATGTGTGCTTGAGATTCATTTGCTGCTATATTAACATATTATTCTACAGGGACATCAATACGTGCTGGGGTATTAGTAGCTAATATATATAATTTTATTATCTTCTTTGTGTCGATAAACACATCAGGTAATTGATTTGCAATCGTCTGTAAATAAATAATCCTGTGAACTTCTGATTCACATTGATTTAATTTGTTCGAGGATCAAGATGAGATACCGTGGAAGCATTTCAAGTAATCTCATACTGTTTTTTCAGTTACGTCTTATCTATCTCTAATGGTGAAAAAAGTGTCTCATTAAAATGACAATCTGCAAAACGTGCAATGAATACATCCCTTGTTAAAGGTTCAAGATATTTAATAATCAATGGAGAATCAAAACCAATATAAATCAAAAGTCGACGTTGGGGACCCATCTTCATACCTTGTGGTGGCACAATTGGTACATATATAGTACAACCAAAAACCTTTAGATGTGAAATATTTGGTTGTTGACCAAAAATAAGTTGTAATGGTGAATATTCGTGGTAAGTAGTGGGTCGGACACGGACTAATGACGCAACATGCAATATGGCATGTCCCCTAGCAAAGACAGGTAATTTTATTCTCATAAGTAAAGGTCGAGTTATAAGCTGAAGGCATTTGATAAAAGATTCAGCTAGGCCATTTTGTGTATGTGTATGTGCAATAGGATGTTTAGCATCAATTCCTATGGACATGCAATAATCATAAAAAACTTGAGATGTAAACTTACTAGCATTATCCAGTCGTATTGACTTAATCGAATAATTTGAAAACTATGCTCGTAATCTGATGATTTGTGTAAGAAGCCTAGCAAATGCAACGTTACGAGTAGAAATTAAACAAACATGTGACCATCGAATGGATGCATCTATTAAAATTATAAAATAACGAAAAAGTCCACATGGCGGGTGTATCGGCCCACATATATCCCCTTAAATTCTTTATAAAAAGGTTGAGATTCAACTATTACTTTTAAAAGGGATGGTCTCACAATTAATTTCCCTTGTGAACAAGCGGGACATGTATAATCATTTGACAAAAAAGTCTTCTGGTTCTTTAACGAATGCTCATAAGAGTTCTCAATTATTCGATGCATCATCGTTGATCCCGGATGACCAATACTATCATGCCAAAGTATAAAATTTTTTGAGTCAAAATACTTCTAGTACATCACTTCAAGTGATCCCAGAATTCTTATAGTTGTATAATATAATCTAGAAGAGAGGGTAGCAAGTTTTTGTAATATATGCTTTTGACATGAAACAATAGAAGTAATGTAAATATATTCTTTATTATCTTCGTTTGTTGTGTCTATATGATACTCATTACGACGTATATCTTGAAAACTGAGCAAATTCCTTACAACTCTAGTTGAATACATAGGATCATCAATATAGAGTTTTGTTCCTTTTGGCAACAATATATTGGCTCTTTCGAAACCTTCAATTAATTTTATACTGCCAGATATTAACTTAATGTTATTTTCGGCTAACGTTAAGCTGACAAAATATTTTTTCTCTCGAAGAATTTTATGGGTTGTTGCACTATCTACTAGACATATATCTCAATCGTTCATCTTGAAAGCTATTAATGCTTTGATAGATTCCATGTCTATTATACAAAATATTAAAATTGCTTATTTATAAGAAAATGAAAACATTCATTTAAAATATTAAAATTGCTTATTTATGAGAAAATGAAAATATTCATTTAAAAGAAACATGCTTAGAAAAAAATTATAAAAGATGACAATAAACTTAAAAAAAAATAAGAACATAAACTAGTTAGTGTGGACATTTTCATCACCAATTAAGTGATCTATTTTTTCATCACAATCTTAAAAAAAATCTAAAACATCAAGGTAAGTGATTTCTACTGAGTCATCAAAGTTTGTGAAATTTATTTCAATATTTTTTTCCTTTATCTTGTGTTGATGCTCAGTAAAGATCCACTAATGGTATGGGCATACGACAGGTACGTGATCAATGCCCTTTCATATCACACCTGTAACAAACATTTTTATAATTTTTAGAAGATTTGTTCTGTAAACCTTTTTCCTTTTTCTTGTTTTGTTTCAGAGTTGTTTCACGAATTGTTCCACTGATGATGGTATGGTTTAGTATTCTTAACTCGAGAACTTGAAGAATTATAACTATTATTATTATTATCTCTACGGTAACCCCCATGATGACAAAAATTATTTCTACCACGAACATATCCACGACCACGACTACGTCTATAAAATGAGATCGCATTCACTTCAGGAAGTGGTGTAGAGCTGATCGGGCGAGACTGGTGGTTTTTATCAGAAACTCATTAATTTGTTCAGCTAGAAGGAGACGTGATATTAATTTTGAATATTTTTTAAAACTCCGCTCTCGATATTGCTGCTGCAGAGTACATTTGAAACATGAAATGTAGAATATGTTTTTTCTAACATATCTTCATTAGTAATAGTTTGCCCACATAATTTTAATTGTGAGCTGATTTTAAATAATGTAGAGTTATACTCACTAATAGTTTTAAAATCTTGTAATCTCAGGTGCATCCAATCATAACGAGCTATGAGGAGAAACATGGTCTTTTGGTACTCATATTTCTCCTTTAAATTTTGTTATATTGTCAGTGGGTCTTTTACCGTAAGGTATTCAATTTTTTATTTTTTGTGAATATGATGGCGAAGAAAAATCATTACTTTTGCACAATCCTGTTGAGATTCGTCATTTTCTTCTTTTATAGTATTTTTAAGAGCCTTTGCGCACAAATGGATCTTAGCATCAATTACCCAAGATAAATAGTTTTTACCTGAAATATCAAGAGTGGTAAATTCAAGTTTTGTCAGGTTTGACATTTTCAGAATGCTACACTCATAAGATAACAAAGTTTTAGAATCATGATAACATAAAAATAATATAAAGAAGATATACTATAGAACTTCGGTCCAATAGCTGATACAAATCTTACTCATTCGAATTTTTAACCAAAAGATAAATTTTATTTGTTAATATTATTCATCAATAGTAAAATCACTGTTTATGAATAATAATTACTATTGCTGCATATTATTATACGCAATACGTATATGTAGATATATATATTATTTTTGTATATATTATAACTTTCACTCTAGACATTAAAATATAGTCAAAATATGTGTCTATGAGAAGGTATTGAAATAAGGATTCTAGATCTATAAATATCATAGGCAAAAAATTTAAGATCTAGAAAAAATAAACAAATAAAGTTTCGAAATATCACTATTCATCAACTATTCAACAAATATAAATTATGCCATGAATGGAAGAGTGAACAGTAAAAAACCCAAAATTAAATTAATTGAAATATTAATGACACATAAAATGAAATACCTTCACTAATATAATAAAATATCTTTCAAATATAAAAAAAAATACAATTATATTTTTCACGAGTACTTAAAGTATCGTACTAATAACGTGTCATAAAACTAAATAAATATTAAGCAAGTAAAATATTTTAACACAATATATAACAAAATTAGTTATTCTAAAACTATCAAATAATAATTAAATAATTCTTTCAATACTATTAAAAATAAATTCTTTTAATCACCTAAAAAATTATTTTTTTTATAAAATAAAATATAAAATACAACTAACAAATAATTTGCTTATTTCTTTCTTCTCCATTTTCTGTCTCCTTCTTTGTCTATCTTTTCTTCCCCTCGTTTCTCTTTCGCCTTTTCTTCTTCTTTTTTCTCTTCCTACCAAGTCCGTTTTATACATGCAGGTATTGAGCGTTTGGTGGTCATCCACCATTCTTTGCATCACATGTTAAGTTTGGTATCCGTTCAGCATCACATGTTGAGTTTGGTAGCCATTCGGTCATCCACCATTCATAACAGTTTCAGACTTTCAGTAACGTTCGTTACGCAGAAACAGAGAGATGAGATTAAAATCAAATCGAAGGTGCCAGATGCAAAGACGTGTTCAAATCAATTTCCTAAATGATGGCTTTGCGGTGATGGTACTGATTTGTGCATTGGTTATTGGTACATGCAGTGCACGGGCTCACAGTCAAGAAACAAATGCGAATCTTCAGTTTCAACCATTGAACCCACCTCTTTTCAGCTCTCGCAATTCGAACTTGATTTTTGAAAAGGTTTGTATGCTCTCTTATACATACATATATGTATATACACACTCTCATAATTAGCGCATGATTATTGAAAAGATTTGTATTGCCGTAGTTGAATCCATTTGTGCATCCAATTTATTGTAATTTGGTGGAATCAATTAAAATTCTAGGTTTCTGGGTGTTGGAAATTGATACTTCTCTGATATATAATGTCACCATCTAAATCGAAATTTTTTTGGATAAGTAGAATTCGATGTTCATGAACTAGATTATGCATATTGTCTTTTGGCGTGTGTGTATATTACTCAGTAAAATTCATTTGGTGATTAGAAATTGAGTTTCGTTGTTCTGTTATGGTACTGTCAGAGATTATACATTAAATTGCAGTGTGAGTTTGACAAATACAGAGGATTCTTTCTGTTTACCTACAGTGGATTACGATTTTCAATTTTATTCCTGTGGACTTCAGATCTAGAAAAAAATAGTTCCGTGTTAAATCAAGATCCTCGTTTTTTAACTGAAATGGGATGTTAAGTTGAATCCGTTCCAACCAAATGTGGTCTAAAGTATTTTGTGGATGCATTTGTCAAGCAAGATCAATTGTGTTTTTATTTTAAAACTGATTATTCTGTAGGCTGTGGTTTACTGCCCTTTGATTTGATAGTGAGATCTCAAATTCACTATTATTGTTACAGATTGATTCTTTGATTGGAGCTCCTTATTTGTTACATCCTATTTTTTAGGTTTCACTTCAGAAATGTATAAAGACCAAGGGTAACATGAACTCAAGGAGCTGTGAGTTAGAGTAAATGACTCTCAGCTTATGCTAGTGAGGCTGCAGTTGTCACTTGGTTGAATTTCAATCCCATTTAATTTGTACTGATGCAGTCTTCTCTTCACACCACAATTTTTGGAGCTAGACTTTGAAGGGGAAAAACTAACAGCCAATGGAAGAATCAGGAGCTCCATCTTTTCCTTCGGGTCTTTCGGAATCTGCCACTTCTCGTAACTCTGCAAGGGTGAATTTAGCTGGATACGGAACTGATCACATTCACGGATCTGGTTTCCCTGGCCTGAAAAAGAGAGGTCATGCTCATGGAAGTCGTTCTTGGATAAAGATTGATCAAAGTGGGAACTCAAAGATTTTGGAGCTTGACAAGGCTACTGTAATGAGGCATTGTTCTTTACCTGCCAGAGATCTTCGTCTTTTGGATCCATTGTTCATTTATACTTCCACAATATTAGGCCGAGAGAATGCTATTGTGGTTAGTCTTGAGCAGATCAGATGTATAATCACATCTGATGAGGTGATATTGATGAATTCTTTGGATGCAAGTGTTGTTCAGTACAAGTCAGAGTTGTGCAAACGCCTGCAGACGAATAAAGACCAATCTGGTAAAAAACTACCTGTGTAGACTATAAATATCTATTTTTGTATGGTTTTCACTCCTGCTCCTTTTCCTTTGATGCTATAATAACGCATTTTGAAATCTACAGTTGTCTTGAATTGGTTCATTTAGGGTTTAGGAAGTTTCCTGGAATTATTACATGTTCTATTCTAACCCAGCATGAAAAGGAAAAAGGGTCAAATCTGGAATTTTAGATGTAGCACACCTAGGGCTTTGTATAATCATGTTTGGGTCAATTTGAGTCTTATTATTATGCTCCTGAACGTTGCTGGACAGGTTTTATGACTTTTTATTACGTCTTAGTAGTTAATTGTATTTTGGTAATTTTGTACTCAAGTGGCAACCCTTAATCCGCAAATGTGGGATCGTGACGCGTAGTCTTCATGGATCTCAAGAAACATTCTTTAAGTTACCTTTGAAAAGATTTATGTTTCATTGAGCTTTCCATAGCTTTTAGGGTGGTTTGCTTAATTAGCACTTTTTGGAAATAATTTCTTTTTTGGAAAGGTATATGTATATATATTCTGATTTCCATTTTGAAACAAAAGAGCCTAAAGAAAACAGAAGTTGAATGCTACAACACTTCTTGATACAAGTAACATTGTTACTGAATCCGATTTCTTTATGTATATAAAAAGTGGTTATGTCCATATTTGTGTCCTACAAATTTTGTTGAAGGCATCTTTTAGGATAAACAATTTCTTTGGAACACTAGAATAATGCAGTTTTATATCTTTCCATAGAGAAGAATGTGAAGCAAGAGTATGGAATGAACAGGCTGAATGTCAGTATTTCAGGCCAGTTCAAAGTGTCATGTATATAAGGGTTATGTTGTAAGATTGTTTCCCTTGTCTTGCTTCTGGACACTCCTTAATGTGTTTCTTATTACTATTGATTTCAAAAAAGTAAATGCTGCATGAGTTGCTCACCTGCGTGCTGATTTGACTCAGATGATCTGCCTTTCGAATTCAGGGCACTGGAGCTTGCTTTGGAATTGACATGCATGTCTCTCGATGCTCAGGTATGCAGTACTGGCTAACTATGGGGACTACTTTCTTCTTTTGTATGCATTTGTAAAGTAGTCAAGTTCCTTCCTCAAAATCATGTTCAAGAGATGATTCACTGATAAATATGTGTTCCAACATGGTGAAATCCTTGTAGAACCATGAAAATACCCATTCTTGAAAGATAACTTGGGTGTGTAGAGTAGGCATTCCTTTAATGGAAATATGTGAGAAAAATATCCGATTTTGTAGGGTCCTGGAAGATGACTGACTGTAGGTCGCTTCAGACTCATTGCAGTTGGGTGGAAGTGCACGCAATGTGTGTTTTGTCTGGGTCAATCCTGTGCTGATTACTGGAGCTTCTACTCAGGATTGCAACAATTAAGCCCGAACTCTACAGATAATCAATGTTAAGATGGTATGCAATTTGGCCAAATCTGAACAGTTAAGCCTGGCTGTTCCACATCAAAGATTTGACATGGAAGAGTCATGCTAGTCCCCTTATTAGCTGAAAAATCGTGATTTGCATTTGTTTCCTATAAACAGAGATTAAGCTATGAAATCATCTTTAATTTTAATCAGCATAATTATTGGTTTGACATATACATGCATCAGTGACCATTCATTAGTATTTTGTATTTTGTATTATGAATCATTATATGGTTATTATCCTGGTGAAGTTTGACACCTTGTTTGCATATATCTGTTACATTGTGAATTTCTTGAATTTATTAGGCGAAAGAATTGGAAATGGAGATATATCCAGTGCTTGATGAACTAGCGTCATCTATCAGCACTCTTAATCTAGAACGTGTCCGTAGATTCAAAGGCCACCTCCTTGCCTTGACTCAGCATGTGCAGAAGGTAAAAATAACAAGATCAATTTATTCCAGCCTACTTTAATTAGTTTACCACTCTTTTCCACTGCATATTAGCTGTTAGCTGGAATTTTCAGGTCTGTGATGAAATAGAACATCTTATGGATGATGACGGTGACATGGCTGAGATGTACCTAACAGAGAAGAAACAGAGAAAGGAGGCTTACTCTGTCAGTGACTTGTATTCTCAAACTAGTGTATCTGGTGGGGCCACAGTGGAATCAAAAGCTGCAGCTGTTTCACCTGTGGGGCCAATTAGTGGAGCCCTGAAGTTGCAAAGGGCTTTCAGCAGCTTGAGTTCAAGCAAATGTGGGAGCTTAACTGTTTCATCTAATATTGGGGAAAACGTTGATCAACTTGAACTGTTGCTTGAAGCTTATTTTGTTGTCATCGACAATACTCTCAACAAGTTGTTATCAGTAAGACATCTTGAACTTTTCAGAGAAAATAAAGATGAACTTTCCTACTAGGGTACTGTGTAGAACTGTGGGGCAGAATCCCACTGATTATGACATTTTTTAAATTTCAATAAACAGAATATTGATCTGAATTAAGGCTAATGAAACCCATGTTTGGACTGTAATGCATACAATTAAATAGTTGTAACACAGATAACATTGCCTTTGCAAGGACAGACATTTTGAATACTTCGAATTATTTTTCATATTTGTCATGATGCAGCTTAAAGAATACATTGATGATACTGAGGATTTGATCAACATTAAACTGGTAATGGGCACAGGACTTTGTTTATATTACTGGCTTTCCATACATTTTTCTGAATTATTATACCCACATTTGAAAAGAGTTCATTTCATTACAATGTATGTGAACAGGGCACTGTACAGAACCAGCTGATAAAATTCAAGTTGCTTATGACAGCAGCTACCTTTGTGGCAATGATCTGCGCTGTTGTTACTGGGATCTTTGGGATGAAATTCGTTTCCACCATATTTGACTACGCAAATGTATTCAACTGGGTTCTTATTATTACCGGAGTATTCTGTGGCATGTTATATGCTTCTTTCATGATTTATTTTAGGCACATGAAAGTCTTTCCTTTGTAAATTGTGCTATGGTGTATAATCTGTAATTGTTCCCGGGCCTTCTGTGATGAAATATGAAGCTCTTTCAGGATTCACATGTATACTGTGTTGTCAATACCTTGGTTTGACTGGCTAGTGCAAGCTGCATGATGCATGGCAATTAATTCTCTCTCTCTCTCTCTGTGTATACTGGCCGAGTTACAGGTGAATTTTGGACTCATGGTTGAGAATTCATATTCGATGGTATGTTTTACTACAAAAGACTATGCTGGTGCCAGGTATATCTCTCTGTAGAATTGCAAACTCTATGCAGCTGATTGTGTCTTAGCATTTGCAATGTTACCCAGCCTGTTTCGTCAAATCTCCCAGTAGTTTGCTTAAAATCACCAGTCACCTTTCTAGAGCAACCCTCAAGTGCTGATTTGATCTGCCTCTGGCCAGCAAGTTTCTGGATCTTGGCTAGAATGGTGAAGGTGCAAACAGTTGATGATTGGGAAAGCTCATGGAACGTAGGTATCAATGTGGTCCAAATGGTTTCCCACATCAGCTTTCGACATTAAAATGCAGAATAGAGATTCCCAATGGTTACTCTGGAGCTAACAACAGAGTAAAGACAGCCATTGTTTCAAGAAAATCTGGAGCCTAAAAACTACTCAAGCAGCTTGGCGGGTTCTTGACAAGTTCTGGCGGTCAATTGAAACCAAAATTCAATCCAATGAAGCCCATGTTGCGAAAATGGGTCAATGGAAAGAACTCCTCCTTCAGAAAGCTTTTCTGGAGATCTGGTTTCAACATGTCAACTTCAACCCACTGAGATCTTTCTTATCACGAAAGATACATTGAAAGTTCTAGGTAAACTTCAAATGGAAACTTCAAATCCAGAACATTCAACTTTCTATTTGCAAATCATTATATAAGCACGCAATGTGTAATTTCTAACGAAACTCTCTGTACAGGGTACTGTTTCTAATTTTATTTTCTATATTTTCTCTCTTCTTCATTCTTATATTTGTCTGTCGATAATCCATGGAAGACATCATCTGATGAGCATTTAAAAGTAAAAGAAGAACCTTGCCTGGTTTTCCATAGTTTGTATAATCAAAATCTTCCCAAAGGCAATCATCATTATCTTCAACTTCACTCTCATCAACAACTTCATTCGATCCCCAACTTCCTGATGGACCCATTATGCGCCTTATTTTGACCCTGAAATAGCCTTCAATCAGCCGGAGGCATATCTTTCTCAATATGGTAATAGTCACAAACTGCATTTGGGGTGTCTTGATCCGTATCTGTCATCCTGATTATCTCCTCATAAGCCTCTTTGTATTTATCTAGAGCTTCCCCCGACAAATTTATCACTAAGGGCTGGTCAGTGTCATCGACTTCATTTATGAAGGTTGGACTTCCTGGGGAAGATGAAGATCCGACTTCGCCATAGCTCAAACTGCTCTGAGAGATTATGTGGTGCCATTCCAGAGAGTGCACCTTCTTTTGGCTGTTTTGAAGCGCTGCCTCAAGCTCCTTGATGTGAGCTTCAAGCCTTGTTTCAATTACCTCATGGAGGCGCAAGCTCAGCTCCCAAGGCGAAACTGCATAATCTCCAGTAAGAGCATGATCAGTGGAGGCCCCACTTGCATCGGATTCTGATTCAGATTGGCCACCACCTGCTTCAAAGTTTGGATCGAGCTGCAACAAAATTAGAAAATTTCTATTAAAAAAAATGGATAGAATCACATCATATAGAACAGAAATTTATCATTGCTTGAGTCAGCCGAGTAGTGGTACCGTATTGATGAAAGATAAATGGCAAATTTACACATGCCATATATGGAGACAGTTCAAGACCAAGGGTTTCCAATAAGAATTTGCTTTGATTGGCTTCCCAAGGGAGATTTCTATCTACTTTTTTCTTCTAATTAAGTATTATTTCTTATTAGAACAGTGAAGAACGAAGAAACATCTGAACTCTCAAGTGGCTACTGTATATCAAGACAGTTGTGGATTGTTGCACAGGGACAAACTCATCATTCATGTAAAAAGCAACCGATTAGTTCCATAGATGAGCTGGTGAAATTAGGTCCCTCTATCCAGAACCAATGAAGAAACAATTCATCTTTGAAAAGCAATGACAAAGAATGACAATGTAGACATTCTTTTGAAGTTATAGACAACAATAATAGGAACTATTTTTTATGACCCCTTAAGGTTGGGTGTATCAAGAGATAAAAGATTACCCCTTGTTTTGCGGAGAAAATGAAATCCCATTTCAAATCTTACGTGCCTTCACCCCATATTCATGGTTGTCCAACAATTCACATACTAATCCAAATGACAAAACATTCTCCAAATTTAATCAATTTTTTTGTCTTGAGAATCCTGTCCCAAATTCCGATGCCCTAAAATACTTCCTAGTTTTTCGAAGTTTCACATCAGATAATGATCAACATAGCTCTGTCCACATAAAATCCAGAATTCAAAGAGAAGGTCTATTCACACTATTGTACATGCTATAGGTGCTAAAGTGCAACAAACATACATGTTGAACTCAAGTTTGGACCAGGATTTACTACAATGATGTTTCCTTCTCTTGCAGACATGAAACACTGCATATTGCCCAAAAGTAATGGTAATTGGCAGATCCAAATTGACATAACAATAGTGAGACAGATGCTAGGCAGTGAATAAGCAATGAACCCAAGAGACTAGGATAGAAAAAAAACACTATTATTATCTGTAAGATGATTGGAAAGACAAGAATTTATAGAATTATGATTAAATGCATTCATTAGGTGTTCAAGGTTGCACAAATGACCACTAAGATGATTTCATCAAGTGCAAGGAAGAATAATGACCATGCCAGAGATGAGTAATATGGTTCAACTTAGGGGGATTGAGCTCAGGAATGGCGCAACTCGCAACAAGGATTGAAAAAATATTTAACATAAGTTCAAAAAGTTTAGCCTAGTTTGAGGAGAATGGCAAAACAGGATTTCTTGAGCCAAGCCAGACGGTTGAAATATAGCTTAAATAAGGATTCTTTGAATAGTGTCCATAGCAAAAAAGCAAAAAGCACCAAATAATTTTCATAATGTGGTAAAGGTAACATCTGAGCTAAAACAAACAATGATCAATCTTCTTAGGCTTGAGTTAGAACGACTATTGTTCCATCTCATTAGGATTGAATTACCAGATAAAAAGAAGAAAGAGAGGGAAAGTAATGCTAGTAGAGAAAGTATTGCTATATAAGCAGTGCCGAGATGTTGGCAAATGCTTTAAGTTTCTGCAATAGGACTATGTGAAAAACCAGAACAGTGTGATCTGAAAGAATGAACTCTTAACAATCATAATAGATTCGCCAATTGTTGAAGACTAGACATATGGTAGTACAGTATGTTAAATGACCATATAATTAATCAATACTCAAGAAATACTTTATAGCATATGCAACAAAAAAGTTTACTATGGAAGTTAAGGATAGAGAATTCCTGGGAGCATCCCAGTTCTAACAAAAGGGCCTAACCTTATGGTTTTGAAAATAAAATCCTGCAGAAATCACCATAACTTGCCAGTAACAAAATAAACGAGTGCAGTTTAATTCTTACATGTGTGCTTACCTCAACAAAATCAGATATCCTCTCCAAAGTAGATGCTATCATGTTCAGTTCCAACTTCTCCAGTTCAGCTTCAAGCTCTGCCTCGATTTTACTCATTAACTCATGGTTCTCTCTTTTCTGATCATCTGTCTCTTTGCTATCGTGTTTTGACAGTTCCTCTGATTCCTGTTTATAAGAAGATGCAATTGGTTCCCGATTGCAGGAGGAGCAATTAATTGTTTCCTGGGATTGATTATCTTCACCAGAAAGCTCCTTCACGGTAAGCATATCTTTCATCTCAATCTCCTCGTGCAAATCTCGAACCAAATTTTCAGTCTGCTTCAATAGTTCATTTAGGTTGTCCACTTCTCTTTTATTTGCTAGTACAGCAGACATTATGCCAATAGTGATCCCAATAAAGAAGAGAAGCATTCCATTGGATGACCCTGTCAACAGTGTGAAAATCGAGTCTTAAAGGACATATGGTATTGAAAAGGCAAAGACACCACGAAGCAATTAGTAATATAAGGTGTCTGATAATGAACTAGGGCAAATACTGATTCACCAACAGGTCCAGAGGGGTTGCTGAAGGTTATGGTAAATACAATGCAAAGAGAACATTTCTATTTGGGCAATTTCTGCCATGGCAAATGCAGTCACATATAAGCAAGCCAAGTGTCAATTTTGCATGGACAACTATGTAGTAGTTCATATTGCCTTGAGGCAGCTATGTGAGACACCTCTTATCTATGTTGTGTGAAGATATCCACCATGTTTCACGGCCTCAATCAGTGGGTGTACGTATACATGCATAGATTGTTTTTGCTAGGTGCATCTTCCAAGTCATGCACACATCCAATTCAAGATCCTTATATACCCTAATTCCACAATATTAATCTTTTCCATCCTACGAAATTTACCTAATAGAAAAATATTTGCGAACATCTGAATGCTGTAGACATGGTGTCCTTTCAGAGTTCATCCACTCCACCTTAATTTATTAACAAATTTTCCTTTAGTTTTCCCTTTTTTACTAGTGTAAACCCTGCAAACAATCCTATGTATAAAGAAAAACCTGTAAACAATCCGATACACAATTACACCATCGATCACCATTTATCATACCTCATGCTCAATGCTACTTACCTTTACCAGAATTGCACTCCTTACAATTTGTATGGTGATGGTCATCTTAACCTTTTCCTTTTTACCCTACTTTATAGTTTTAAATTTTTTCAATGAAGTACATAACATTACTTCATCTTTGTAGATTTTCTTCTTCTTTCTAATCAATCTACAAATAACTAACAGGAAATGAAGAGGATGGAACCTCAATGCCAAACCACAAAGTTAGAAAGATATTACCATGAACATAACATTCCTTATCTGGCCTCTCTCTAAAAACAACTCCATAATGTACTTCAAGTTCCACATAGGAGTTCTTTTACACCCTATTCTCTCAAAACTTTCTTGTCTCATGTAACTCTTAATACACAATATAACTCACAAGTGATAACCTAAATTTTGTGGTAAAGCTTCTTCAGATAACCATATAATCCTTACATTTTGCCAACAAGTGACGAACCCTCTAGGAAGAAATGGCAATGGATGATTGAATTAATTTATCTTGTACTAAAAATTACCATTTAACCTGCTAGGATTGTGATGCAGCACAATTAGCCATGAGAAAATTAGTTAGCAGTAACGAAAAGAATTTTACCTGGGCACTTTGGGCTTTACTAAGTAATCAGTAATTTGGGAAGTTGGAAAGTAGTGTTATGTGCCACTTTTTGGAACTTGAACTTTAAGTAATATGGTTAAGTTTTTGTAGAATTTTGACTGTGTGCCTGTAACTTGCTTCATTTAATATTGATACCAGGTAGTGAATGCAAGAGCATTAGACGACAGCTATGGCTGTAATGTCTTATAAATATGAATGAAAAATAAGGGAAAAGAAGTCTTCTCCGGCTTAAACAATTACTATATTGCCGGGATCTCTTCCTTACAGCCTTCTCCATGCTTCCTTGCTAACTAACATCAACTATTTTAACACTCCCTCGTTGATTTTTCCCAGCAGGCCTTTTGCAGTGTTTTCTAACTGCATCAGAATGCAAGTTCGTTAACAATCTCTTCTTGCAGAAATGAGTTAATCCTTAATTTGATTCTCCTTATGCCTGCAACTATACTCTGAAATTACAAATTATGCTATACCTGCCATTATACCCTGACTAAAATTATCCTATCTATTCTCACACTTGTCCATCCTTATGTTACCAAAGTTCATAAATATTTCCATCACAACAAACTCAAACTGTTTTCATAGTCAATTTCGTTTCTTGTAACCAAAGCATCAGAATTATCATTTAACCAAGTCTACCTCTTTAACCATCATACTTTTTATGAACTTATATTTCCCTTACAAAATCTTCTCTCGGTACTATTCTCTTTGATAAAATCACTATGCATAAAAACTGAAAAAACATGAGGAAATTATGCAAAACAGTTGAGAAATGTTGGCCAGATGCTAGCACTCTTATTCCAACAGGTTCACTACGTAATTTGTCTTCTGACAAGCATGGCAAATTGTTAAGTGAAAAGTGTTATGGCTGCAAGAAGAGGCATTGTCAACACTTTTGTGGGCTAATTTCTACATTAATATTAATTCAAGAAAAGAGAGAAAAGTCAATGTCAGCCTCCAGGGAAGCATACCAAATCAAGTTCATCAAAGCAAGTAAAGAGAGTCTACCTTGTGAATGGAATGGTACACAAGATAGCCTTGTGCCGGAACTGCTCAACCGCTCCTTTCCACACCTTTGTTCTGGTTTCCTTGGGAGCTCCACTGATCCAATTAGCTGAAATGAATGGGATCTCAACAAAGTATTATTATTCTCTTCCAAGGCGATCCCACCTTTGCTCGTGAACCTATATTCTTTATCGTCATCCCATGAACCAAAAGAATCCCTACTGGCTCTGCTAATTACAAGGTTTCCATCAGTTACCAACAATGGCCTCACTGTTGTTGTAGGTGGTGATGGAACTGAACTAAACACGTATTCTTCTTTTCTGGCTTGCTCCCTATGCAGCTGACTACTGAGGCAACTTTCTAAGGAGTTTAATGGTTTAGCAGAAAACATGCGAGAGCTTCTACTTCTATGAGGCCTGCTCTGCGTTAATATATTGGCCTCAAATTTTGGTAAAACATCACCAGAATTGTCAAAAATCTCATTCTTTCCAATGATTCCAACCTCATTCTCCTGAAAACTTTCTGCTCCTTGGAATCCTGGTAGCAAACTCGTCATCATAAGCACATTATAATTCTCATAATTCCCTACATTTGCCAAGACTTTAGCATCACTGCCACTGGTAGAAGCATCTCCAGCTGCCAAACCACCACCAAGCCGGTCCATTTCCTGAAACTTCCCATCTGAAAAGCCATCCTCTCTCCCTGAAGAAACATCTCCCCCCAATCCTTTTCTCGCCATTCTGCGGAATGGACAAGTTTGGTCCCTTATTTGCTGCAGCAAATTCCGGGATTCGGATTGCCTGTGAATTGGATTCCCAGAAGATGACTCTGAAAACCCATCTTTTTCCCCAGACAAGTTTTGCCAATACTTAGCTATATACCCAGCACCAGCTGCTGCTGCAACCACCCATAAATCCATTCTCTCTCTCTACCGCTCGAATTGACCAAAATTTCCAAAACAAAAACTTGATTTTGCTTCAGTTATGATGTTGAAAATCTTGAAGTATAAGCAATTATGAATTGCGAAAGAAATGAAGAATGTTTGAACTCAAAAACCCAAAAGGAATTCAAAGAGAGAGAGAGAGAGAGAGAGAGAGAGAGTAGAACAGGTCTTGGTTTGAAAAATGTGGAGGATTTAAACTAATATGTAGTTAGTTCGTATGAAAAGAGCATATCAAAGAACAAGAAACGAACTTCCATGTGCTGTGTACAATCAGAAAATGAAAATTCAAACAGTACCCAATTAAGGCCGACTCGTGTACTGCAAAACCCATCAATGAAAAGAAAAGATCGGCTCAAAACTGTTCTACATTCAGAGCCGTAATCGAAATGGATTGAAAAGTATAAAGGGTTAGGAGTCCTACAATGGTCAGTTCGCAAAGGTCTTGTTTGGTACAATGTTTGAGTAACGACATTCAGGGCCACCAAAAATTAGGATTGGGGAACTAACACTTTCCTCCGTTGGGCACCGAATTGAGGCTCTAAAAATAAATAAAAATCAATTGGAAATTGTCCACTACCACCATTTTTTTGTTTTGTAAGTCTAAAAAATATTTTCAATTTATGTTTTTACTTTGTTATTGGTATATAATTTCAATTTTGACTGATAATTTAAAGATAAATAGGTATGCAGATTCAAGGACTTAAGTTAAGCATCATACTAAATGATTGGTTTGGTTGCGTGAACAAAATCAATTTTATTTTGAATTAATTAATTAAGATTTGTGTAGGTGCTTAGCAAATTATTTTTCAATCTCTCAATTTTGGATTAGGAAAAAATATCTTGTAAAAGAAATGACATGACTAAAATTTTCAAAAATGTAAATAACTTTTGTAGGTTTTTGAGCTATTTCATTTTACTAACCAAATGCATGAATTATCCAATTCTTCAAATAGTCAATTCAAAATTGGAAAATTAAAAATTTTGGGAATACCAAATAGGCAAGGTTGACTCAATTTAATTTTACATAATAGAGTGAGTCATGTGAAAAGAAAAGGAAAAATATTTTAAAACTCGAAGCTATTTGAAGCAAGAAAATTAAACATGTGTAACACCATTATTGTTAAGTCTTTCTATTCTAATGTACTGCTGAAAGTTCCCAAGTGTACCCAAAGATAATGTCCCTTTGCTTTACAATTAACACCTACTAATTACCAATAAATTTTTCACAAAAGTGACCAATAATGATTGTCTAATGGCTCTGCTTGGATAATTTTTTTTTCTTCTTTTTTTTTTTTTTGATACTAGAAGACAAAATTATATAGTGTGATGGTAGCATTTGTAATTTTATTAGCTTTGTTAGTGATGATGATTCTTGCCATCCATCAAATTTGAAGTTATTGAGAGACATTCCAATCAGACCAGGGCAAGAGATTTGCCCATAAGGGAATCTCATTTGGTACCTAGATTTCTCTCCTCTTCTTCTTCGTCTTCTTCTCTTCTTTTCTTTTTTGTCTAATTGCAATTTCATCAGTATTAAGACTATTTGAATTGCATTTTCATGCAGTATAAAAACCACTGGTTTTCAAGACATGAGATAATAAACAATGTATTGAATCCAGAACTGCCTCAACTCTGGTACATATATATCTTTTTTCAGTTTTATATAAGGAGTTTGATGAATCAATTTCAAAACAAAACTCTCCCTTCTTTCCCAGATCAAGATGCCAGAGTTGTACTCGGGCAACCATCCACAGTGCAGGCCAAGATGTCCCTATAATCGCGCGATATTTTTAAAGAATCATAAACCTTCCCATCCCTGCTCCTCTTGTACTCAAATAGAAGGTTTGAATGATCAAATGCCGTGAGTTTTACAAATCCATAATCAAGGTCTCTGAAAATACTCCACTGGGTTTGGATGCTGGAAAATTCTGAATCCAAAACGCTTGCTCCTGCACCTCCAGCAACCACGTGTATTGTCCCGTTAAGGGCTCCCTTATAATAATGTTTCTTCTCATTTGTGCAAATGTTCTGTACCAAGAAAAAAGATGACAGCCAAAAAAATGTCAGATATAGGGGTATGCTATATAAATTAATCCATGCTGCCAGTTTATCAGACAGCTAATGCATATTTCATACAAAAGTAGTTGAATGCTTTCACATCAAGATATGAGTCGACTCTTGTAACTGATAAAAGATAAAGATGGATTGAAATATGATGGAACTGACTTTTGTACAAAACAAATTCAATGGACTTCAAACGAGCAAAATACAGCCAAGAAACAGAAACACAGATGTTCATCACTTCATGAATTTGTGGAAATACCTGGTAAATGGGACAAGTCCTTTCATAATTGTGTACATGGCCGAAGATGGCCATATCGACCTTGTACTTCTGCCAAAGCTTTTGAAGACTCTCCCTCCCCATTGGTTCTTCAAATGATCCTTGTACAGCATAATAAGTACAAGAGGAATAGCCTAATACCCGATGTGCAAGGAAGATCAGCCATGGTTGCTTCTGTCTATCAACGGATGCCAGGCAGTGCTCGATGAACGCGTATTGTTCAGAGCCCTCTCTCCAGTCATGTTCTGTGTCTGCTATGCAGAATCTGAACATGCCATAATCCGTAGAGTACCTGGGAGAGATAGATATAACTGTCAAAAACAGTTCATCATGGGTTCATATGTGTTGTGTGTGAAAACAAGTCGATACAGAACATGTACATTTACATCTAAGGATATAAATCTCTCTCTTTCGTACACACAAACACAAATAGAGACTGACATAGTCAATTTATTTGAAGGCAGGAAAATTCTACGTCGTATCCTTCAATGATGAATTCTCGGCTATTAAAAGCAAGAAAACCAGTGGTGGAAACAAAACATAACAAAAAAATGTAAAGCAATTTGTAGAACAAGTGCAGAAGGAGAAGCAGCAGCAGCAGCAGCAGCAGCATTTGTTTACATGTCCAACTGGTAGGCATAGTTCAAGAATTCAACATTAAATATATTCCATTCCTCACATTTATGTAATTCATAAGTCTTTAAATATAAAGAATTGCATATCATGATGTATGCTTTACCAAAATTGAGTAAATTGCGATAGTTTCACTGAAGAACAAAATGAAAGGAGATTAAAGGTGAGAACATAATAATGTTCCATATCATAAAATAATTTAAGAAGTACACATTTTATGCATATGTGATTATGACAAATCATTTTCACACTAAGACTCGTACCAGAACTTTTCACTGTTCTCAGTAGGAGCATAAAACATAGTCTCAACCAACACACCACATTCTCCTCCTGAATCCATGTTCCCATAGAATGATCCTGTTCCGGGCCAGTCACGTTCGTGGTTACCGCTGCAAAGAGAAACTATGAATTTCCACATAAGAAAGAGAAGATGACTCCATGTTCCAATTACAAAAAAGTTGCAACAGACTTAGCAATCATGTAAGGCACAGTTGAGGCAATTGGTTCGATTTGGGAAGTAAACTGATCCCACTGTGAAAGATATCCATTTGCATAACAAATATCTCCAATGTGGAAGACTATATCGATGTTCTTCAAGTCCTTAATAAGCTGCTTAGTAGTGTTGAGAGAACCAAGCTGGAAATTATTATATTCATTCGAGCCATCAACCTCACCCTTCATGTTGAATAATGAAAAAGATACTTCAGAAGCAGAAGTACTGAGTAAATGGGATTGGGCTTTTGAGTTTTTGAATAAAAATGCAACAACTTTGTCATGCATTGAACATTATGCTGAAATGTAACATATTCCCAAAACAAAAAAATTAGAGAGGTTGTGGAGTTCAGACCTTTCCCATGTCACCAAAAATGACTACACGTTGTAAAGAATTTTGACCAGGATAAGGAGATGCCCTGAACTGGTATATCTGACTCCATATGTATGTACCATTGAACAACCTGTGGCCCACCTTGTAGGTATACCTGCATAATCAGTATTCATTAAATGTCATCTTAAGCTACAAGTAAACTTTTATCACTGACTGCGCCACTCTTCAGTGTTAATGCAACGATTGACACTTTGCACCCATAGTCCAACTCAAAGTAGAATTTACATATACTAATCTTTGAAGTTTGAAGAGAGACATCAACCAGAACAAACAGTTCACCATTCAAATTTTGTTACCATACATCCCATAACCAGCATTTTACCATATCTATATATGATCCTTACCTCTAGGAACTTCCTAGTGACTCACATCTTACTGTAGAGCTCATGCTTCTTCAAGTTTTAGTATCAATTAGTACAGTCTCATTTGTTCGGTAACTTGTTTCATTAATAATTTTACTTAAACCAAAGCCCCAATGGCTACTTTATAATTCTCATATATTATAAATTACACTAATAAAAGCTTCCTCTATCAGGAAGCCTTGTAACTTTGATATGCAATTTTTACCATGTATTCAAAGTTGGCCTTTGCGTATATTTTGATCTATGAAAAAATATATTGCTTTGGGTGAATAATGAAAAATGAAAAGAATTTTTTTTTTTTTTTTGAATTTCTTACTGAAATGGGGTTAGAGGGAGAACTTTAAAAAAAGTGGAAGTACTGAGAAATTAACCAAAATTTAACAACTGTTAGCAGAAGATATAACATACATTAAGTTGGGCCATAATTCCTTGAGGAAACTGGTGTGTATGAATCCAGGATCACGCCACCCAACTGTTCTTGCTGGTGCACCTACAATATGGAAATTATAAATGAATATCTACCATAAAGAAGTCAGCTGTGGAAATCTTGGACGGTTCAACCAAATGAATGGGAATCCCTGGAGCACAAACTGTGACCGGGAAAGAATGCTCAAAAATTGAAGTGCCAAGCATGACTTTGTGTTGTGAATCTTGTGATCCCATTCCAGGATGTAATTACGACAGCAATATGTACTGTAAACGAATATGACATGGTTCATATGTTTCTGTAAAGAATTTACTTTACTAACATGTACTTTGTACAAGTAGCATTATCCACGTTAAAAACAGCATGAGGGAGATAAAAGACCTTTTTATGCCAATATTGGTACATGAAACTATTGAGACAAAGTCACTTTGTCAAGAGGGGTGCATTCTGTAAATGCACAAAACATTCAATTAACCTCCATGTTGTGCTTGGAACCCAGATTTATCAAGAGAAAATCAAAGGAAAGAAAAGGGTGAGGGAAAAGAGAATAGAAGGAAAGAGTATTTTTGTTCTCTTTTCACTCACCTTTTACTTTTCCTTTTCCTTTTCTTTTCCATCATCAAGTCCTTAATCCAAACACAATGTTAGTTGATGGTGTTTTACTCAGGACAGATGTTCCAGAATTATTTGCATATTGGAGATGTTGACATCAGATTTCTGTTTTATAGCCATCATTCTAAAAGATATATAAAAATTCTGTCATCATCCAGAAGCAATGCACCTCATGTCCATACTCAAGGATAACTTACAGAAACAAGATCCCAATCCATAAATACACGTATACATCTTAACGCACCACACATGCTGCTGCGATCAAAAGTCAGTGTCCCAGCGGGGGAACGTCCCTGTTCTTCTCCTTTTGTACCCCATTCAACGAAAGGTACTGCTTCATTGATCCCATATCCACTTGTCCATGTTACAGTCATCTGAATATCAAGTTAAAGTGCATCATGTCCACAATAATATTTTTTTGTCTCTGATAACTATCTCCATAAGAAATTTTTAAAACCCACCAAATATAAATGAATAAAAGTAAGGATAGTAAGCAACACAAAAGAAGGTCCCAGCCATGCATTGGCAACGCATTAGGCATAATCATGTGCACAAGTTAATTGCTTTCTTTAACTTTTGTTATAAATACGCATGAGACCTATGAACTAAAGTGATAGAGAGATGAGCTTACTTCATTCCATGTCTTTCCTTGTGCTAAGCGCGGGTAAACTGGTGCATTTGGATTTGCAAAAGCTACGACATTTGACACCGCCACCAGCTTTGGCTGTTACAGAAAGAAAAAGCATTAAATTGCATCAAAAGTTGGTCATATTTGAAACACAAAAGAGAAGAGAGCATAACCCTCATACAAGCTCGACAAAAAAGAAAAAGAAAGAAAAGAACAACCGAGAGTGAAAAAATAACAACGAAACGAAAGACCAATAAAAAATTTAAAACAGAAAATCTTTTACCATAGAAAATGGTCTGCAAACAATGAATTCATCAGCTACTGCTTTCAAAAACATAGATGAGAGAAAATAAAAAGAAAATGCTCTATATGAAGTTCTGTGAATTGGGTTCAGTTAGAAAGCTTTTGGTCAACCAGCTTGATAAATATAAACCTGAGATATCAACACAAAAATACATTTTAGTCATAGCATTTTCCCAGAAAATTTTCATGTGACAGTTTGGTGACCGTTATAATTCATCAAGAAACAGTTGGAATTTTTTTTTTCTTAAACTACCAGAGTTCAGCCAGTCATTTTAAAGTCCATTGAAAAATACAATGAGCCAACACAGAACAATCGGTGGTTCTCTATAAAATTATGTTAATCCAAGACAAATTGATCTCCACATAATTATGGTGATTATATGGGAAGAGTAAGACAATTACGAGCATACAGTTAAGATCCCGCCAGAAAACAATGCAAAAGAGAAGTCAGATCTCTGGTTGATCAATTGAAGCCTCAACGATCCTTTGCCTGTATCATTGTACTTAGGATTGTTGTAATTTGCATATTGAAACTGCAAGAGAAGGGTGTCAGTTTAATAATCAATTTAGAAGCCCCTTCTTCCACTTGAAAAGCAGGCCAAGAAGTCATAGAAGAATTTCAAGGCAGCAAAGCACCAACCTTGATTGGTGCAGTACACAAAAGGGGAGGAAAAACTCTAGGATTTTCAGGGAGGCAGGTAGAAGCACTGAAAAAAAAAAAAATAGAATGATTCTATTCAGATTATCACCATTAAATTAAAGAAAAAAATTAAGGTCAGCGAGAAATCATTGTTACCTGAAATTTGCAGGTGAAAATACTCCTATCCAATCATCAATCGATGGGTTTGAAATGCTATATTCCAAAGTCACCCATTCCATACTTTGCCCCTAGAACAGAGAAGGAATCTTGAATCAGACCAAAATTAGACAAAATAAAGATTTTCAGCTGTTAGAAAATTCCCTTGGTGCTAGGCAGAAACTGCTAGGAGGGCATCCCCACTAAAGTTTGAAGGACAGTTAAATGTAAGTGGTATCAGTCTATGTAGTGATCTAATCTCAATGTTACCAGTCAAACAGTCCTTTTAAGGTTACCTTTAATCCAAGAAGTGGAGGAGAGGCTTTAACATAAGCATGGTCATCAAGAGCAAATATTGCCTTGTGAATGGCAATTCTTGAGAGAGGATGGTCTCCGTGCGATGCTGTTACTTTGAGGCTCGCAATAGCCCAGAAAATTGCCAAGAAAATAAACCAAAAGATTCTCATCTGCCCAAGATCTGACAAGTCCTGAAAATTTGCTACTGGGTACCTCAATAAACTGAAAATAGTTCATAAAATAGCAGCCATATGAAAAAAAATAAAAAATAAAAAACCACACACGCTAAGTGACCTGTAGGAGAAGTGAAATGGGAGAGACCCAAATAGGAGAAACTGAAGTTAAAAAGATTGGTATTAGGAACGAATTTGCAAACTTTAGGTAGAAGTTTGTGTTGATCTTTGAAGAGAGTGAACTCAGTGTGTTGGATCAATATCAGTATGAATCCTAGGATTGTTGCATAGGACTTTTGGAGAGAATCTTTCAAGGAACATTCCACCTAATAATTCGTCAATTACAGGATAGGACAAGAAGCAAACAGGAATGGATTTCGCACGGCATTGACAAAACCGACCACTTTTGTTTGTGGGCAAGGAAAATTGAGACTAATATGCCATTCCATTGGTAGAGCTTGTTGAGAGAGAGAGAGAGAATTTTTGGTCCCAACAGAATTTCTTCTCTTTCCTTTACGTTTTGAGGGGTAGGGGAAGTGAGTGAGTCCAAATAGTGAGACTATTTAGACGGGTGTTTAAGCCAGTCCTAAAAATTATTTTTCAAATTAGTTTTAAAAAATTATTTTTTTAAATAACTTTTTAAAAGTAAGTTATTTTTAAAAATAACTTTTTTAAGTGAATAGTTAAATACAATTTAAAAAAATTATAAACTTAAGTTATAAATTATTAAAAAATTTACTTCCAAACACTCTCTTTTTAAAAGTTACTGCCGCTTTTTTTAATAAAAAAATTAATTTCTTTATTAGGTAAATTCTAAACACACTTATTCTAGTGGGCGGGTTCTGGATCACTTGCCAAATCTATCTCAAAACCCACCTAGTAACTGAACAACCTCCCAAAACATGCGTTGGTGTGGGATGAGTCCTGATCCTCTTGGACCTTGGTGCATTCCTAGCTACAGCTAATATATGTAAACCAACAAGCTCTCTCTATTCTCCATATTACAAACTCATCTAACATGAGGATTGAGAGTCTTGGGACTTCAGTTTCATAAGAAAATTGTGTCTGTATTAGCAAATACAAAGCCCTTCTTCACATACTTTCGATGTCTCTCTCTTCTATAACTTGTTTCAGTTTAAGCATTCTTAGAGTTTGAAAATGGTTTCTTCTTAATATGCTGTGTTTAGATCTAAAATTTAGTGAGGAAAAATAAAAGAGAATAAGATATGAAATTACATTATATGTTTAATTGTTAGAGAAAGGGAAAAATAAAATAACATAAAAATAAAAGAAGTTAGGTTTTGGAGTACTTTATTTTGTTCTATTTACCCTCAATCCTTTTCTTTTGCATATTTTTTTCCTTTGATAAATCTGATTCAAAATACAGAATAAATAACTGATTGTGGGACATTACCATTAAATTAGCTGGAATAGCTCAGTTGGTTAGAGCGTGTGGCTGTTAACCACAAGGTCGGAGGTTCAAGCCCTCCTTCTAGCGTTATGTTATTTTTCCTTTTTGTCACAACCAAATTTTTTTTATGTGAAATTACAAACATGTCTTTTAAGTGATCAGTTAAAGAATCTTGTTGAGGAACATTCTTGTCAATTCACATTAAATTCCCAGTCGTGGCCATGACCCATGGGCCTACCAAGTAAACTTTCTAAGGTCTTCAAAAAGTCAATTTTTAAATTTTTACGAGAAGCACCTCATTTGGATATCTCAATATCAATTTACAAAAAAAATTTAATACTCTTAAAATGTCATGTCACTCTTATTCAGATTTTCATAATACAAAAATTTTTTTTTATTAAGTAGATCCCAAACACACTTAACGAATTTATCTTGTGACTCTTGAAATGTACAATGCTCTGATCAATAGGATTTTCTTTTACTTAAAATAGAAAAAAAAAATACGTCCCTTTATTCTCAAGCACTCCCAAAGAAAATGGGATAGCTCGCGGCAAAAATAGGAGCAATGTTTTTAAAGATCTTTTGTGTAACATGACATCAAACATCAAAATACGAATCTCATTTACAAAATTGCAAATTTTTTTTTTCAGTTCTCAAAATTTTGAAAGTAAAACAAGAAAGAGTTAATTATATTTTGCACTTGTGTACTTTATATCAAATCCCATTTCAAGATCTTTTGTTTTTACTTATAACAATTAAGTTCTTAAGCTTTTGTTTGTTGCAACCTTCTGCTAATGTTTAGAAAATAGACAAAAAAAATTATCATGTAACAAATATATAGCCTTTTATAGGTACAAATGTATAAAGCAAGCCCCTTCCTCTAATAATCTACCCTGAATACCTCTCAAATTACTTCAAAATCATGTTTATAGTTAACTCTATAATGTATATAATATAATTAGGTCTCATATAAACAACTTAAATTTGACTAATAAGCTATTCGTGTGATGGCGTGAGTCTTTGATAACTTTGCTGTTTGAAAAAAGTCGTATATTTATTACATGCGAATTTTTTTATCTATTTTTTCAAAAGAAATTAACATAAGATAATGTAAAGACTTAATTACCACACATAAAAATGAAAACCCTGGATGAGATTTACGACATGTTTGGAACCTGTGGAAAGGAAGGAATTTGAAAAAAAAAGTATTTTTTCATTTCTGTTTAATTTTGCAAAGAAAAATAGAGTGAGTGATTATTATTTTTCCTTCTTTTTTGATTTTTTCTCTTATATATAATCAAAGGAAAAACCGCCGACTGGTTGGTTCAGTAGAAAAGAACTCAAATTTTCTCGCTCAATGCTTAAATTCAAGTCTCTATAACCGTTAGGTGGGCTAATTATACTCTTTAGCACTTAGAGCACGATTAGCTTTGGCACCAACATAGTTGTGGTGGGGTGTTCTGCAAATAACTATGTGGTGTTGATGAACAATACTCTGTGATGAATATATAGAGTAGCCTATTTACATATTCATCTTTTATAAAATAAAAAAAAAATTTAAAGAGAGACTCTTCATTTACCTTTACTTCTCCAAGTTCCAAGCAGCCATTTTAAAGAGCGAAAAATAATTTTTTTTCTCTTCACTCACCTTCACTTCTCCGAGTTCCAAACAGCCATGTAAACTGAAAGGGTGCATATTGTAATTAACCGAACAAGAAAACATCAAATGGGGCTTCATTTTTCCACACAAAAAAACAGAGCCCCGAGTCAATCGAACGACTCCAAGTGTTGAATCGAAGGAAGACTCACTTCTCTCCCTCTCTCCGAGCTGAGTCTAGCGAACCCATGGAAGAAACAGGTAAGGCGTCATCGGAATTTATAGTGGAAGAGTGGAGTGGATCTTCATCGACGAAGCTCTGTCGGACTGCCACCATTACTGCTTCACCTTCTTCGATCGCCATTCGACGATCCGGCAGTCGATTCAACCAAGTTTGGAGACGTATTCTCGATGCATTCGTACCCGAGGCAACCTCTCTCTCTCTCTCTCTCTCTCTCTCTCTCTCTCTCTCACGCACACGCACACGCACACGCACACGCACACGCACACGCACAACCACAACATATGTACATAGACGAGTTTAGAGTGTTTATGAGTTTGATCATCATTTTAGTTGATGAATTTGGGAAAACTAAGCTATTGAAATTTGAAGGGTCCAAAATGGCTGCCAGAGATTTGTAAATTTCATAGAATCAATCGAAATGGATAAATTTGTAAAACTACTGTTATTTTAAATTGATGACCATATTGGCCGGTCTGATACTATGCTACCACCGAACCACTTAAGCTGTTAGAGGGGGGGATGGGGGTGGGTAACTTAATTATTTATATCCTCAACAGTTATACAAAAATATTGCATTCTGAACAAAATTTGAATTGATGTAAATCTCTCTCAGTGTGTGTATGCATGTATTGTATATGCGTATATGCATTTTTTTTTAAATCAACAAATGAAGTACGACCTGTTTTGTTGGACTCTTTGGAGTATCTGTAACTGGAAGGTCAAACACCAGAGAAATGAGGTTGGTACACATGCACCTCTTAAAGACTAAATGAAAAGAATGTTGATAAATCAGGAATATAGAAAAATAGGAACCTCTTCTGTAAAAAAGGAATGTAGATGACTGAGAAAAGAAGAAAGAGAGTAACATCAGAAGTAATGACTTCGGTATGTGTGAATTTCTTGGAATAAGATCGAAATAAATGGTAAAAAGACAGCAATTAAAGAAAATAAGAGAACTTTTGGGAACCAGGAAACGGAAATGCCACTGAACCGTCCTCTAACTTTATGTTTCAAATTTCCAATATATATATTTTCCATTTCTGCAGGGGTTTCCGAGCAGTGTGACTCCAGATTATGCTCCTTTTCAAATATGGGACTCATTACAGGTTAAGAGTAATTAAGCTGATCTATTTATATTTATGAGGTCACAATTAAATTTGAAACCTTTTCAGAACTAAAGATTTATGACTCAATTTTTTCATTTTTTTGTAGGGTCTCTCAACTTATGTGCGGACCATGCTTTCTACCCAAGTAAGTTCTTTGTTTAATAGTGGCGTTTTTCAGCCCCTTATAGATATTAGATACTAATAAATGCTAGTTCATGGACTGATCAGTACTAAAATAATTTTTAGGCTCTCTTGAGTGCCATTGGGGTTGGTGAAAAATCAGCTACTGTCATTGGGGCCACTTTTCAGGTTCTGTTTATTTGTGACAGAAACTCTGTTTTATGTCCATCTATGCTAGGATTTGTTTTGGATATTCGTGTTGACAATTGTTTTCAGCATTTTATAACTGTTGCAGTGGTTTTTGAGGGATTTAACTGGAATGCTTGGAGGTATCTTGTTCACGTTTTACCAGGTCTGCTGTTCTGCACTTCTATAATTGTTTTTAACACTATGAGCCACTGGCATGCAAAATGCATGCATGCGTCATATCATTCCTCATGTCCCCCCATGTTTGTCCATTTGTTTTGTGATATTTGTATGGCACGATGGAAGGGTCACTCAAATTTTTTTCTTTTGCTTCTTGCCACGGGGAAGTTTCATGATGGTTAATTGATCTCATCTGCTCCCTTCACTCCCTTGTATTTACTTTTTCATCTTATTTTCTTCACCTGTTGTGAGATTTCTATAATTATTTTTTAAAGAACAAAAGGGCAAGTTTGCGTCAATGCCAACAAAATTGGGATATGCCACATCCTTTCTTTAGTAGTACTTCTAGTTTATGGTCTACCTCTGTTTGCATGACACACAATCTAGATGAGAACACATCCTAGTTTGAGATAAAACAAGGGATCTTTGCAGTAACTGTAATTGTTTTGTTTGTTTATAGTTTGTATGGGAAAAGTCAATTTTCTCTATGAGGGAAGGGAAATTATCTTTGTCTATATTATCTAATGATTTAAATTCATCACACACCACTGGAAGACTAAAACTGCTGATTATTTCTCCTTCAGGGTTCAAGTCTGGATAGCAATGCGAAAATGTGGCGTTTGGTTGCAGATCTCATGAATGATCTCGGTACTACTCTTATCATTTTTCTCGTATTAATTCCTTAAACATTTTGTTTGAAAATTCCCCACCCAACCCCCTTTTTTTTCTTTCTGTTGTAGGTCTATTTGGTATACTTCAGGGAAAGAACATAAATGAGGCTTTTCACTGTATGGGATTTGAGATAGCAACCTCTATTCAACTGAACCTAATGCAACTATTTGGCTTGTTTGAAGCATTTTTTATTTCTCAATAAGAAAACACCACAAAATTTGAGACCTACATTGAAATATCATCTATTTTCCTCATTTCTTTGCAAACTGGCAAGTTGAAATAATGCTGTTTTCCTCAATTTTCTCAGCGCCCAAATAAAAACTAACTGTTGCTTTTATTTCAGCACGTTGAGGAGAGACACTTCCATTATTTGTATTGTTTCAAATTCCCTAGCTAACAGTTTGGAGTGCAACAGCTTCTATCTACTGGAATAGGGCTCTTTTTTTGAGAAGTATTTTTTTTATTGTCACGTATTTCTTGAGATGATTGAAGTCATAATGCTACATACTTTTGAGGGGCTCTCAATTCAGTATTTCATGTAATATTATCCTAACTGTAACACTAGTTTCACCTAGATTCAGTTGCCATTTATTTGGTATATCGTGAGGCTTTCCATTATTTGTGCTTTGAGAGTATGAAAGGCTATTGCATTGGTTGCAGGAATGTTGATGGACCTTGTTTCTCCTTTATTTCCTTCTGCATTTGTGCTCATAGTTTGCTTAGGAAGCTTATCAAGATCATTCAGTAAGTTCTTTCTCCCATAGTGTATGTACAATTTAGAAATCAGCTAAGACCTGCTATTGAAATTTGATTGACAATACCCAAGGGTGTGTACTGAATCACATTGAATCAGTCCCTTTATATTTTCTTGAACACGAAGGACCATTAGCTCTCTCTCTCTCTCTCTCTCTCTCTCTCTCTCTCTCATTGTAACGAAACTTGTGACATACAAAACTCATTACCTGGCCAAAGTGGTCAAAGGAAATTTCTGTTTGTTGGATCAAGATGCCGTGTGCCCATAAAACCTTCGTGCACTTATTAACTCATGGTTGTTTTTCTATAAACATGTAATTATATGAAGTTGGTAATGGCTGAGCTGGAATCACACATTATGATAAAAAGAATTGGAAGATTCTTTTTTTTTTTTTTTTGTAACCATGATAGGGATCCTCCGGTATCCCACATTCTTGTCTTGCACAATATATATGGGTGATGTTGCACATGCTTTAATTAAAGATATATCTAGTTTGGGTGAAAAGGCACAACAAAATCTCGACTGTCGAACCAGACCATTCAGTTGAGGCATGAGGATGGCTATTTAGATATTCTCATACTCTTGACCCTGAGATTCTAAGGTGCCAATGATTTATATCTTCCATTTATCCAAAGATTGTTTCACAGTGCATTCTTCATGGATTAAATCTTCAAGGAATGGAAGTTAGTTGAAACAATCAGCTTTGCTTGCAAAGTTCACATCCTGATTCTCACATACTACGGTTCATAAAAGCCAGTATACTAGACGTCAGAATAATAAGAGCTGTAATCAGCTTCTTCTTCAATCCTTGACACAGGTGGGTTGCCTATTCGTGTTTGAAACATTTTATCTCTGCACTTGGCAGTGCTCCTTTCCTCCTTTTCTGGAGTTTAATTCAGCATAATAGATGGACAGTACTTTAGGATGCTATTGGCACAGACTACTACGCTTCCACATTCATTTTTCACTTGGTGATGAAAGGCCCCCTCATTACCACTCAATTCTCATCGTCTCTATTTACATTATGCTGCTTTTCAGCTGGTGTTGCTAGTGGAGCAACTAGAGCTGCTCTGACACAGCATTTTGCCCTTCAGAATAATGCAGCAGATATATCTGCCAAGGTACCAGAACAAACATAGAGACAGTTAGATAAAGAAATGTGAACCTCTGGTTGCCACTAAATATAGCTCATATTTACTCTGATCTTGTCCCGTTATTCTGTCAGGAAGGAAGCCAAGAGACACTCGCCACAATGGTTGGGATGGCTTTGGGAATGCTTCTTGCACACATTACAATTGGACACCCCCTAGCTATATGGTTTTCTTTTTTGTCTCTCACCATGTTCCATATGTATGGTTAGTTCTACTTCTAAGATTGTTTTTTTTTTTTTTTTAACATTTTTTACATGTACACTATCTTGTGAATGCCATTGTTTAATCCACATCTTAAGAGCCCTCATGCCATTCAAATATATAGTCCTTGTGGCTTGCAATAAAACAAGGTGTCACCGGTGCCATATAATAGATTTGACTGTCCAAATTTATTGTGGCTATTTGCAGCAAACTACAAGGCTGTTCGGTGCCTTTCATTGACTACATTGAACTGTGAAAGAAGCTCAATTCTTTTGCTGCATTTTATGCAGACTGGCCAAGGTGCAGCACAGGATCTGTCATCATCTTTCTTTCTAGTCAACTGCATTATTATTTGTTTGTTTCAGCCTCTAGTATGTGTAATTATGATCTGATTTTTGACAAATTACCATTAAACAAATGAAAAATCCAATCACCATATAACATGAAGATGTGATAATTTTACAGAATGAATAATATATATATCTGTTCATAATTGTCAACATTTACATCTTGTTTTCAAGTTATGATATATGATATTGAAAGCATCTGTCTGGCTTGGCTGCCAGTTCTTTCTCCAGAACAGGTCTCTGTCATGGAGCATGTGTTACCATTGTGGATCACTTCATGGAGCTCAAAGAATGTCGGGATTTTACATACACGGGTACACATAGGTGTGAGGGTTTCCTCCCTTAACCACAAGGAAATGTGAGTTTTCAAATTCACCCAGTTCGCTAACGACATCAGCCTTAAAGTATCTCTTTGCATATCTGAAAGTTCTTTAATGCAAAGACCTTGGCCCAATTCTTAATCTGATATATTTTGCAGTACAAACTACTGTATATATGTATATCAAGCTGCATATGAATGGAATATTTTAGTGACATGTTTCTATTCTGGGCTAACAGGGTAGGGCTCTTGCATTCTGCTGGATCTCATTGCAACAAAGGTTGAGATTTATCTAATATTTTACCTTTTGTGAATATTCAACCAAAAATGTTTTGGCTTAGTTTAGTCATTCTTTTTTGGTCCTCCTAGCAAAATACTTGCTACTTGAGCGAAAGGGAACCATCAGCATAATTGTGCATAAAGTTTCGACAGCTGCAGATGTCCTGCAGGCATTCACACATGCTCTAGTCATGGCAAATCTTGTTGATAAAGACAGATCTGCACTTTCAGAGAGCCATTCCTGGATGGATAAACACTATGGAAACTTTGTAATGAAGGTAATATTCTATAGATTGTCCTCTTAACTTCAAATATTTTGAATTGCTTACAGTTTCAGGTTGCTTACAATTTCATGTAATATCCCATTCAAATGACCATATGGTATACGTTCTGCAAGCAACACTGTGTGCAAGCATATAATGTATGCTTTTTGCACTGTCTAAGCATACTCCCTTGTTTTGGTGTTTGTGGCAAGGATCAAAATTTTGTTTCAATAGTTCGTTTCAGTTGGCTCGGAAACAGAAACGTTTCAGAAGTGTTTCGAGATGTTTCGGAAATATTTCAAAAGTAACAAATATTATTATAATAGAATACATTCTTTTATATTTCTCTCAATAAAAATTGTATGACATTTATGAAAAGTTATGAATTCTTGTTGACACAACTTATTATATCTATACATAGCGTTGTGTTTTGCTGACTGAGAAGTCAGCTCCACAGTACTTGTTCTTTAAAACAAGCGTGCTGAATCTTACGTTTCTGGAGAACAATTTTTTTCAAATATTTTGTTATGTACTTGTTTGGCAGCTGCAATCTTCTGGGTGGAAAACAGAACGCCTCTTGTCGCCCTCAATCATTTGGAGGGCAAATTGGATGCTTGGGTCTTCGGATGGAAAGATTGACTAGAGAACTTCAAGTATTAAATGATATCCACATAGTGCTGGTGAGTTGAGAAAGTGAAACTAACAGCTATTCTACTTGAAGGATAAAGCTGTTACTGTGAGGCTATTGATAGATTTGGAGTTGGAGATATAACATTGTTTGATGAATGACAACACTAATACATGGAAAGGAGGACTCATTTGAGATTGCAAAGCAATTCTGGCAGGAGTGCCATTATGCTGGGAGAGTTCCTCACTTTCCCTTGACTTTACAATAAGTATAAATTGTTTGTGGTAAAACTTTATTTATCGCAAAACTATTCTATCTTCACTGGTTTGCCCCATTTCACTTCTGTTGCTGTTAAAAGTGAGCGCTCAAGAGTACACGACTATAACTCTAGTGCATCAATTTCATCAGCTCATGCTAGATGTCAAATTATCCAGGGCTTAATTTATATAAATTGGTTGATCCGGTTCCTCCATTGTCCAGGTCATCGTGAAGAGTTGGAGTAACTTTGATTTGGTTTTGGACATGTTTGCTTTCATGTTATTATAGGTACCGCCTCTAGAGAATTCTGATGCAGTGCAAGGCTTTACTCTTTTTTTTTTTTGTTGCATTGCTGGTACTAGAACATTTGTTCCGCTGAATGATGTCTGGTAGTTGCTAGTACTAGAACATTTGTTCCCCTGAATGTGTCTGGTAGTAGTCAAGCATTTACCTTCGGGCTTAACATGGAGAGGAACTTCTGTTTTTTATCATTCAGATTGCTATAAAATTGGTTTCAAAGATTCTGGACTTGCAAAGCCTGCAACAATAAAATTATCTGCTGGTGACTTGTCAAGAGCCACTCATACCGAACGCATTTTGCATAGTTCTGGGAAAAACTTGGATGATTATGAACATTAACCATGCCTGTGGCCAGCTTTGGAACTCACTTGTTGGGGGGGGGGGGGGGGGGTTGGTGGGGTGGGGGGGTGGTATGCACAATTGCTTGGTATCTACTCTCCTCTCCGCTGCCCTGCTGGTGCTTCTGCTCCCGCCCCTCTTTAGCCTGCCATCCATGTTGCAAATATTGCAATGACATGAAGAACCAGTGTGTCCTTGTGGTTTGAATTGCATTCATTAGTGTCTGTATTTGAAGGAATTTTCTTTTTAATGGTTCTTTGAACTGGTCCATCAGTTCAACAATCCTTTGGTATCAAGACTTTCACTGGTATTCTCGACATCACTTTGAATGACACTGCAATGCATAAATGTTGGGGTGAAGTCAGTGTAGGTGAAGGTATATCACATTCCCTAGAAGCAGCTTTGTTATCTTTCTGATGGTGAAAGGCTCTCATACAGCATTTTTTGTTTAGTACTAAATTACATTTGTTACAGACACTCCATATCCAAAGGTACAAAGATAATAAACACACGACACCCGTACTGGAAAACTCAGAATTGAAATGTTAATCTAATAGATTCTACCAATACAGGTATCCAAACACGAGTTGATATTAATCCACTGCCCGAACCTATCCATCAAAGCGACCAACTTGATACTGCAAAATCATGCCAAAGGAAGGTTTTTGCTCCAACATTACAACTGCAATAACAGACGACCTCTTTCGCTGTCTTCCTAGGCTTCTAAGTTCTAACCGACAATGATCCCTTGTTTGTATATCCTCTAAGCCTCTTGATTCGAAGCTGTAATTTTTTTTTTTTTTGGCAATTGCACGATATTTCCCAGCTAACCTTGGAACCTGGTGGACACAAGACTCTGGAAGAACACACAAGTAGCGTGACCTTAAGCAATCAAACAATCTTGAATGGAGTTTATTCCTAATAGCCAGCTATGCTATGAACAAATGCCATGGAATTGTCGACTATTAAACAGTCCTGAAGGGGACAGAACCCAGATAATTCTATTCTCACAGCCCCAACTTCAATATACGTTGTAGCTTTAGTTTGGTCCTCCCGCACCACAGAGCCAGTAATAAAAGCATACATTTTCTGTAAATTTGGCTTGAGACCCATAAAAGTTCAAATTCTGCAATACAGCACAAAAAGATCATCAGCAAAACTTGCATATGTTATATTCAGATATCGACACTTGGGATGATGAGCAAAATTGGAGTTAGCTGCACAAATAAGCATTAAACTTGGTTTAAGTTAACACAAGTGACCAACTGACCCAAGTAGACCATAGGTCAGTCTAGTTTGCTTGTGTGGGTGGCAAAGCACATGGAAAGCCTTGGCCATGGCAACCAATTACTTCTACATGAGAATTGATCGTACATGGAACACAATATTCATGATATGATGCTCTAGTAATTCCATTGCAGGGGAATGCTACAGATAGATCTCTTTCCAGAAGTTACCCTACGATTTTCATGACATATCCAATTCGATAGTGCAGCATCATTAAACTCTCATTTATACGGTTGGCGGGATAATTTTATCATGGAACTGAGGACATATAAATTTTGGAACTTGCTCCTACCTGACCTTTCAGGAGATTTTATTTCAAGCATTCATAAATAGCAAACATGAACCAAATGGATTCTAATCAATTGAAAAAAGAAAAAAAAAAATTCATTTCATTTGTACGAGGGTTTGATAGGCAAGGGAAACTAGGCTTCTAGAATCTTCCATGGAGAAGTCTCCCTCTCTTAGTTGGATTGGTCTAAAACAACTAGACCTGCCGCAGCAACACCTTTGAAATGATTATGTCATCAGATTTCTCCATCTGAGAATTGATGGACACTTATGTCTAGGTGAAAAAACAACTCCCACTCACCCATGTAACTTGTCCTCTCTGAATTATGCTTCTCCATAAATTTAAAAAGGTATACCTACAATTGAAGAAACCCTTCGCATGTAATAAACTGTAAAAGAAGTTTAGTCTGACGTCAGAATTAGTAACTAAGAAAACCTAAAAAGGAAAGTTACTAAGATATTAGTTACTAAGAAGCTTAGTAGATAGATATGAGTTCCTTTGACATTATGTTTCTCTTCTTTTGCCAAACTGGTGACTTAGGATCATAACAGGAGACTTAATGGAAAATAAGATATAGGCAACATGTCATAATAAAGAGTGGCAGGTCTAAGTACAGAATGAATGTTAATCAATTATGGCTTTAAGTAAATATGAAAAATTTAGCCTTGAGAGTGGAGACAACATGATTTGTTAACCAAACAACTCTCTCTTAATTTTGCTATCAGAGTTATGCAAATTAATGAAGGCAGACAAGAAAGATGAGACACAGTCAAACACAGATGCTACTAATTAGAACTGAAGGTGCTTGTCAAGAATAATATTTATCCATGGTCACAAGGCCATGAGAGACACAAAAACCAGCTGCAGGAATCCAAAATGATTTTAAACTTACTGAACCAATCTATTTATATTGGTGGGCGAAGGGAGACTTAAATCTGTAAAATTTCGGGGTTAGAGGTCAATTCGCCTTCTCTCTCCTCTTTGGATTAAAAATTTTGGGTATGTTAAAGAAGCGGATGGACTCATGCCAAGTAAACAGGCATAACCTCCAAAATATAAATTTTGTGTTTTACTAATTCATATTTATATATTCATAATGGTTTCTAAATAATATAAATAAGTCTACAAATGAAATGCAAGCATCCATAGAAAGGCACATTTTAACCCTGCAGCATGCTAAACGATCCTTTACACTATTAAACCTGCTCAAAGTCTAGTTTCCAGAAAAAATACTAATAATAACAATAAATAAAAGCATCAAACTCTATGGATATTGAAGAAATTCTGCATGATATTAAGGTAAGGTTTGTCCTTCTAGATGAGATGACACCAATCACGTCTGAAACACAAATAATAGAGATTGTACCTGCTATAGTTGCCACTGTTGAAACCGCATAAGAAGTTTTATCTCGTCCGGTCTCAGCATATCATCCATCCTATTACACGGATTTCCTGTGATAATGGCCTTCTCAACCATTTCTTCTTACCTGTCTGCCATTGGTCACCACTTCAGTAATATTGTCAGCTGATATTCATGCAACAGGAGATCCTCCTATGTTGTCTTTTTTAATTTAGGAGCTTACCACCACTTCATATTATCTTCTTGTCTAGAATCCCACTAGTTAATAACATTCATTATCATTACATTTTGAACAAATTGTCAGATGTATTTTTTTAAGAGCTGGGGAATAACTCTCTCTTCTGAGAACAAAAAGTTGTCTTCTGCCATTCACATGAGTAATGAAGAAATATACAATACACTAACAAATTTATGATTGCTGATAAAAGGCACCATTCGATGGCCTAGTAAGGGATTTTGATGAATGGAACTTTTCTTAAAAGAGAAATGGAACGTATATATGCATAAGAGCAATAAACGAAATTATAACCTTAACCTATCTAAAAGACACTAAGGGAGAAAATGCACCCAATGCCCTTTGAACTCCTGCAATGAAAGAGCTTCCTAAGTAGAATACATACCAACCCTTCCCAAGAAAGTGCAAAATCATTTAAAATTCATATTTCCCTCCAAATAGACTAAAATAAAGCATTTAAGAACTTTCCAAAATATTACTGTTGTTCTATTCTTGGACTTTTGAGTTGATTTAGGCATCACCCTGTAAACTCCAGATGATACAACATCAGCTTCCACAGCTTCCACACTTCCTTGCAGCTAAGGAAAAGGTGATTCACCACCAATCGGTATTCAAATCATGGTATCAGAGCTCTACTTCGAAGAAGGTCCTGAGTTCAAGTCTTGTAATATGTTTTAGTATACACTGTGTTCTGTGTGTTTGTGCACCCAGTTCAATTTGTATGCTCATTTGTTGCCCTCTCTGTGTGTGAGACAAGGTCACATGTGAGAGGGGGTGTTAGATCGCTTGAAATTCATTGTTGGGCCCATTTCCTAATAGCTTAAGTTTATGGGACAAGTGGTGAGCTACCACTCCACAAATTAAGTCTCATGCCCAAAACCATAAACTGCCTTACAGGGAAGAAGAAGGCAATTGACTGACTTTTATGACTCTTTTCACAAGATAAATTATCCATTTTCAAAGCAATATAGAAAACAAGGCGTGATCAACCTCTAGTCCACAAAACTGTTTTCCTTTACATAAATACTACGAACGTTCCAAATTCAATGATCCCAATCAATTTTAGTGGCTCATAAATATCATAAGCAATTTTTCCCAAAACAAGTTCATCGAGAGATTTTTGTCTTTCAACTATACACTTCAAAATAGATTCACATACAATGCTTTGAAGGTAGCTTACTGGCCATACTTTCCTCCAGTTCAGGTTTTCTCCTTGCCCCTTTCACATGATTTGTTACTATTTCAACAAAAATACAGATCATATGAATATATGGCGTAGACTAATTGCTCTATCGCATATCTTTCAGGTCTTCATCTTGAACTATTCTATCTCTTGAGGAGTCAGTCTTTGGCATGGAGTTGGATGTCATGCTACAGTGGGTAATCAAAAAGGAAGAGCTTCTGCCTCGTAAGCAACTTTCTTGCCCTTCAAATTGCGGAAAACCCCCCACATAAAGTAACTGCCATCTAACTCTGTTGTAACATTTACAGAAATCAACATGTCATCATCACTACCAGAATTCTTATAAAACACCTGGCATAACGAATTTATTTCTAGAAACATCAAATAAATCTAGGGAAGAAAGGTATTTTTCCCACTTAATTACACTTCAATTAGCTGAGTCACTAATTTAAATATCAAATATATTACACAGTGCCCATCTCATTTGTGGCTTTTGTTATCTTTTCACGTGTGCATTTGGTCTGTTGTTCTATAGCAATCCGTTGTTAAAATATTTTTCAACAAATTGACAATATCCTGGTGGTATTCTTTTCATTCATTATGATCCGCAAATGGAGTTTCAAAGTCAATTGTCACATCAAACACTGAAATTAATGAATCATTTCTTGAGTCAGTATCAAATATGCAACACTACTAGGGCCAAATAAATTCAAGTTGAATAAAAATAAATATGCAAACTTACAACATAATTGTCATTGTCAGCAATCAGGTGTTATCCAGAAGAGAAATTATAGAAGCTAGTAAATGGTGTGTGTGTGTGTGTGTGTGTGTTTTTTTTTTTTGGGGGGGGGGGGGGGGGGGGGGGGAATCCGGGCAGGCTACGGCATTGATAGGCTTGCTCCAAGGTTATGTGTTGCAATCCCACATCACCTAAGGAAGGAGAAGGGAAGTGCTATATATGTAGCCACTTGTATCTCCTTAGTACAACGCGTTTTAAAGCCGTGTGGGCCAAGGCCCAAAGCGGACAACATTGTACTATGTGGATCCTAGGTTGCGACAGAATATGGGGGTGGAGGGGTAAGAAAGGTGAATGTGAGAGAAAGGCTTATGTATTTGTAGCCTTCACGGTCATTAGTAGCTCCTATTGTGTTAACTTTGGTAAGCAAATTCATTTTTTCATTCTGCACTTCCAACTCAAGCAGTGTGATTCCAGTGAGGAGAACTCTTGAATTGCTCTATGTTCACTTTATAGAATCGGTACTTGAAGAAATAAGGTCAGCTTCAAATACCAAAAGAGCCTTAGTTAGAGAAAAGGAGTTCTTATTTACTGTATTTTCTATTGTGATGACCAACCATACTAATTGTCCATCAACCCCTCAGTTAAAATTCAACCCTGCAGTTGCATAATTATCCAACAATAATAAGACATAACCTAAAGCATGAAACCTACAGTCAGCAACAGTTTTTATTCCCAAGGAAGGTATATAGATTTAAATTATTAACAGAACAAGATTATAACAAACACAAAAAAATATTTAGAATTGTAAATTTCAGAAAGCTTACTCTGGGAATCCACATGCAGTAGTTTAGACGGAAAGACCAGTAACTCCACATGACCCATCCGACTCCTCAACATTAAATCATGCTTCTCTATAAGCTTTAACAGGAAAGCATACTGCCGTTTTGACCTACAACCAAACTGACATCTTAAGTTGAGAAAATAATCAACAACATATTTTCAAAATGTCATCCGAAAGAAACAAACCTCTCAATCTTTCCAGGATAAAAATACATAGCAATATCATTCGCATCAGGACAATCCGAATCAAAGATCTCAGGCCAAAAAGCACGACGAGAATGTATCCTAAACTGCAAAACTCCAGCTATCTGTCTTGCAAACTCATAGGCTTTACAAGAAATTTTTGCTGACGGATGAGCCAGAAATCCTTCATAAATTCCATTATCCGATGAAAAATCAAGAACCTCAAAGCTGCCCCTGCAGAAAGCAAAGAAAACAGCTCATCATTAATAAGAACAACAGTGCAAACTTTAGATAGCAAAGAGTATCATATATGCATACAGAAGTTCCAACAGTCTCATCCACCCGCCCGCTGCAATGGGAAAATGAACTCAATTAATCATGATATATGGGTTAGCTGCTTGAATCTTTTTCGCCATTCAAATCTGTCTAGAGTCATAACACCATTAAATCATTTGCAATAATTTTTTTTTCAATTTGCTTCAAGGTCTTTTTGGCCTTACTCTATCCTGTCACCTTAACTTGCACCAAATCACTCATAAATACTGGTTCATTCATTAGTCTTCACTAGCCATTAACAAAACATTCTAAAAGATTTTTGCTCATCCTATCCTCAATCGCTGCCACAACTAACTTTTCAACGACTGCAATCATCTTCTCTTTTTTGGATAAGTAAATAATTCTACTAAGGCGCCAAGGAAGAGGCTCGACTCTGTACACTGGGGGTATTTGAGAAGCTAGCAATACAACATTAACATCTCCCAAAATCAACAAGAGCAAAGGAAAAGTCACAAAATTTCCCTTCTAAACAAAATGAGAACAATGCAAAAGAGCTACTTTGAGTCAATGTATCACCAACTCTACATCCTCAAAAGGTTCGCTGGTTTTGTTCCGTACAAATGCACTAGATCAAGCACAAAGGCAACACCATCCATGCCTTTCCTGGCTTTTTAAGGAGCAACCTCTGGCCCAATTTCCAGATAAATGAATCACCAAGCCCAGCATGATTCAACAAACTCCAAAAATACAAATAGTGAACTCCCCGAACAGACGTTGCTTTGAAGTAAGACCCCAAAGGCAGCCCCAAGTGGTAGAAGGAAGAGACTCCACTCTGAAGCCCAAACAATTTGCTGAACATCAAAATCCTAAATCTACCGACTAGAATTATCTCACTTTTGTCCATATTGACTTTTAAGGCCAAAGGCAGCTTCAAAGAAAATAACCCTACAAAAGATGCCTAAACTCTTCCTCCTCCCCTCACGAAAAATAACAGTACCATTAGCAAATGAAAGATGGGATACCATCTCTAAAACTCCTCTAACTCCACCTACTTCCAAGCCCGATATCATTCCCCCTTGGATAGTACTTGCAATCATTATACTCAGAGCTTCAGTCACCATCTGCCTCAATCTTTTAGCAAATATTTTAGCCACCAATTTATAAATGCACCCCACAACACTAATGTTTCTGAAATCCTTTTAACTCTGTTGCCCCTTTCTTTGGAATCAACACAACACAAGTTGCTTAAGACATCTCTCAAAAGTATCATGCACATTGTGGTATTGTAAAATTGCCATCACTTCCTCTCTCACAATAGTCCATTCAAAAAGAAGAAAAGCAATAGTCATCACTCATACCATCTGGCGATGGAGCTTCATCCCCACTACAATCCTTCAAGGGAGCCAGTCTCTTTTTTTTAAAAAAAGTCTTTCTAATCCTTATTTGCATAAGATAATGAAGCCAGTCCATCCAAGCAAGATCTCCTCGCACAATTCTCCAAAGACGCCCATAGAAGTCTACTACTTCCCCTCAAAACTCCTCCTCGTTCCTGTTCTCTAACCCATTAACAATTAAGTACAAGGCTAATCGTATCTTGGTAGACCTTGGTTCATCAGTCAGATTTATGCCCTTGTGACCCCTCAAAGAGAACAACCAAAGTAGAACTTAAGACCAAGATGTTCCATAAAATGGTAGATCCCAATGTGGTTGAATCTCCTGTGAGCATTAGCCATCTTATGAAAAAGTCGTGTTTCTATCTCCTTCCATTTACCACAAAGGCCAAACCTTTCACACCAACTAATCTCCTCCATCAAAGCAATAAGCTTTAAGTCCTCATGGGAAAGTCCCCCCTCACCTTCTTTTGCATTAATATGATTAATGGCTTCCAACACTGTAGCCTTCTAAGTGGCTAAGTTTCCTAAATTCTCTTTATTCCATCCTTTTATGTCTTCCTTTAATAACCTCATCTTCTTACTGATAAGAAAACATGGGGTTCCTCCAACTTGATAGCTCCTCCACCACTCACTCGCTTTATAAAGAAAGCTCTCAACTTTCAACCACATATTCTCAAACCTAAAAGGGGAGGCCCATTCCACGTCCCCCACAGTTCAAAGGAATAAGTAGGTGATCCAGAATTGGCCAAGAAAGGGCAACCTAGGCAACAACAAAAAAGTGCTCTTCCCATTCCATGTAATAAGAACTCTATCAATACGGGGAATAGATGGTGATTCCCTATTATCGCACCATATTCTCTCTCTCTCTCTCTCTCTCTCTCAAAGGAAAATCCATCAATTCAGTGACGAAGAGAAGGCAGGTGCCATGGGTCTCGTTAAATTTTGGGATACCTTTTCTGGTCTAGCTATGTGTAAGTCAGGAACTAGGAAAACCAAATTTCCCCCATGTTCTCAATATCCTTCCCCCAAATTAGACGCAACAACAACTATAGTAAGAAGAAGAAGAAGAAGACGAGAATGTAAAACTGCATAAAGAGTACTCACTTCCATATAACTTTCAAGGCAGGACCACTTAGAGGATGTCTCTGAGAGAGAGGAAAAATCTGTACCAGATCCCTTTCTTGAACATTGACACACCTAGAACTGAGGCCACTGGGGAAGCTAATACCTATACAATAATCAATTCATCAATTAGTATTTTTAAAGTCATGACTCATCATAATGCAACTAAATAGTAAGGAAAGATATGTTAGCATGTGGTTTAATTGAATTATGGCCCTTGTACCAGTGGAATTGAAAAACGACATTCATGTTCCCGACCCCAAATAGTCAGGCCAAAGCTTTGTTGAATTGAGTATAATGCTACTAAATGACTAAAGCATCTAAACACCATCTCAAATAACAAATTGATATACCATTCTGAACTGTGGAATCAGAAGCATGCAAAACATAACCCACTTTCAGAAGTCAAACATTTCAAATGATGTTTTTGAACCTTCAGGGTGAAGTTAAGAATCTTTTACATGACCAGGCTCTCATAGAAGATTAGCAAGGAAAGGAGCATTTTCCAGCAAGCGTAGAGCACTGGAAGTGTCACCTCCCTACTACTTTGTTCGAAAAATTGAATCAGCTGTTACAAATTTCATGCGAATATACTAATCCGATATAATTGGCCGTGGATAAGTTTAATAAATATTTGCACTATTAATTTTTTTTATTAATTGAGAAAATGGTAGTACTACTACTCCCCAAATGGACAGGTCATGAACTAAACCTTGTAGCCCCGAGCCCCACCAATCCACCCAAGTCCCAACATTTAAAGGAGGATGTCTAAACCAATGTATTTAAGGGGGCAAGAATTGTACAGTTAATTTCAATTTAGGGACCAAAAACAGAAGAAAAAAAAAAGAAAGAAAAGAAAGAAAAAGGTGAGATAACAACAATAAAATATGCCACAAAGGACAATTCATAAACATAAATATAAAAAGTAAAAACAATAATGCAGGTCAGAGTCAATTTATAAAAGAGCACAGAGAGAAGTATTTTTTATGCCTGAACTGCTGATGCATGGAGGCTTCGCAAAGTAAAAACAATAATGTATGTCAGGGTCAATTTGTAAAAGAGCACAGAGAGAAGTATTATTTATGCCTGAACTGCCGATGAATGGAGGCTTCGCATATATCGATGGTGCAGTCACGGAATCAGAGGTTTGGCTTTCTGGCCTGCTAGAAGCTTCCACCTTTTCAGAAGGGATTGCAACATCATCTGGACCTTCTTGAATTGATTCCTTCCTAGGAATTGAACCAACTTTTTTCCCTGAAAAGATGCTTATATGAGCAACCAGTTGCTGCCTCTAGAAAAAATCCAATAACAGTACAGAAGGGAGAAGGCTCAATATCATTTCTGTGATGCACTCCAAGATGAGTAACCGTACTATTTTCCTAATTCAGTCCCAAATGTACTTCCTAACTAGACATAACATCAACATTACCTCTTGCTTCTTTAACTTTCAATACAGACCAACGTGAACCCAGTTCGGCATCCGCATTGATTGCAACTGATTTACCAGGTCTACCTTCTGCTACTTTAGCTATTGCTGCACTTCCGATGGCAGATTGCTTAGAAGGAAATCCAGGAGGGTGTTCCTCGCCATTAAATGAATCAGACATTTTAACAGCTTGTTGCTGCAAAGTAGTACTAGTCTGCATACCATGAAGTGCAAGGGGATTCATAATCTCTGTCAATAGGAAAGACTTTGAAGTGGTAATTTTACCCAGAGCTTCAGTACGCTTGCAAATAGCAGATGATGGGTCCAGGGGATTAGTCTGAAAACCTAGATTACAATGCAAAACCTGGGCCACTGCTTTGGTGCCAGATTTCAAATTGATGACTTCTTCAGCAGGAAGAAACTTAACTTTTGCACTTTTATTAATTCTTCGCACTTCAGAAGGAACTCTCATTCCTTCATTTCTGGGAAATATGTCAGGCCTCACAGACTGTAAGGAGCTAGAGTCTATGTTTTCTTGATTGACTACGGCTGATGAGCTTGATGAATGTGTCTTAGAAAATTTATTCTTCACTCCAGATCTTGGACTTGATTGGCATTCCTCACAAAACCACTTCTTAGGGGGGAGAGTTTTCTTGCAACGCCTGAATAAGTGCAAAGAAACATATTCATCAAAGCAAATATCTTAATGGGAAATAGAAATGCTTATAGTGTGTTGCTAGTATTTCAAGCTAAATTACACTAAGCAACACAATCAGCCACAATTAGCCCTCATAAACTCAATTAAGAGTTTTGAATCCACTTGTTCCCACGGCATCAGTCAGCGAGTCCACTTTTTTGTTTCATATCATGGGAAACTAATCTACTTTATTGCATGCTAAATGATCATCAGTGAATTTTTTTTTACCATGTTTTTAGTTTTACTGGATGCTTAATGACTCCATTTTACCTATTGCCACCATTCTAGAGGATGGATTTCCAGCCTCCAATGCTACAAAAGAAGTACTGAATAATTTTCTACAAGAGACATCCAAATGTTACACTTGGAACAAACAACTTGAATAATCCAACACATGATATCAGATTAGCAAACCATTCGAACGGAATTATCTTAACGTAGGTCACAAACACTATGATTTAGGAAATATGGTACACAAAAAATCAGAACTGCAGTAAACAAAAGAGAGAAGAAATCTCTGGACCAAAGGCTTGCATTTCAATTTATCTGATTCTGAAACATGAAGAATGCAAGAAGATTCCACAAACAGATATAATAAGGAATCTATACTTCTGTTCACAAGTTATACTGCAGTAGCAACATCTTGAAAGTGACTTTGCAAAGCCAATATCACCACTGCTGTCCCAAGGTTCATCCTGCATAACAAAAATGAAGAAATTAATAGATCCACAAGAGTTGTACAACTACAATTTGAACTATGGTGAATCAAATACACTTAGTTCTGAATTTGCAAGCCATACCTTTACAGAGAACAAAGGAAAAAGGAGTTCCATATCTTGAGATATGTTAAACTGTAGTTGAACTATGCCACTAAAAAACTTTTAACTGTTGTTTATAATAACTGCTCCATATGTAAGCTTTGTGTAAGATAAGAGCAAAAACTGTTCTATATCTGAGGTGCAAGTCATCAAACCTTTGCAGCTTGAGGCACACACCTCTAGTTACTTAGGCCTCAGGTGCGTTCGAGGCATTCTACTTTAGGCTTGAGTAATGCTTAAGTTACAAACACAGGTTACAACAACCAGTATATCCCTTGAGACTTGAGACTTGAGAGTAAAATTGTGAAATAAGAGTCACGAAGCAATTCCAAATAATTAGGACAACGACTGCTAATTTTGGGCTGAGCTAAAACCAGGATGTTGAAGTTGATTAATGGAAAGATAAGAAATGACTGCATTTCTGATAAATTCAAGGTAAAAACAATTGATGACGAGAGAAAGTTAAAATTATTTGGTCATATGTCACAAACTAATGACTCTAATGAATGCAATAACAATGACTGACCTTAGGCTTTGAAATTGCTACAATACCTAATGTAGGCAAATGAGAACGGTGGTTGAAACTGTAAGAAACGCATCATACACAAAATGAAAGTTCGAAGGTAGTGTCAAGTTTGTTGAGGAATAACTAAAATTGATCCTTAATAACATGATATTCCAGAAAATCTTAAGCAAATGTTGCAATATGTGCACACAAGAGAATAAAAGTAACATCTAAACAATAATTGTGACAAACCAGAAAGACGATTAATGCACAAATATGAGTCATGCATTAACAATAAATAAATAAACCAAGGGAAACATTCATAACAAAGAAATGGATATATCACAAAAACAAAATCCACATCAAACTAGCAACACAAATCAAATTGTCAAAGAAACTTTTTGCAGCAACAATCACGTCTATTCTATAAAAGAGTAGACACTTCAGTTTGTCAAAAGGAACTTTTGAATTTCAATCATTGAAAACATAGTTAATGAAGGATAAATGGTATTAGGTTCTTACTCATACAAAAGTAGTTATTTCACGTAAATGGCAGGTTATCAATAATATGTTAGAATGCAAAAACACTCATGGATCAATGTCAATCTTCATGTCCCAAGGTAGATTATTGATATTGCAAAATATTTGAGGGCAGGTTATAATTCCCTGACAAAACTATTAAGAATAAAGATATATTGAGTTGAACAATTTTAGTTTTCATAATCAGGCATAAATCTTATTTATAAATGTCTATTACAGGAAATAATAGTTTACTAAAACCTTTCTCAATCAAAAGAAATTTAACAACAAGGACTGTCTGCAAATGGTCCTTATTTCAAACACAAGTGAAGTCCTCAAATATGACAAATAGGTCAAGTTTGATTGAAAAGAAATGTTCAAAAGCTATGAAGGCGAAAAAGAGTAAAAGGATTCTGACTAAAGTGGGACAAAAATGAGAAAAAAATAAGAACTTAGCACAGCACATTCCAAAAAAGAAAAAATGTAACATCTCTATATCCTGATATTCCTATATTAAATACATAGTTTGTTACATAATAGAAGATAGAAAGATAGATTATAGATAAATTGGTTTACCGCACTCAAAGTATGCATAAAAAAATTTAAGAAGAACATAAACAAAACCAGATAAAGAATGAGGATTGACGTGGTGTGTGTGCGAACATTCAACCAAACGGGTAAAACGATATCTAGATGTATCTTAAAACAAAACTACTAAACCAGGAAGAATCTATCTAATTACGAAGCAAGACTAATACAATTCAGAATTATATCCACCGAGATACTGTTCCATCAAAGAAATGTGAAGAAGAAGTACTAAAAATGATTATTAAAATAGATACAATAATGAATAGAAAAGAGGATAGTGGGTCCCCTTGTCGAAGACCCCTGGAGCTGTGGAAGAAGCCTGTGGGGGAGCCATTCACGAGGCCCTATGGAGTAAGGGGAACGATGGCGTCGTTATACACACCTTTATCCACTTTACCCCGAATCCCATTCTTCTAAGCAAATATTCCAGAAACCTCCAGTTGACATGGTCGTAAGCCTTTTCTATGTCAATTTTGCATAGAACTCCCGGTTCCCCGCTTCTAATTCTTGAGTCAATGCACTCGTTCGCTATTAGGTTTTTATTAAAGGATTTGCCTTCCTTGAACAAAGGCGCTCTGACGGGGCGATATGATCAAACTCATCGCCTTCTTCATTCTGGATGCTAGCACTTTCGCAATTCTTTTGTATAAGCTACCCACCAGGCGGAAATCTCTAATGTCGACGGCTTCGCCTTTCTTTGGGATCAAGGCAATGAAAGTGGCGTTGGCACTTCTCTCCAGTGAGGCATCTTTGTGAAACTCCAAAAGCACCTTTATGAAGTCATCCTTGACCACCCCCCCCCAGCATTTTTTATAAAAGGCGATGGTGAATCCGTCCGGACCTGGGGCCTTGTCTCCACACATCTCCCCCAGAGCCTTGAAAACCCCCTCTTCCTCAAAAGGCCTTTCCAACCAATCACACATCTCCGTAGGGGTGCTTTCAAATGAGACTCCGCGTCGGTCGAAACGAATGCGGTTCCACGTAAAGCTCTTTGTAGAACTTTTCGACCGCTAATCGAATCGCTTCCTCCTCCTCCAGAACGACCCCTTCTACCTCCAGTCTAAATATGGTGTTTACCCTTCTTCTCGCGTTCGCTACTCGATGGAAGAACTTTGTGTTCTTATCCCCCTCCCTTAACCACGTAATTCTCGACTTTTGCCGCCAACTAATCTTTTCCAACCTGGCTAGCCTCCTTCATTCTTCTTTGGCTGAGCTCAAAACTAGAGAACAACTGCATCCACACATATTTACAAATGATTTAAATGTGTTCCATCAATTCTAGAGCAGTTGGAATACAAAAAGTAAACTACTAATGTCTTCTTAAATATTAATCCTATGGATATTAAATACTCTCTTAATCCCACAAACAAAAAGACTGCATCAATATTTTAAATGTTTGCATATACGAATCCATCAGCGATTTCAGTATCAACCCAGGTACAAAACCACCCCTTTGATACAAATCCGCACAAAGATTGTTGGAAAAGGTAAACCCCAAATCACAAATAGATGATTAGTAATTATTGAGTAGGTTACATACCCAATCAAGAAGACGACCAGAGTAAAAGCCAAAACTTTGCCATAGCTATTCGTTTGCTTCCATGACCGCCTTCGCGAAGGAAAAAAGGAGAAAATATTCAGTACAACACGTTGCAAGTCAATAAAAACATATCACATGAGCATCTTAGAAGAAATTCAATAGTGAATGACTCCACTACCCTGAGTTGTTAAGAGCAAATTAGTAATTTTTTCACCTTGATTATATTTTATAAAATGGTAGTTTGTAAAATAGTAAAAAAGTTGCTCACTGGACTGATCTTAGTTGCCAAACTATTTTTTTTACTGTTAATGTACTGATACTATGAAACCACTTAAGCTACTGTAAAATTTTCACTGATACAATGAAAATCACTTATGTTACTATAAAATTTCTCAATTCAATATAGATATTGGGTTGGGTTGCCTAGGGTTGGGTTTTAGGTGGTTCGATAAAATATTTTAAGTAACGGGATCTTATCTAATATCACATCACTAACTAATAAAAATCACAATAAATAAGTAGATATTTTATCTGTGATATGCTATTTGTTGAGATATTTCCTTAAACTACTTCACAACTGATATGTGAATTCTAATAACAAAAATATAACATGATTGGGTGATCTATTTTATTGACTTGTGATACGATATTTATTTTTTGTTCAATTTTGCTTAAATTTTAAACAAAATAAAATTAAAAATCTATCATTTATAAGGAGAACATGGTTTGGTGTCTCTTGGTTTTTAAGCCATGCTAATTTATTGCTTTTCTAAAACATTAATTTTTTAAGTAAATAATTTTGAATTGTTGGTTCGGTAAAGGACTACGGACTTTATAAAAAGTAGAGGATGGACAAATTTGATGGGTGTGCAATCTTTAATTATTGCTAGAGATGGGTGTCGTCTCACTCGAAGATGATGATCTTAATAATTTTCGGCAAGTGAATATAATGAAGATCTTGTTTCTCTCTCTTAAAATGCGAGGCTTAAAGAAAAATAAAAGAAAAAAAATATTTAAACTAAAGCAATTGCACAATGTGGGTGGTTATCAGTTATCAAAATGTGCATTTTTATTTTTTTCCTTTTAAGAAAACATGAAGATAAATTTTTTTGAATAGTAAATACCTGAATTAGTTTGGATAATTGGGAAAGAAAAAAGTCATCCAGCTCCAAAGACCTTGATTGGGGTTCTCCTTTATATATTAGATTTGTAATAATTTAAGACTTGTGACGTATGGGATAACAGCGGCTTATAGCTGCCATCCCTTCCGTAGCCCCCCTCCACCCTTACTCTCTCTCTCCCACTTCATATCTATAAATAGTGAGGTCTAGAGAGCCTCTAAGTAGAGAAAGAAAAGGAAGAGAAAAATTAGAGAGAGGAAGAACAGAGAGGAAAGAGAAAAAAGAGCAGTCTATGTAAGTTGTAAATATCATGTTGTATTATTATTTCATATTGGCAATAAAGTTTTGAGTGGTCCAGAAGATCAACCCTAAATATTTCAGAAAAATAAATATGATAAATATTTAATAGTTCCCAAATAACTATTCCCAATATCTACTTTGTGTTAATTTATTTTTTTCAACTTATATTCTTTACTTTTATAACAAGACTCTTATTTTGTTACAAATTCAAATAATTTTAAAATTGGTTGACTCTAGGGGAGACAATTACACGGTTTACATTTTTTTAAAAACTTCTTGTTCCCGTCAGCTTTTATTATTATTATTTTTTTATCTTCTTGAACATTACACACGTGTGCGAAATTATTAGATTTCTAAACTCAATAGGGCCATACATTAGAATCATTAAGGCTGTAAGTTTAACCTTTTGAAAAAAATAAAAGTATTATTAAAACAATATACAACTTTTTGAAGATTTAAAAATAGTTTTAATTAGAAAAACTAATAGTTTGGTATTGTTCATGGAAAAAATTATTATCTTCTGTGTGATAAACTTGATATTTTATTTTTTAATATTATTCATTTTGGTTAAGGTTTTACACACATACACCCAAATAGCTCCTTAAAACGAGAAGGTTGGGAAAGGATTTTTGATATTATTAAGTACATATATTTCAGCAAAACATTTTGGTCAGGCTTAAACCCCTAATTACCTACCTAATCATTCATCTCTGCCTTTTGATGATTGTGACTCTTGCATAATTGAAACAAGTCACATAGTGTTCCTAATGTAATTTTTTTTCTCATTTACAATTGCCTCATTGCCAAAATCAAAAGTTTCATTCAATTTTAAAACAAATTAAAAAACACAAGTTTCATTCTCTACTGTTGCCATGTCTTCCTAAAATTCAAAATCACAAGTTTCTTTTGAATTTTGTAAGCATTGGCACTCGAGGTGGCGACGAATTGGCGCAAGATTAGGACCATATCCGCAAAACACCATGTTTGCATATGATCCTTGTTGAAATTAATCTCTTTTCAACAACCGGTTTTGGTCAATGATGTATGTTTGCTTTATTCTAAAACCATGGGTTTGGTTAATATTCTTTTCCCTTAGAGGATTCCTACATTTTTGTCAGAGAGGGGTACAGATAATTTCTCTGGGTATATAATTTCTCTGAGAGAGAGAGAGAGAGAGAGAGAGAGAGAGAGCGGTATAGATAATTTCTCTGGATGTATATCAATTTTTCTTTTGTTGCTTTTGCAACATTGCTCTTAGAAACTAATAGGACAGAGAGAGAGAGAGAGAGAGAGAGAGAGAGAGAGAATGGTACAGAGAATTTCTCTTGGTCTACATCACATTCTTTTACTTTTGCAACATTGTTCTCAGAACCCAATAGGGGCGAGTTTCCCTAACACATGTTTTTTATAAACATAATTCCACAATTAGAGTGTGTTTTAACTTTATGCTCAAATGCAAGTTAATTGCTAATTGAATTAGCGATTTAGTGAAATCGCCAATTGAATTGGCGGTTTTATGAAATCGCTAATTGAATTGGCGATTTCATTAAAACCGCCAATTCAATTGGCGGTTTTTTTGACCCACAAAACCCTAGCTCCTTTCTTCTCCCAGTTCCTTCGAATTTCCCCATCTGCCCGCTGTCTCTCTCCCTCATTCATCTTTACGCCTCCGTCTGTGTCTCTCTCGTTCGCCTCTCTCTCTGTCTCTCTCGTTCGCCTCTCTCTCATTCTCTCGCTCGTTCACAAGTTCGTACTCCGAGTGTGGGTGAAGCTACTAGAACCACTGGTATGTTTATTTTTTTTTGTTTTTATTCAACTTTTATAAGTGAATATGTGCATTATGTATGTATTACTCTTGATTTTATTTTATTATACGTGCAATATGTGCATTATGTATACTAGAACCACTGGTATGTGCATTATTGATTCTACTTTCCTTAAGAAAATTTATTTCATGTTCTCCATAATCATTCATACTATATACATTTTTGTATGTACTCGTTTCTAAAAAAAATTAGTATAGTTTTGAGTGTTTAGTGGGATGTTTATCTTAATTTTTGATTAGCTTTAAATTTATTAGGTATGACAAACACCTAAGATTTTATAATTTCGATAATATTGTCAACATAACTGTTGTTTAAAAAAATATAGGGCAAAATGAAACTAACCACTCTTTTACTCTTTCTATGAAAAATATATAAGCACCTCTCTTGCAATTGTTCGATTTGTGTGGAAAATACAAAAATTAATCAATGAGATATTTACATTAAAAATATTTGATGAATAAAAAAATTAAAATGGCTAATAAAGTTAAATATATTTTAAATTAAAAATTTGTAAGGGAATTCAGGAGAAAAAAATCATTATTTATTGGTCAAACAACAAATGGCCTTATATCATGTGTTTGCATATATAAATTATAAGTGTTAAGAATTTTTAATTAAATTTAAAATAGGAATAAGCAATTAAGATCATTGGAGGCTGAACGTGGCTTCTTTATTTTCATAATTTCGAATAAACTATGGATGAGAACATTTTTAACTCCGCTACATTGCTACATATAGAACACATAAATAGATATATTCATGTAAATATATGAGTTAAGATCAACTTTTAGTTTGTTAGTACCCTACTTGTCAAACCAATTATTTCCTTTGTAAATATATGTGTGACTTTTTTTTATTCTCAAACCATTTTGTTTTATGGTAGGCACAGGTAAGTAATGACGACAATGGTATTGTTTTATTGGGGGGGAAAAATAGTACGAGATCGAAGAGAAGGGATAGCCTATGATATAGAGGCTAGTGGATGTTATAATGTAGAAATGGGAACCTCACTTGGTGGGTTACGAGACATAATCATTCCTAAGATGGATGAGTTTGGAGAGCATGTAAACATAAAGTTCATATGTAGATACCCTGTTAGACGAAATGGAGAAGTATGGATATATAAGAGGTTGTCAGTTAAGGATGACGAGACATTACAAACTGTGTTAAATCTCCCTTCGAGATATCCTGACATGTATTGTGTTGAAATGTACATTGAGAAAGACATATCCACAATGACCACCAATCACAGTCGTCCTGATTTTAATTGGGGAGATGTCCAGTCCTACGGTGAAATCTTGGGAGGGAGAGGTGATGCATCGGATTTGGGGACATTTACTAGAATGCTTACAGTTGGGCATAGTAGTCGAAGCGCAATGGAAGAGGATGCGCCAGGACAACCGATGCCTAACTTGTTTCACCCCATACAATGATTACTCACAGGGTCCGAGTAATGTTGAACAATTGCATGACTTTGACAATCCACCCACATATCACCCACAATATGCTTCGGGTCAAGGGGGGTGCGTAGAGACGGGAGGTCCCAGTGCAAGTATGGATCCTGTAGAACGACTTGTGGGCCTTGATGAGATTGGTAGAGGGATAGATGAAGATGAAGATGTGTAGATATTGTTCAATCCGATCAATCAGAGGAAGATGTTGATGTTTTAATAAGAAATGATGAAAATGACGACTCTGATGACGATGGGCAAGAACAATTGAACCTTCCTGAATTGAATGACAATCCGGTGCCCTTTTTTACGAACCTGGATGGGGTAGATGATTCCGCAGCTGATCGAGACTTATACTATCGCGGTCCAACATGGTCAGATGCTAATCCAGAGTTTGCAAAAGGGATGATTTTTAGAGATAAGGATGCAGTGATCCGTGCATGTAATTGGTATCATGTGAAGAGGAACAAACATTATTATGTTGTAGAAACAAATAAAAAGGTTTGGAGCACCAGGTGCAGACACGATTGCCCATGGAAATTGCGTGCCTGTTTAAAGAAGAAGCATACTTTGTTTGAAATCACACAATATCCTGGGCCTCATACTTGTTTACATGGGATGGAGAGTTTGGATCACCGCAACCTTAATTCGACATTCATTGCACACATGATTAACACACAAGTTGCGGTAAGTTCTTATAAATTATAACTTAAAAGTAAGATGTTTGGATATTATGCAGTAATGCTCATATGAATATAAAGATTGAATATTTATTTTGTTGTGATGTACAGGAAGACCCTGGATGGAAGATAGCTTCCATAATCGAGAGTGTAAAAACTAGTGCTGGTTTCACAGTCTCATACAAAAAAGCTTGGCTTGGAAGAACAAAGGCCATTGCGATGGTTTTCGGGGATTGGGATGAGTCCTATGAGAAGTTACCAAGGTACATGAGAACGTTGCAGGTCAGGAACCCGGGCACAGCGGTGGTATTGGAAACATGTGACATTGGAAGGTCTGCCGACGTCGCGCTAGACAGAATTTTCTGGGCATTCCAGCCATGCATTGACGGTTTCAACCACTGCCCTCCAGTGATTTGTATCGATGGTACCCACCTTTATGGGAGATATAGAGGAGTGTTGTTGATTGCTGTGGCCAAAACTATTGCCAACAATGTTTTCCCTCTAGCTTTCGCAGTAGTTGAATTGGAAAACTATCGTGATTGGTCATGGTTTATCTACCATGTCAGGCATCTTATTGTGCCAGGAAAAGAATGGATCACATTAATTTCTGATCGGCATGCAGCCATATTGAGTGCAGTAAAAGATTATTGGGAAAGTCCACGAGACGGGCAACCAGCTGGAGTCCATCGATATTGCCTGAGGCACTTTAAAAGTAATTACAAAAAAAAGTTCAACAATGCTAAAATTAAGGATCTTATATGGAAAGCTGGAACTGCCCGTCAGGTGCGCAAGTTCGACGAGGCAATGGATGAGATTAAAAATTTACAAACGGAGTCGGCGACAAAAGCATTTCGTGACCTGTGCAATGAGGACCCTAGGAAGTGGACATTGGCGCATGACGGAGGTTATCGTTGGGGAGTTTTAACCACCAACGATTCAGAGTGCTATAATAATGTCTTAAGAGGTGCACGAGACTTGCCCATAACTGCATGTGTTCAGGTTACTTTTTACCGTTTGGTGGCAACTTTCACCGAGAAACGAGTACAAATTCATCGTGCCGCAGAGAAGGGGTTAAGGTACACATCGAAAGTGCAAAAGAAGATAGAATCTTATCAAGCTCGATCGGCGATGCATCGGGTTAATGTCTTTAATTGGTAATGTTACAAAATTTATACAGTTTTTTTAATTCACACCGTTTATTTATAGATTTCTACAAGTCTACATCTCTATTACAACTATGAAGTGAGTATATTCCAAATGCAGGGCTCAGGGTTCCGCTGAGGTTATTACAAACCCAGTAGGCACGAAAGGGAATAACAGACATCCGGTGACCTTGAATCCTCCCTCGTGTGACTGCGGAAAATGGGTCATTTACCATTATCCTTGTTCGCACATGCTGGCAGTTTGCGCAAAAACAGGAAGACAACCATGGGGCTTAATTGCTCCTCAATATAATCTTGACGTTTTTGCTCACGTGTATGAATCAAGTTTCCAACCGATGGTGCACGAGCATTATTGGCTTTCCTATGATGGTCCTAAGCTCATTCCAGATCCGACCCGTCGACGAGAAGCTACGCCAGGGCGGCCAAAAAACAAACGAATCCAGAATGAGATGGATGTCTCTAGGAGACGACAATTCAATAATTGCGGTATTTGTAAACAACAAGGCCATGATAGGCGTAAATGTCCAAACCGGACCGCCTGATTTATGTATTGCAAGAACAATTAGCTACCTAGCGAAGAACAATTTGTATTTCTATTTAAGATAATGGTTGGTTGTCATTAAGCGTATATTTGAACTTAATTGCATTTGAACTTATCGTATTAATTGTAAGGCTTATTTGTATTTCATTGATAGTTTTTTTAGGATTTTGTCACATCGTTCACATGCATAGATGTGATATTCGTAGGTCTCTGAGGTTTTGATTCTATCATTGACAGCTTTTATGCAGAAATCCAATGACTTTTGCAGACCCTTACATCATTTATTTTATTACTGTTTTAACCCCATATGTTACGTGTCAATTACAGGTGTTATGGATACAGCTATAGCTCTTCCTGGGCCTATCGATTGTACTGTGCTGACGTTACAGAGCCATCATCGATCGAGTTGGATATGGGACCATGGGGTATGCGTATTTATAATATGTTTTATATTTATGCATATATTTTGTGGGATTTCATGTGTATACTAATGCCCTTCCAATTAATGATGTAGGGTACAGATCCTATTAAATGCAGACGTGCCGCCAGTCATTTATACGATGTGATACACCCACGTATTTTGCAGTATGTACTACGTGCTGGGTTCTATGGTGTTTACCGAGTAGGGATGATCCGGTTAGACCATCATTTGATCACGGCATTCATAGAGCGTTGGCGACAGGAGACCCATACCTTCCATCTGACTATCGGGGAGGCTACTATTACTTTGCAGGATGTTTCTATACTATTAGGACTACCTGTCGATGGCCATCCTATCATCCGACGGGAGGTTCGGAGTACTGTGCAGGAGTGGCAGGACTTGTGTGTCCAGTTGTTAGGTGTGGCCCCACCCCCAGAGCAGTTAGATAGGGGGCGTGTTCGGCTTACATGGCTCCGTGACACTTTCCAGGCCCTTCCAGCTGGAGCTGATGATGTTACTGTACAGCGGCACGCATGTGCATACATACTTCACCTGATTGGGGGGGTGCTGATGTCAGATTTATCCCAGACTCTTGTCAGACTGTCATACCTTCCATTTCTGGAGGACTTAGACGCGGCAGGGAGATATAGTTGGGGCAGTGCCACCTTAGCTATGCTGTATAGGTCGATGTGCCGGGCGACGAAGCCAGACGGGAAGCAGATAGCAGGAGCACTACTTTTGTTGCAGGTTCAATAACTTTGCACTTTATCCAGTATGCCGTAATGTTTTATTTTTATTTCATTTACTATTTGTGTTAACATTGAACTTTATTCAGATATGGGTTTGGGAGAGATTCCCGCGCATGTGCCCTAGTCATAGAGATCAGCCTACTGATGCTCAGCAGCCCTTGGATATAGATGGGGTACAGTTACCCGGTGGCCCGTGGGGAGCTAGGTATGTACCTAGTAGTTATTTATGTTTACCTTTATATCTTCAGTCATTAAACATAGTTTTCATATTATGTACACAAATCTGTCAGATGGAGATCGAGATATCATACAGATACAGTGTCGACCCATGTTGTCCGTGTATATCGCGACCAGTTGGACCGCTTGAGGCCGGACGAGGTATGAATACTCCTTAGCTATATTTATGTTTAGTTTTTTTGGTTCATATATTTCAATTAGTAATGGGTACCACATTTTTATATGTTTGTAGTTCACATGGAGGCCATATGATGCTATCATCGATTCACTTCCAGATTATTGTCGAGCTGGGAGCGATATCTGGATGACTCGATCCCCATTATTGTGCTTTGAGGTCGTAGAGTGGCATCTACCTGATCGTGTATGCCGACAGTTTGGTTTCAGACAGGTCATTCCACAGGCTCATAACACATCTCCTGACTTACATGGTTTAGATGGGCGTGGGAGACATAACACCGATTGGATGGAGTATCATATACAGTACATACAGCGATGGTAGCAGCGCCGCGATCATCTTGTAGTTGGGGTTCCTATTGCTGGAGACATGCGATATGACGATCCATATATGCAGTGGTATCGTCGTATCACACGCCCATTAGTGGGCAATCCAGCTCACCGCCCAGATCGAGGCTACCTGGAGGTTGGGTCTACGGTAGAGATTGCGGTTAGTAGTTTTTTACGTAATACGGTTTTTCAAAGCAAATATGAATTGGTAAAGGGACATAAAAATTATGCTTCATTTTGCAGACCCGTCATTTCACGACCGTGCATCATCTTATAGATCGTGCTATATATGGGTTTGGGACTGAGCCGGCACTAGAGGACATGTATAGGGCTCGTGACTTGTGTACCAAGTCACTAGACATATTACGTGAGCAGCAGCGCATATCGCAGGCCCAGCCATCAGTTTCGCAGGCCCAGCCCTCAGTTGGCCAGCCATCAGTTTCACAGGCCCAGCCCTCAGTTGGCCAGCCATCAGTTTCGCAGGCCCAGCCCTCAGTTGCCCAGCCCTCAGTTTTGCAGGCACAGCCCTCAGTTGCCCAGCCCTCAGTTTCGCAGGCACAGCACTCAGTTGGCCAGCCAGCCTCTATCCAGACACCTACATCACATGTCACACCGAGTATGCCAGTATATACATATCATAGTGACCCTCGATATGTACCCTCATCATCATATGCGACCAGTTCCGAGGCGAGACCTCGTCGCACTGCACCCCACCACGACGTTTCTCCTGTTTTTTATGACCAGCGATCTAGTTCCTCCCCCGTCGGAGATGATATGGGATTTCATGCACTTTTCGATCCATTATTACCTGAAGGGTACCGTATAGAGACTCCTTTCATGGACACCCAGGGTCACGGTCCATCTACTGTGCCATTCGAGACTACACATCCCATACCACCATCACAGGTAGATGGGTCATCTCAGCTCACTCAGGTTAGCATGGGGCCTCCTATTGATACAGTCGACGTAGGCCCTACCATTGACCCACATCAGCATATACCTCCTGAGGGCGTTTCACAGATCACCCAGGCAGAGCCATCTCAGTCGAGACTATGGAGTATCACACGGGTCTTTACCCGTAAGTCGAGACGAGAGAGGAGGCCACCCCCATGTGGTACAGGTGGTCATGTATAGTACTTGATAGTATGGGTTTTGTATTAGGTACATTTTCAGGAAGTTGTCGAACATTTGTTGATGTAATCGAATATTATGGTTATTTCTGGTATCCCGTGTTTATGGATGTATCAAATTTTGTAGTTCATACGTTTTTGTATCAATTTTTGTATAAGCGTGGATTAGCTTCACGTGAAGGCATGTCTTGAACCCTTCACGTGAAGGCTGCACGAGATGATGCATCATTTGAATATAAAGTGTGCATTAGCTTCACGTAAAGGCATGTCCTGAACTCTTCACATGAAGGCTGCACGAGGTGATGCGTCATTTCAATATAAAGCGTGCACTAGCTTCACGTGAAAGCATGTCCTGAACCCTTCACGTGAATGTTGCACAAAAGTTTAGTTTCGCATCCCAATGAATTCCCGTGAACCATTTACTCATGCATTGTATTGTATTACCTATATATACGTCATGCCATTACAAAAAAAAGTGTTAAACCATACACACTTCCTAACATGCCGAAGCGAAAAGGATTATTTGGAGCATCGTGTAGTCAAATGGTATGGCCGAAAGCGTTGTTTTCTTAACAAACCAATCCTAATGCACGATACGATGGGTCCGGTCAACCACATCTTCATTGGTGTTGCGTCCTTAGCTCCACCCCACAGGGTGACTGACTCCCAATGCATAAGGTCGCCGTGGGAAGACTTGTTCGATAAACGGTGTGAACAAGAGATGTATTGCCGATGGCATGGCCTTCGTGTCCCAAAGGCCCGTTCAGCTAAGTTGTTCAATAGACGATCAGGTAACAGCAAGGTCATAAAAGCACTTGAACGCGAGATTGATCAAATGCAACGAAGGTTGGATAGATATCATTTTACACAGCAAGCAAAGGAACATTGTGGTGATCCAACACAACGAATATTAGAAATCGTTGAAGATCCATTGCTAGTTTCTGACCCAGAACTTTCAGACTTCTCAGAAGAAGAAGGTGACGATGACTTTCAAAACTATCTACCAAGTAGTCTTAGCGTTGCTGGCAAACCGCTATGTTGTTATGAACATGGTCCATAAAGCCTGGTGTACTTTTTATTTCAGTATAATGTAAAATTAGTTATTATGTTTTCATATAATATATATATATAAGCTTGGATCATATTTGGCATTGCGGAACTGATGAACATGGTCCGTTTTGGAAGTTATGCAAAGTTTCGGAATTCCGGAACTTATGTTTTCGGAGTTATGCCAACTCGGCCATTAGGGTACTGAAATGGCGAGAAAGGCTCCGGGGAGTGCGAAACTTGACGAGAGGCACTGGTGTGACACGAGTGACGTGTGGGAGTTGACGACACGTTAATCGGGTTCCCGGTTTGGAAGTTATGCAAAGTTTTGGAATTCCGAAACTTATGTTTTCGGAGTTTTGCCAACTCGGCCATTGGGGTACCAAAATGGCGAGAAAGGCTCCGGAGAGCGCGAAACTTGACGAGAGGCACCGGTGTGACACGAGTGACGTGTGGGAGTTAACGGCACGTCAATCGAGTTCCCAGTTTGGAAGTTATGCAAAGTTTCGAAATTCCGGAACTTATGTTTTCGGAGTTTTGCCAACTCGGCCATTGGGGTACCGAAATGGCGAGGAAGGCTCCGGGGAGCGCGAAACTTGATGAGAGGCACCGGTGTGGCACGAGTGACGTGTGGGAGTTGACGGCACGTCAATCGGGTTCCCGGTTTGGAAGTTATGCAAAGTTTCGGAATTCCGGAACTTATGTTTTTGGAGTTTTGCCAACTAGGCCATTGGGGTACCGAAATGGCGAGGAAGGCTCCGGGGAGCGCGAAACTTGACGAGAGGCACCGGTGTGACACGAGTGACGTGTGGGAGTTGACGGCACGTCAATCGGGTTCCCTGTTTGGAAGTTATGCAAAGTTTCAGAATTCCAGAACTTATGTTTTCGGAGTTTTGCCAACTCGGCCATTGGGGTACCGAAATGGCGAGGAAGGCTCCGGGGAGCGCGAAACTTGACGAGAGGCACCGGTGTGGCACGAGTGACGTGTGGGAGTTGACGGCACGTTAATTGGGTTCCCGGTTTGGAAGTTATGCAAAGTTTCGGAATTCCGGAACTTATGTTTTCGGAGTTTTGTCAACTCGGCCATTGAGGTACCAAAATGGCGAGAAAGGCTCCGGAGAGCGCGAAACTTGACAAGAGGCACCCGTGTGACACGAGTGACGTGTGGGAGTTGACGACACGTCAATCGGGTTCCCGGTTTGGAAGTTATGCAAAGTTTTGGAATTCCGAAACTTATGTTTTCGGAGTTTTGCCAACTCGGCCATTGGGGTACCAAAATGGCGAGAAAGGCTCCGGAGAGCGCGAAACTTGACGAGAGGCACCGGTGTGACACGAGTGACGTGTGGGAGTTAACGGCACGTCAATCGAGTTCCCAGTTTGGAAGTTATGCAAAGTTTCGAAATTCCGGAACTTATGTTTTCGGAGTTTTGCCAACTCGGCCATTGGGGTACCGAAATGGCGAGGAAGGCTCCGGGGAGCACGAAACTTGATGAGAGGCACCGGTGTGGCACGAGTGACGTGTGGGAGTTGACGGCACGTCAATCGGGTTCCCGGTTTGAAAGTTATGCAAAGTTTCGGAATTCCGGAACTTATGTTTTTGGAGTTTTGCCAACTCGGCCATTGGGGTACCGAAATGGCGAGGAAGGCTCCGGGGAGCGCGAAACTTGACGAGAGGCACCGGTGTGACACGAGTGACGTGTGGGAGTTGACGGCACGTCAATCGGGTTCCCGGTTTGGAAGTTATGCAAAGTTTCGGAATTCCAAAACTTATGTTTTCAGAGTTTTGCCAACTCGGCCATTGGAGTACCGAAATGGCGAGGAAGGCTCCGGGGAGCGCGAAACTTGACGAGAGGCACCGGTGTGGCACGAGTGACGTGTGGGAGTTGACGGCACGTTAATTGGGTTCCCGGTTTGGAAGTTATGCAAAGTTTCGGAATTTCGGAACTTATGTTTTCGGAGTTTTGTCAACTCGGCCATTGGGGTACCAAAATGGCGAGAAAGGCTCCGGAGAGCGCGAAACTTGACAAGAGGCACCCGTGTGACACGAGTGACGTGTGGGAGTTGACGGCACGTCAATTGGGTTCCCGGTTTGGAAGTTATGCAAAGTTTCGGAATTCCGGAACTTATGTTTTTAGAGTTTTGCCAACTCGGCCATTGGGGTACCGAAATGGCGAGGAAGGCTCCGGGGAGCGCGAAACTTGACGAGAGGCACCGGTGTGGCACGAGTAACTTGTGGGAGTTGACGACACGTTAATCGGGTTCCCGGTTTGGAAGTTATGCAAAGTTTCGGAATTCCAGAACTTATGTTTTCGGAGTTTTGCCAACTCGGCCATTGGGGTACCGAAATGGCGAGGAAGGCTCCGGGGAGCGCGAAACTTGACGAGAGGCACCGGTGTGGCACGAGTGACGTGTGGGAGTTGACGGCACGTTAATCGGGTTCCCGGTTTGGAAGTTATGCAAAGTTTCGGAATTTCAGAACTTATGTTTTCGAAGTTTTGCCAACTCGGCCATTGGGGTACCGAAATGGCGAGGAAGGCTCCGGGGAGCGCGAAACTTGACGAGAGGCACCGGTGTTGCACGAGTGACGTGTGGGAGTTGACGGCACGTCAATCGGGTTCCCGGTTTGGAAGTTATGCAAAGTTTCGGAATTCCAGAACTTATGTTTTCGGAGTTTTGCCAACTCGGCCATTGGAGTACCGAAATGGCGAGGAAGGCTCCGGGGAGCGCGAAACTTGATGAGAGGCACCGGTGTGGCACGAGTGACGTGTGGGAGTTGACGGCACGTTAATCGGGTTCCCGATTTGGAAGTTATGCAAAGTTTCGGAATTCCGGAACTTATGTTTTCGGAGTTTTGCCAACTCGGCCATTAGGGTACCAAAATGGCGAGAAAGGCTCCGGAGAGCGCGAAACTTGACGAGAGGCACCGGTGTGACACGAGTGACGTGTGAGAGTTGACGGCACGTCAATCGGATTCCCGGTTTGGAAGTTATGGGTTTCAAATTGCTTAGGGGAATTGCTGATATGATTACTGATATGAATACAATAAAACCGCCAAATGGATTGGCGGTTTTAAGAAATCGCTAATTGAATTGGCAATTTCATTAAAACCGCCAATTCAATTGGCGTTTAACTTGCTTTTGGGTATTACCTTAAAACACGCCTTACCTGTGGAATTAAGATTGTAAAACACCTTAGTCAGGGAAACTGGCCCCCAATAGGAGGTAAGAAATTGCATGCCCTTATGACATGGATACAAACTAAAGAAAAAATTAAGACTTCTCAACATAAATGGCCAAGCCACTTCGATTCTATTTTTCTTTCCTTTCTCTCCTTTGTTTGTCTATTTTCCTTCCATTTACCACTGAATAGTTTGTGCTTACTGAGTCAAGAAGCACCTTAATACAAATTCCAGCATCTGCTTGCTCTAGGCTCTATTGTCAAACAACTTTGACTCACGATGCTTCACAATACAACACGACCTGGATATTGCAGCTGCTCATTCATTTTCGTTGCCCAGCCGATGCCATTAGAACTGCAACAGCCACAATAAACATGACAAGCATGCTTACAAGTAATATGTAAGTTCTTCTTGATGATCTCCTGTACTCTCCAAAAAGAAGTATTGCCCAAAAGGTACTCACAAGCGGAAGTGCCTGATTTTACAATCCAAAATTTAAATGCATCAGCAATTGTACTGTCCTGACTGAAGAAAAACAAGCACATCCACACAGATTGCCACACTATCTTCCTGCTATGCACTTCTATATATATGTATGTATAATCCTGTATGTCCACTTGTACAAAAAAATTTGGAACTAACCTGAACAGCATCAGCAGCAGCATACCCTGCAGCTTCACCTCCCACGAACTGAAGACCATTCCCGAACCCACAAAGAAGTCCGGTCAAAAAGGCCCAACCTCTACCATTCCAATCTGTCAGATAAGCTCTTAACGATGATTTGGGTAAGTTCAATACTGGGTGATAGAGGAAGCTGATGTTTAGAATGACAGCAATCACGAAACAAGAGATGGAGAAGTAGAAAAAAGCAGCGTAGACAGTTAAGTTCGGGAAGCCATCTTTCAAGGTGTGCCACTGATCATTTGTTGCCAGGTTGAATGCCGGTGAGAAGAGGGAGAAGCAGAGTCCAGCAAAGAAAGCTATGACCAATCCAACCATAGCACTCCTCCTAAATACCTGCAAAGCGTAATCTTGTCAATTGTTGCTATATTAGATAGAGAGGAAAATAATATGAAAAATCAATCAATCATAAACTGCAACATCAACCTTAATTGCTCTTTTGTTCTCAAGCTTTATAAGAAAGTCGGCACTCCCAACATCTGCCTTCTCTGCAGTACTACTTTCATTCTCTGGATCCTTTGTTTCAACTATAGATGTTCCATATTAGACAATGACCAAATATAAGATGCCCGTTTATCAAATGAAATAAGCCATATGTTATAGAATTCTGATCCTAGAGTTTCTTACCTAAGTTTGGATGTGTTTCTTTAGATACCAAAACATCTGTAGCCCTGCAAAGTGTTCAATTTTGGTGTAACATCAATGCTTTGTGAACTAACAATCGTCAATGCAGCTGAATATTTTTTCAAATTTGGATGAACATTAAAGCATAAAACAAAATAAAAGAAGGAGCCATGCTCTTTTTTGGAGGGTGGAGGGGTGGAGGGAAGGTGCCGGGTTCTTAAGGAATCAAGGGGATGTTTGGTGGCTGAAAAAGCAGATCCATGAAATGGGTCTTAAAAAATGACACCGAAGTGTCTACTACAAGTTGATACTTTTTGAATTACGGACTTGATAATTTATCTGGATGACGAAAGAGGCTTCTACTTTGTTTTTATTCTTTGGTTGCTGTTATCATGGAATGGACAGACTATCTGCAACTCACGCATCTCATTATAGGCAAGTACTCCAACAACAGGGATATCAGCAGAACAGATGAACACATTCAGTTAAGAAATTGTATTTATAAAAAAATAATCAACTTGGATAGAACCAGGTTGAAGTTAATTTCTACCAATGTGAAAGGATAAGTTATGAAACAAGCATTTCCAATGAATCAAGCACTCACTCTCTAACCATGGTTTGATTAAAAAGAATAATAATCTAAGAAAGGAATATACCCAGCCGCAGTATTGTAATCATTTGAAAAACTATTAAGCTTTGCTTTATTATCAGCCGCATTGGATGCATGAACAGCAGAGCCAAGACAAACTGCAATCAAGAAGCATCCAACACCAGGGAAAAGAATATCGGCTTTATTGATTTTGTCATCCAAGTAGTAGTTCAAGGTTGTGCCTGTTACAATCAGGACAAGACTATATGTAAAATTTTATATCGTGTCATGGATCCATTTATAAAAATCATCTTGCTGAAAAGTGAAGTTCTTAAAGCATTTATACAATGAAAATAATACCTATAACAACAGTTATGCTCGCAGTGATCACCACAGTCACGGATAAGCCAACAAAGGCCAAGGCATACTGGGTGGACAGGTTTCCAATGCTTAGGACCACCCCACCAGCCATTGCGAACAAAACTGAGGGCCAGTTGTCCTGCGTTCAACAACCTTGAGAATTCAAAACGAGGTACAACTCAAATTCAATCCAGATTATTGGAACTGGAATAGTATATACATAAAACTCAATTTTGTAGAGACATTTGGCTCAATATGGCAAAACCCATAGCTTCTTGCAGGTAAAACCACCTAACAGAACAAAAGTCATCTGATCAACAAGTGAGATTCTTGATCACATTTACGCCCTCCAAACACATTAAAGGTGTTCTCATTGTCAGTAAGCACATATTGTAGTGGATCACAGCACCCACATATATTATCTAAACAGTATATCAGAGTTTCATTGCACCCCATGACTAAAGCTTCATCTGCCAAAGTTTATCCCTTAGATATTGCGACTGAAATGTACAAGGATTGTCTTATTAAGAAAAAATCGAGCAAAACAGTAAACATATTTTAATTATCTTGAAACCGCGCAAGAGTATGTCAAACTAGGTGATACAACTGCCCCTGAACCACCATTTAACTCTTCTGACTTGGTAGTCTGCAGGCTTCATGGTCCACGGAGAGAAGATCGTTGAGCTCAATAAAAGGATAACAACATCTATGGTTCCAACCCCAAAATTAATCATAAGGCATCGCATAAGGGCGCATGCTTCGCTGCTTCAACAGTAAAAATCTATATATACTCCTAGATATGTATATAAACATTGCATTATAATTTGCCTTGTTAAAAAGCAAGAGTTCTACAAATGCACGAGCTTAAAAAGTTGTTACTGCCAGCACACTGCATTACTGAATGCAATCTATTGAACTCAAGCATGCATATAATCTCTTAATCCCCAATTCCGGTAGACAAGGCATAGTTGTTTAGCTTCCTAACCCTAATGGAGTGTTTTGAGTAGGCAGAGCACACTCATCTAATTGTCTAAGGAACAAAATTTTCCTTTCTTTCACTGCATGTATGAAGTTAGACCATTCAATTACATAAGCATTTGAAATGCATCTATTTTGTTGTCTAAGTATTTTCTAGATACAGATCAAACATGTTAAATTCCCACTTTTAAGTCCAAAGACCCCCTTAACAATAAAGAACACTTGCCTGAGAAAGCTGAGTCAAGAAATTTGGCTCTTCAGGTGTGCCCTCGCCAATCTCACCACAGGTGAAAGCAATGATTACTGCAGCCAAGAGATTTGTGATGGTGTAATCAAGGTAAGTGTGCTGAGGAAGACGGCCTCTTCTTTCTAGGAGGGTGAAAATAGCCGGCCATGTGCCCAAGAAGAACAGGGAAAGTAGCATACATGCTATAGCACCTACTTTGGTTTCAACCAGATAAATATTCAACTCACCAGACAAAATACTCTCAGTTGGAAGGGTAACCAAAGGAGGAATACCAGAAAGATCCTGACAAAAGAAAGAACCAATTTGAATTAGACTCTTTCCATTGGATTTCCATTCCACTAGATTTCGAAGAGAGAGAAAAAGAAGCGGAGTTAGCCCAGTAGTAGTACCCATCCCCTCCCTAGGGTTTTGGCCCTTCCCTATACCCAAAAGATGAAGAAAAGAAAACCAGGCTGTAAGAGGCACTGCAACAAACTTCAGAAATACAACTATACAAGAAAAATAACACCACAAATTAGAGGGAAAATGGTGATTCAACAGTATTAGGAATCAATATATTAATGATGGTATCTAAAGACACAGAGAAAAAAATAAAAACGAAGCGAAGAGAGCCAACGGATCAAACCCATAAAGCCATAAGACCAAAATTCCCAATCATAGAATCACAATTATATTTGGGAACGATTAACATCAACCACTTACCATCCAGAGAAATTCCAGAAAAACTGGTTATAAAACAAGGATGCAAAAGAAAACTAGCGATGCTTTATCATCAAAATGAAGTTCAATTGTATGTCTCTCTTCTCATGTGAGAGTGTGTGCATGAGAGAGAGAGCGAGAGAGAGAGAGAGAGCACACCTAACAATCAAGAGATGTTTGTGAAACAACTATTTGGGAGACCACGTTGGCCACAACAATGGGACATCATAGTCACAAACCTCGTAGAATCTTTGCATAAAGATTCAAGAATAGTATTAACTTTCTGAGGTGTGAATTTGTCAACCTATGAATTGGAGCAGATGTTGAAAGAGAGACCAAGAATGGCAGAATGCCAGTAATGTCACAGCTCAAGGACTTTTCACAGAGAGAGAAATGTCTGGGATCTTATATAATTGCTAGAGGGGTATCCTACGCATTGGAGTGAATCCATTGGTTTCCCACTTCTTCCAATACTATTTCTTCCGATTATTGATGAATTTTAGTCATGAAAATGTTATATGCCGCATCGGTGAGATTTTTTTTTTACATATTTTTATGAAAAAAACATTTTTAATATGGAAAATACTATTCTTATAAATAAATAAATAAATTGATACAAAATTCTCACAAAATAACATGGCACAGTGATAGTGATAATTTTATAATTAAAAATTATTATAATAGATATTTTATTTTAAAATAAAAAACTGTCATTATTTAAGATACATAATTTTATATAGACATTTTTTTTTGTTTGTCCAACATGATTCTTTTAATATAAAACTCTCTACAAGAAAACAGAAAACATTAAAGTAAACTGCACTGCTTATAATGACCTTGCAAACCAGACGTATGATGTATCACTTAAACTCGGAACACGCCTAGTAAGGCATGAACCTAAGATCGGCTGTCTGTCGGGCGGGCTACTAAATGCCCATTTTGTTGCCTTCACAAATTTTCATCACTAGATGCCCGTTTTGTTGTCTTTACAAAATTTTATTTAAATGCCCATTTGTACAAAAAAAAAATCCTCCACGGGGCGTGCGCAAATCAACTAGCTGAATTAGGAGGTGATCAAGACCAATTTTTGGTAGTAATGAACGATTCTCCTGAACAAGTTAAGGAGCAACTAATTGCAGATATGATTGAAACCTCAATTTAGTTCTTTTGTTGGGCTTCTCATTCCAATGCACCAAAAAAAAAAATCTACACAGAGAGAGAGAGAGAGACAACAACCTTGACACTGTTGACAAGAAATTAAAAGAATCTCTATCATTAAAAAAAAAAAAAACTGAAATAAAATAAACTAGAAGCATCCCGCATTGAGGAAACATTAACAGGTCAGTTATACTGCATTTTCAGCTGACAATGCAATCCTTAATTCAGCCTTTGATTCCAATCAGTTCCACCAACCTGTTTTTCTCTTGGCCACTTCATAAGCTTAATTTTCCAGAAAATTTCTGGCTGGACTACAAAGTTTGCTAGCTGGGTTCACACCCCAAGCCTCCATCTAGCAAATACAAAAAGGGAACTCCCTCAAAATTTTCTACTTGAAGCTCTGAGTGCTCAAAAGAGCAGGCAAGTGTGTCACAGTTATTAATGACAAGAAAGTTACTAGTGAAAACACAAAGGAGAAGATGATCACAAAACCAATCCCCATTCCAATGCACCAAAAAATTAATAGCAGAAACAAGGCCGGTGTTATGGCATTCAAACTCCAGAAATTCTTTTTGGCTTTACAGGAGGGAAAGTAATCAAATTACGAAACATGATGCCAGAAACATTAACTGTATTTCATATATTTTTTTTCTGTCATTATATTTTTAATCATCAATATAGCCAACAAAAAAGGGTAACCACCAAAAAATTATGCATCAATACAATCATCCTTTTCGATCTCAGTATTTTCTTAGGGTATAGAAATGTTTGATCACAATCAAATCCATGAAAACATCGTAGAACTTAAGCTTACAAGTTGCTCTTACTGGTTATATCTTGCAAAAAATTCCCAAGCAACTTCTGATCAAAAATCATATTGGGTACCTGCAACAAGACTAGGACTTAGAAAAACCAGAGCTCACACGCACACCAACAGAGAGAGAGAGAGAGAGAGAGAGCATCTAACCTTGTCACCGAAGAAAATTTTTGAGTTGTTAGCAATTGCTTCAATGAATTTGAGCTCCAAATATTGGGGAGTAAGCTTCAACTTGTTTGCTTCTGCTTCTTTCATTGCTCTGAAAATGTAAAACAGGCAATTTGGTAAGTTACCCTCACGGGTGAACTCTGAGAATTCTTCTTTAGAACAACAATATATAATTGTGTGTTGAATTCACCTATAGAAGTTGGCATCAGCCAGACTCTTTTCACGAGCTTTGTACATTTCATTTGCAATTTCCTCTTGCTTCCTGGAACTATCCTTCTCCATCAACTTCTGTTCCATCTGGATGATGCTCACTTGTGCATTCTTCTCAGCTTCGCTTATAGCTATCTTCTTCTGTGTCTCAGCCTCTTTCTCAGCTACTCTCTGTCTCTCCATTGCAATCAAAACCTGGACAGAGACATTCATCACCAACAGAAATGAATGCGAATGAACTCCTTCTTCCCCCCACCCCCACCCCCACCCCAAAAAAAAAAAACTCTCTTCAACACAGCATTATTTAGTGAAAAAGGAATGACTAGAAAAATATCATAACTTTCAAATTTAGGAGAGAGAAAAAAATAAGTACCTTGGTGCGTTCCTCTTCCATCTGTTCAAAATTCCGTCTTATACGATCAGGGATGGTAGGTTTCGTGACACGGACACTGAGAATTTCAATACCTGGAGCATACCGTGTGCAATCAGCCTGAAGGGAATCTTTCATTTTTTCATCAATCTGAAAAAATAAAATATATCCTAATTATCATTGGGACATGGGCAATAGGGTTGCTCCATTGTGATGTGGCCGTCATCGATACGTGGAAACAACCTCCGCACATGGAGGGGCAAGGCTGCATTCTGACCCTACCAAGGCCACACAGGGCCGGGAGCTTCGTGCATGGAGCTGCCCTTTTAGTTATCATTTTGTAAAACAAAACCCTTAATACATAAGATGAGGATACCTAAAACATTATGTAAAATAATAGCTCATTTTTCTATGAATCCCACAGTTCACACTCCCACGCGCGCAAATCTGTATCATTAAGTAATAGAGGATAGAAGGGAATATAAAAGTACCAAGAAATAATTTTCAAATCTCAAAACTACATGGAGGTAAGAATTATCAAGGACTCATTTGTTATGGAGACCACTACGCCATTAGCATTTAAAACTGCGATCAGATTGCAGTGAGAACCACAATCATCGGTCAACCCACAAGGTTTGAACATGAAAATAGATCATAGTGTGACCTTCAATAAATTGCCATGATGTCATCTATTTGATGGCTCTATATGTGATATTGGGTTAGCCTAGTTTCTTGCCTGGTCAAACATATCGATATAAACTTGCTGAAGGGAATGAGCACTGCAGAACTGATTGATCTCATGATGAATCTTGTCATATATCCATGTGTTATCATACTGTACACCATAATCGCGCAGAGTATCATACACAAAGTCTTTATGAAGGCGGTTAACAACCTGAAGGAGCATTCAAATAAAACAATTTCATATAACAAATGAACCCTAACAAAAATGATAACAAACTGTGTTGTCAAAGATTCCAAAATCTCATAGGCTTGCCTCTATTTTCTCAAAGTTGATCATAACACCCCCTTTTGTACCACATGGGATATCCCTCACCTGCATCACATAACAACGAGGGTTTTAGCAACTATCCATGAGGTCTATGATTCAAGATTCAAGAATTAAAATGAATCAAGATATGGGAAAAGAATACATCTTACCAAATCTGTTTGAAGGGTTACTTGAATCGGCTCAAAGTGGGTTACCAAAGGCATTTTCAGATGAAAACCTAAATAAACCAAATAAATGCAAGCGAGCAGCCTACAAATAATAAATAATCAACTCTAAAATGCACATCTCAAATGCTGATATTCATAAGGACCAAACCTGGATCTGTTATTATTTTCAGAAGAGCACCTCCTCTCCAGTACACCCCGACATGACCTTCTGGAACTTGGTGTAAAACGAATAAGCTATTTGTTAATGTAGACGATGATGGAACCAATACCTGTCAATATTACCATGGCAAGTCTTGAATTCCTCTCAAGCTGAATGATTAGGGACACATTCTAGACTCTATTATAAAAGTATCTCAAAAAAGTTGAGGAGAATTGGCTTCGAGGAAAGGTGGATGGGATGGATTAGGTGGTGCATATCCACAGCAAGACCCTATGTTAGTCAATGTGACTCTTGCAAGCTAAAAAGCACAGGCACGGCACGATACATACAGACTGACTTGGCAATTATAAGAAAAAATTGGACACAACAACAGGCAAACATTGTTTTATATGTATACATGAAAATAATAACAAGTTCTTCATTTTTTACATTACAAATATATTTATATTTTGTTATATCAAAATAGAATGAAATAATTTTCCACATTCAACATATTGGTAAAGAAGTGGGAACAAAAATCCTAATATCTATTTTAGAAAGTCCTATTGCTAATCAAATTGAAAGTTTTGGGTTTTAGAATTCTCAAATTTAAAAGTCTAAAGGAGAAGGGATTGATAGGTATAATAATTCATGTTGTTTTTATTTTAACATTGGTTTGCAAGTCATTTTCTCAATACTTGCAACGTGTATCATTAGTGTCTAAGCGATGAACACGTGTCCCTCAATTGTCCGAAATATGTCCAGTTCTAAAAACTTTAAAAGTAATAAGACAAGTTCGAAGGGTATCTAACACGTGTTGTAGAGTGTTCATCTTTCTCCCCGTAGGTTTCTTCCAAACTTTAGGGGAGTTAGGAGAGGAGATCCGCTTTCTCCATTGCTTTTCATTTTGACGATGGAAGCTCTAAGTAGAATGATAGAGAGGAAGGGGCAAGGGAGTTACATGGAATGTTTTCGAGTAAGCCATATGGACCCCATGAAAGGAACATATTTGAACGTTTCCAACTTATTGTATGCAATTGACATTATCATTTTTTGTGGGGAGGATCTGGAGCAGCTTGGACATCTTCGTTGCGTGCTATTATGTTTCGAGGCAATGTCGGGTATGAAGGTGAACTTAGATAACTCAAAACTTATTTGACTAGGTAAGGTGGCTAACCTAGAAATCTTGACTTATATCCTTGGGTACAAAGTACGATCTCCCCACTTCTTAAATGCATTTGCCTCTCGGTTGTCTTTTAAGGCAGAAATTGTTTGGGATGGAGTGGTTGAGAGATGTCAAAAGAGGTTGGCCAGATGGAAGACAACGGTCCTTTGTCAAGCCTACCACTTTATTTTTCTATTTAGAATCACTTCCTTAAAGTTAGAAGGCTTGAGAAGTTGAAGTGGAACTTCCATTAGGGAGAGTCAATGAGAAGTTTAAATATCATTTGGTGGATTAGAAGATTTGAGTATTTTCAATAAGTCTCTCTTGGGGAAATAGTTTTGAAGATTTACTTCTGAGCAGGAGAGGTGGTGGAGGAGGGTGCTCGTCATTTCTTGCAATGAAGTAAGGGTCCTCATGGGGTGATTGACCAACTCCAAAGGTTTCAATTTTAAATGGTAGGGGGTTGTGGAAAGGCATTCGTTTTCTATGGGAGGACTTCATGGGACATCGGTGGCCAAGTTCGGCAAGAGGCTCAAGAGGGTAAAATCTTGAAGTCACAAATGGTATGAGGAGGTGAGGTTGGAGGAAGCATTTCTAGGAATTTTTTCTTTGGCTAGAGATCATGAGGCTTCGATGGTTTTCAATGTTTTATAACAGAATAATCAGGTGTTTTGGGATATCCCCCTTAGGAATAACTTGCGAGATTGGAAAGTTGGCGATATTGAGGTGTTCCTTTTGGTAGTTTATTCAGGGAGAGAAGTTGGGGGGGTCAGGACGAGGTGTGATGGGCAGATTCTTGAGATGGCAAGTTTTGAAGTGAAGCCCTTCTATGAGATTCTGTTGGGGGTTAGAGAGGTAGATTTTCCTTGAAAAATGATTCGATTGTGTAAGGCACCTACCAAGGAGGAGTTTTGAGCTTTGATATTGACTATCTTTGGAATGCCTTGGGTTCCCCTGTAGGGGTGGTAGAGGTTCTGCAAAATTGGTGGGGAGCCAGAGTGTGGAAGAGAAGGAAGGAAAGCTTGGCATATTGCAACTTTTTGTTTTTTTCGGTTGATTTGGAGAGAAAGGAATATGACAACATTTCAGGGTATGGAGCAAAATGTATGGATTGCAAAGTTCTTTTCTTTTCTTTTCTTTTTTTTTTTTTGTCTATTTTGTTTAGTTGGCTCTTAGGATGAGTTAGACCTAACCTAGGTTAATTTATGAACTTAAAAGAAATTATGAAGGTGTAAGGAGTGTATGGGTCCGTATTGGCCAGCAAAAAGGCATTACTCAAACGCAATTTTAAAAAATAATATAAATAATGTGAAAACTTGATAAAACAGTGTGTTCACCAAATTATAGCTTACAGTATACAAAACAATGGTTTCCGGAATTTCACAAAAAACCAAAGCAATTTAGGAAAATCCACAGAAACTCAAACATAAACCCCAGAAAATTATTAAGTAGTACAAAGCCAATATTATTGCATAAAATAAATGCGAAATTAGTTAGATAGTGCATATTTATGCATAAAGCACAGTACGTTAAACCCTAGCATGCGAGTACGAGAAACGGGGTACTATTAAACGAAATTCGGAGAAATAATAGAAACAAGATAACATATATAGACCTATATTGATGTACGTGTGTGTATATACATATGTCTAAGGATCGGAATTGTGAGAGAAAATACCGAAGAGAACATGGCAATAAAGAACAACAGTACTACGAAAATGGCGGTGAAACCACCACCGCCTCCTCCTCCTCCTCCTCCTTGCTGTGGCGGAGTCTGTGGAGGAGGCTGTGGCGGAACCAGTGGAGTCGCTGCTGTCTGTTGTTGTGCGTCCATGGCGGTTGGTCTGTCTGAGTCTGTGTTTTATTTTCTGATCCTCGTGATGTAGAACGTCTGCATTTTATACAGTCCTTTGAAATGGGTTTCTGTATTTTAGTTCAGAGGGCAACTACATGGTGTGAGTGCGTTATTGCCGTTCGTTGTGAGTAGCATACACGTGGAGAGCATGCATGTCATCAAGGTGGGTCCCAAATTTATTCTTGCCGTGAAACCACTTGCTGATAATCGAAGCGGTTGGCTGAGAAAGCTTCGATCAGGTGATGACTGTTGAGTAGCGAGTTGTTACAATGCTTTGTTCTAACCCTTTGATGGTAAGCAACTTGCATTGTCCACGCAATTTTGAAGTGATTGGTTTTGTTGATCAATCCTATAGCCTGTAATTATTTTCAATCATTTTTAAAAAAAAGATAATTTAAAACAATTTCTCTCCCGCCTCAATTTCCTTTCTCAAGTTCTAAACTGGTTGTTAAGATCTCAGCTGCTACAACATTAGTTAGTTAATCCAAGTTCCATATAAATAAGATCATAAAACAAACTAAATTATTCGATTGTGTTCCACTTACTAAAAACTTGTGTAAAATCATTTCATTGAGTAAATAAACTAAGCTTATACATAATTTTTAAAAGTTCATCAATTTTATGAGCTTGGTCATAACTCAATAAAATGTACTCTAGTACAGTATAAAAAAATCAAATTATTTGAGAGCAACTTGTAATTGGTCTAATTAATTTATTTTAAAAATTAACTTAAAAGATGAATAAGTTGAGCTTAAACACATTTGAAACTCATAAAGTTTTTAAATTAAGTTTGACTTATTTGTAGCTCTATTGGTAAAACTCCCTTACACGTCTTTTATTTGAAAAATAGTTGTTAATGCCATTTTTGGGAGGAGTCCAAGAGAAGAAAAAACTAGACAAAATAAAAAAAGAGAAGTAAAAGGAAAAACATGAATAATAAAATAATAATAATTTGTTTGTTTGGTTGATAAGACAGAGTGAAAAGAAAGAGGGGAGAAAAATATCTAATCTCTATCTTAAATTCTTGTATCTTGGTTTTTTTTTATTTTTTATGCCAACCAGATGCTTGGGCTAATTTGTTCGCACCTCGACTAATTTTAGACTCTGTGTAATCTCCTCATTTCACACAAACCATATAATTACCAAGTTTAAGGCTTGGTGGAACTCTTGCACTACACTAATTGATTTCTTATATATTAGGTTTGATTTGCCTACAAGTATCTTCTCATTCAATGGCAGACCGTGTAATCTCCTCATTTCACACAAACCATATAATTACCAAGTTTAAGGCTTGGTGGAACTCTTGCACTACACTTGTTGATTTCTTATATATTAGGTTTGATTTGCCTACAAGTATCTTCTCATTCAGTGGCAGACCGATGCTCAGTCCAGAGGCGTCGGTTGCCTCCACTAGATTTTGAAAAATAAAAATAAAATTATTTTTAAACTTGACCCAGTTAAAATGGATTTTGCCCGTCCAAACCTGATACTTATTTCAAAAAATTTTTTTAACGCAACCCAAACTCATACCCATCTAAAGTGTACCCCAAATGGCATAAATCCTAAAAATATTCCTTCTCCGTTCAAAAATTAATTGAGACGAAGAAGAATATTGTCTACCTATTAGTATATTTGCTTGTAAAGTTGACACTGATTTTACCGGCCAAAAGAGCTTTTGTTGTAATGAATATTATCAATACTTCACTACATAATTACATGGAAGATGAGTGGACAAGGGCTGCTCAAGTGTAAAGTTATCAAATCAATCGCTTTAGGCCCTCAATTTTTTAATGCCCCCCTAAGTTTTAAAAACCGTACTTACTATAGTTAAAATTTCGTATAAGTTTGACATACTTTTTTGAAAACAAAAACCTCAATCTAAATAAGAAAAAGGCCTACTTCAAATGAAAAAAAAACCATGAGAAATAAAAAGCCTCATTTGTTTATTTTGTTAGTGGAATCACTAATTTTGTATTATGCTGGTCAAATCATTTGGTGAATACTTCACAAAAAATTAATTTTTATTGGATAGTTAAATTCATTGTAATTCAATGAATACTGCATTGAAAAGAGAGAAAAATAAATTAATTAATAAATTTTCAACCAAAAAATATGAAATTTTAAGTAGAAAATTTGCATCGGTATTAAAAATGTTAGAAGTCTCATTTTAAATTTTTGTTTCAAGCCTCAAACTATCTTAAACTTGTCTTGTAAGTGGATAAATGATTGTTTGGTGACATACATTGAAAAAGACATATTAAACACCATAGACAATGAAACTATTTTGCAAATGTTTCAGAATATGAAATAATGAATGAGATTATTGTAGTATGTTATATTAATTTGTACATTATTTTTTATAAGAAACATTTGTTATCAATATATAATTTTGAATACTACCGTATTTTTTATTTCTTGATATTTATCATTTCACTTATAAATAATTATTTAAAAGTATTTTCCGCCTCTACTAGAAAAAAACATCTCATGTCCGCCACTGTTCTCATTCGTGTGAAAAATTTGTGGCGAGTGGAAACGTTCTCCCCCCTCCTCGGAAAAAATCAAAAATCCAATCAAATAGCTTTTCTTTCTCATTTTCTCCTCTCTCTCCCACCAAACATAAGGAAAATATTTCGAAAAGGTCTACCAAATGATTCTTGAAAGATGTTATCTGTTGAAAAATGTTGTGTGTAGCACAACTTTAGACCTAAATAAAAGTGGCACTTACACATTTTTTGAAGTGGGTCTAAGGTGCTTCACATTTTTTTTCACGAGGAGATGAAGATTAAGCATTTATTTATTCAAATTCATGGAGATTTGAATGAAATAATGACTCTCAAAATGATCAATAAAACCATAGTTACTTGGGTGTACCACTTGTCCCACATTGATTTTTTAGGAAAAAAATGATGTACATATAAAACCCTCCTTTGAAGTTTTAAGTTTGGAGTCCAAAGGGGCACCTTAGTTTTGTGAATAGGGGAGGACCTATCCAACCTATGTGTCGATCCGCAAAACACATGTGTGCGTCGCTCGTCCTCATCGAACCAGGTGCAGGTGCGTTAGACCAAACTGGATCTGATCCCAATTCGATTATTTTTGTGTCAATTTTTGAATTAAAGTTTTTAAATTCAAACGGATGTGCCCATTCAGCGTAAGGGCACGTTTGGCTGGTGTCCATTCGTGAATAGGTGCATTTTTGCCTACTTAAACCGAAGATCCTACTCTAATTTTTTAATCAATTGAAACACGAACGCCCCTGTTGTACTGTCGCGACGAAGTTCGTTTAAGACCCTATTGTTTTGCCACGACAAAGTCTTGTTGAATTCGAATTCAAACGCAATGAAGTTTGTTCAACCGTTGACGTTTTTCAGTCGCTGATTTCTGTCAGTATGTTCAACATCAGTTCTTGTAAAATTCTTCTTCAGTAATAGTCTACGTATTGAATGATTCGTACACAACAGAAACACTGCCAATTTTCTATGTTGAGTTTCTACACATATTGATAAATTCATAGAGGAATTTACGGAGCCTCTGGACGACTTGCATGACAGAAATTCTGCTATCTTCCCTTCAGTTTTTGCATCCGCATTGATTGATTTTGTTGAGATTTTATTACATTAAGAGGGAGTTAGAACATTGTTTGGTTCGCTGAGCATGAATATTGAAGTACTTCTTCTTCGTTACTATTGAGCATTTTATCTTGAAAGACAGACACCCATTCATCCAGCTAGCACCTTTATGGAGGGCAAATCTGTCTTAAGGAGAAAGTTGTTTAACTCGACTTGATCAAAACAGTTTTTTGTGTGCATATTTAACTATTTAAGTTGTCTTGCAATTTTAGTATTTTTGGAGTTTACGCATCACTATGTTTATGATCTGTAATGTTCTTATGTTAGCATATTTGTACTGCTAGTATTGAATTATACAGTTTGACACATTCTTATTGTCTTTTGTCACAATTGTTTATATACACATTATGAAAATTTTTCACATGTACTTTGAATGGAGAACAATATTATCTTGAGGTGAAATTATTTGAGCATATACTTTGAAAGTAGAGACGAAACCTCTAAAAACTTTGGGCGGGATTAAGCAAACACGTCAGGAAAAATGGGACGAAATTCTGCAAAACTTCTACAAACCTCAGCCTCGCTGCCAAGCCGAGGATGATACATTTGGATACTTGTGCCACAGAAAGAACCAAGTCAACCTAGTCGCCATTGGTCGATTTAGTTTAAGGCTATCAAAAGTTTAGCTGAGCCTGAATCTTAAAATGGTCCAACTCAATTAATTCGGTTTTTGTTTCGAATTGTTTTGACCCTACCCAATATATAAGACAGAAGTGTACATATATCTTCAATTCAATATACTTAATTATTATTAATTTATTTTGTATGCTATTTTTTATTTTTTTAAGATATTGGGAGTGCAAGATGGAGGTTATTTTTTAAAAGTTCTAAATAAATAAATCATGTTTTTGTAAAATTAAGTGGACCCGACCTATGTAATGAACAGTTCACTTATAGATCAAAATTTAAAACCGACCAAGATTGGTCCTGAGTTTAGGATGAATTGAAACCAAACCAACTCATATACACTTATGATTCTAAAACAAATCAAGTTAATTGAGCTCGATTTGTTGAAAACTCGTTTAAAATTGACTCATTATGTAAACAAGTCAAACTTAAATATATTTTAAGAGTCAAATTTTTTTTTGAGCTCGGCTTCAACTCAATTTGATAAGCTAATATGCATTAAAAAAAAATTAAACTACTCGAGCTCTACTTTATTAAAAATTATTTGAACTCGACTTAAAAGTTAAACAAGTCAAACCTCAAATATATTTTAAAAATTATTAAAATTATCCAACTAATTTTGAACAATACATTATTGGGCTCCTTTATAGCCCATGCACATCCTTAACCATGACCATGTAAAGAGTAAGGGAGAGTCGTATGGAACCCCTACATGGTAGCCTATTAGAACGAGAGTGAATCCTCGGATGAATCATAAACTCAAAGGTACTGGGACTCGAGTCTCATGTGGCTGGCGTACTCCTATCTTAATCAATAACAGTATCTGGAATTTACCGTGCTGGAATGAGCTCAATGTGGCTTTACCTATGAATTGTCCCTTGTCGTAAAAGAGCAGAGTTCTTTTTTTTCTTGTTTTTTGTTCCATCAAAGAGGAGAGTTCTATGGTGGCTTCCTGCTGCCATAAAGAAATTATACTTGAAAGGGGATATCGATGTCTTGATTAAAGTTTGTATGGTCGGTTACACAATACTTTTATATTCTTAGCTTTGGCCTTTTTTTCTTGAACGAGTAAGTGATTTGATTGGAATGTGCAGGTCAACATCCTGCAGAAGCTCCACCCTTTTTCCAATGGAAATTATCTTCTAGAGATCTTTTGCGTGATCACCGCTCATAATGGGACAATTTCGAAATATCAAAAGGTCGAAGAGAAGGAAAAAAAAAAAAAAAAGTAAAGAAGAAGAAAAAAAAAAAATCCCTTCAGTTCAAAAAATTGATAGCCTTTCAAAAATGATTGAAATACCCAGCAAGACGGGAACCGAAACGTGTCAGCTGCTAAGCATGACAAAAAAAAATTAAGGAAAAGTAGAAGGAACTTGTGACTACTAAACAAAGTAGGTTCTGTTTGGATTTTTAAAGGCTAGTTTGGATGAAGTTTTTTTATGGATTTTTAATTTTATAAGCAATTTTTATAACTGACATTCAATTTTCTACTTTTTTAAGCTTTAACTTAGGCTTTTAACATTTTTTAATTAGAAAACGAAATTAAAAGTTAATTATAAAAATCAAAATCCGAATCTCAAAGTCAATAATAAAATAAAATAAAAGCTACATCCAAATATGCAAAATGTACTTCTTTGAACTATTCACAATTTCACATATTTAGAGAATAGAAATATGAGAACACAAATAAAACTATTTTTTATTTTTTTGGCTACAAGTGTTCACTTCGGCTGACTCTGTCGAATTCATTTAGAATTACCCTTCACAAGAATTAAATAAATTTCATATCTTACATGAATAATGTTTGAGCACATAAGAGAATGAGGAATAGAACTTTGTTTTTTTTTTGAAATGGGAAATACAAGCCACGGGGGCCAAAAAATAAAGGAAACTACCCAATATCTAAGGTTACTAGCCTCTTGAGTTCTAGTGGCCAAACAAGGAGAGGATGGTATACTGAACTCAGGACTAATCGAATTAGAAGCTAGTGGACACTAGGAATGACAGTGGATCAAGAGAAAGTGGAGATCCGACCTAACCAACCACTTTTGAAGAAGGTATGAATCCTGCCCCTCTCCTCCCCGCCTCGCTTTTTTCGCTTTAAATTTTTTAAAATTTTATATAGGCTGATTTTTTTTTTTTTTGCTTTACTATTTGAACGTCTACTTGCTTAGAAAACTCATCTAATGATGTGGAATAAATATATAATTTTTGAAAATTAAAAGTGTGTAAGTGTAAATAAATTAAATGGTGAAATGATATAGAATAAATGTATAATTTAATTCTTAAGAATTGTTTAATATGAGATATAATTTACTGATCATTTAGATAGAGAATTGAAATGACTGTGATGAAATTTTTTGAGTTCATTAATGTCAAACATAAGTTAGATTAAAAAATATAAAAAATAAGATTTGAGAAATTAATTTGCTCAAAAGCTTTGAGAATTAAACATCAAATTATGAAAATAAGGTTTTTATTGTAATTTATGTATCACAAGTATGAAATGAAAAAATAAAATTCTTCAACATGGGTAGAGCTAACTCTTATTTTTTGTTTTGAATACGAGTTGATTTGTATTTGGGCTTTAAATTAGACTTCACAGGTGTGGGGCAGGGGCAGATACAGAAGCAGAAATAGACAAATGTTTGTATCCGCGAGGTAAAAATAGAGATGTCAATTTCCATCTCGGTCTGATCCATTGCTATCCCAGTGAACACATGAATTAGCTTGCCTCGAACACCATGTGAATGAACATCGAAACTGCTTTGCCACAAACAAAATGTCATCAATAATTGTCTTGACTTCCCAATTGTTCCGCTACTCCTTCTCATTGAGAGTTCTGATACTCGCAAGAGAATCTGATTCAAATATTGATGAGAACTAGTTAAGTTCTGTTACCAAATATACAGGCACTCTGATTGCCCAAGCTTCCACAGCCAGCATAGAGGACACTTTATTTGGCTAAAATTCGAGGCTAAAACTTCACCATTCGAATCTTGAGCTATGACCCCGAAGGCTGCTCTGTTTTTGTTTACCAAAAAAGCTCCATTACAGTTGAATTTAATTTTCTTCGGGTGGGATGACTCCAGTTCCTCTGATCTTCATTAGCTCCCCTATCAGAAAGATTGGAGGGGATGTTAAACGCAACTTTTAGGTATTCAGATCATCTTAACCAACTTAAAATCTCATAATTACCATGAGAATCAGCCGACGGAGAAGTTCACTCTTATATGTTGTTAAGAACAATTCTTTGTCTCTTCTGTCAGAGAAATTACTGATATGAAGACTGTTGTTACCTTGGTGTATACTTCACCACATAGAGCCTCTAGAGTCATTGACCACCCACTTATAGTTAAATTTATCGAACCAACCGACGTTCCAAACAGATTAGAAGGGAAAAGGTTAAAAAAAGTCCACGGGTGGAGATGGTTAGACATATCTAGCCTTGCTCTGGAGGCAAAAAGGACGTAGTTATTAAATAGTAAAAAAAATAAATAATTATATTTTATTTTTTTTAGTTTGAATAAAAATTACATAATCTGTATATGATTTAAAAGTGAATACATAATTTACTCTGTAATTTGAACTTAACGGTAAAATAAGTAAAAACTGTTAGAATTAATGGTAATTCTGTCATAAAAGTATTTTTATCTCTTAAAAATGAAATATTAAAGGGACAATTTGGTATTTTTATGTCAAATTAAAGGATTGTCTTTCACATGAATATTTTTTTTATTTTACCAAATTTGTTATGGTTCCATCCACCTTATAAATAAGTCCAAACTATAAAAAAAATTATGTGTTCATTTTTAAATTACATATAAATAATTTGATATTTACTCAAACCATATGGTAAAGTGTAAAAAAATGAGTTTGTAAATTGCCCGTTGGTTTTTAAGTTGTTAAGTGGTTATCTCTTCCACGGATCATTATCATGGATATGGATGACCATTGCATCGTCCCTCTCAAAAGCTCAAAGATTGTCTACAAATGATTGTTTGGTGGTTCACAAGGTCATTATCTTTGAAGATTATGAAAGCACCGTAGGTAGCTACCATGTCAAACTCATGCAATTCTCTAGTGAATTAGATGGTGTTCAGATGCTGGTTAATCTCCGGCAAGAGCAATAAAAATTGATGGTATTACTCCTCTTTAGTATATATATTTTTTTAATTTTATTTTTTTAACTTATAAACCAAAAAAAGTTAAAATTTTTTTTACTTATTTGTTTTTATAAGCTAAAGATGAAAAAAAAAAAACAAAAATCAAAAACCAAAAAAATAAAAATAAAAACTTTCTTACTTATAAGCTAAAAAAATAAAAAATAAAAAAAACTAGGCCAAAAAACTTTATCCAACGAACCCATATAGGAAAAATCGATTCTCCATCGAATTATTAATTGAACCTAGTTATCGTGAGATAAGGCTATTCTCCTATCTAACCCTTTTCCGCGTTTGATTGAACCAAACATTCCGCGTTTGATTGAACCAAACAAAGGTCGCAATTTGGAAAGGCCCTTTGGTCTTATATATGGTATTAAGTTATTTCTGAAGATAGTAGGATAAACGATCTGGATATTCAGGATTTGCGGCCAAACAAATATGGCCATGACATGTGCTTATTATAATTTAGAGAATGCTATTCTTCAATAAAAAATTGTTCATAAAATTCCTCCAAAATAATATAATAATAACATTTTTATAAAAAATTATCATAATAAAAAACTCCATTGTATTAATCAATGGACTAAATAAAGCCATGTCAAATATATTACCAAACGTTATGTTCTATATTAAAATTTATTTACTTATGAATAATCATAAATTTATTTATTTTCAAATAAAATTCAAGCCAACTTTTATAATTCTTTATTTTTATTTCAATTGTCGGGTCAACTACTTCATTAATGCAATGAAAATATCCATTTCAACCAACCATAAAAAATAAAGAATTTAGCACGTACACAACAGCCATACCAAATATAAACATTCAGATCAACAGTAATCTAACAGAGACTAACCAATAAACTAAGGTAGATTGGGGTAGCAAATTCTCATTAAAATAAAAAGAAATACTGCCTCTCTCTCTAGATATACAGAAAGGAAAAATCTAAAAAGAAGAGATCAGGTTTCAAACCCAGTAGCAGCCAACATCACCACTCAAAAAGGGAATCCAATTCCCAGCCTTTTCACATAGGAAGAAGAAAACAAACAAATAAAAAGACCCTAGTGGGAACTTGTGTCCAGATGATTCCCTGCTGCTAGCCCCTCTGTAGTACAATCACATAGCTTTCACCCCAGCTGTCGTGGCACAATATCACCCGCACATCATCCCCACCAATTTTTCTCCCCCGTGCATCTTCAAGGCCTCAAAATTAAGGGGCCTGAAACCAAAAGGGTTAGAGCGAAGGACCAAAACAAGGAAGTGTTTTGGTGGAGTCTCACACTGGCCATGCTGCTGTCTGTGTTGGTCATGCCAGTACTAGGGCCTAGGCCAAAAACTGAGGGAGTAGTAGTGGTGGTTCCGGTGGAGGGTGTGGTGGTTCCAGTTGAGGGTGTGGTGATTCCGGTGGAGGGTGTGCCTGTAGATGGGGTGGTAGTTGGAGTTGTGCCTGGGGTGGTGGTGGTTGGGGTGGTGCTAGTTCCTGCAGTGCTGAACAGATGAATGTAACAACGTTATCAGTCTCAAACCATAAGCAAACATGAAATATCAAAAATCCCCAAAACTAAAAGAGGAGTTTATGCCCAAACAAGGGTTGTAAAAACACATTTCCCATTTTTAGGCGGTTTCAAACTTATTTTTCAATCCAAGTTGTTCCATAAGTCGTATTTTAAAAACATAACTCTTCAAGCCTAAAGTTATGTTTTCAAATTACAATTTCTATGATAATCTAAGACAAACTAGTCGCGTTTTGAGAACACAACTTCAAATCTAAACTCGTGCCAAGTTAGTATTTTTTTCAAAACAGGACTTAAACAACCTGACTTTGAAAAATAAGTTTAAAACCACATTAAAATCAGAAATAATTAAGTATAAAAACAACCTATTTTTGTAATAAACTCACCAAAAGAGCACTCATATTATGATGAAAGCAAATGGGGAGTGGGACCTAACTTGGTGAAAATACAATAAAAACATGAAAGGAAAACACATGTCAAGCTGAGATCTGGGAATCCATATACTGATAAGCGAAAAAAGGACAAACCAAGCACAGAAATTTCAACATCAAGACAGATCACTGCTAAGGTGATGAAACAGGTCCTGACTTGCAATATAAAAAGAGAAGATATATTAAAATGGATTACGAGATCTACTTTCCATAATTACTGCCCCAGAAAACCTGAAACCCAAACCCAGAAACGTTAACCCAAATAGCTAAAGTTCCTATCTATTGTTAAGATAATAATAATTGGAATTTACCAGGCAAGGAGTTGAGAAGCCATACTCTAACCCTAACCCTTACTCAAATCTAAAACGTAGATGTGAAGATGGAAAAATAAGTTCATCTAGTTAATAGAACATCACAGAGAAAAAGAGGGAATGAAATTCTTATCCCTTGAAAAGATTTTCTCAGTTTGTAGTTTATATACAGGTACAAAGTAATAGGGGAAAATTGCAATTGCTCAAAGGATTACTCTTTTCTTTCACCATCATCATAAAAACTTCATAAAAGTGGTAGATACCTCTCATCCAAAGGAAAATTTTGGCCAAAAAATGGAGAAAAAAAAAAGGAAAAATATTTGGTCACCCATAAATTTCTATTGTGGATATCAAAATAGGAGGAAAGAGGCAAACCTGGGAGATGCAGGATAAACACATCCAGAGCTTTGGCCTGCAAATCACAAGGAAGACACACAGAAAACAGAAATTAATTGTCCATGAAAGATAGAAGTTTTGTGGTTGTGGGTGATAAGAAACAGATTAGGGGACTTACTAGAGAGACTTTGGCTAGCGGTGGCAGTGCCTGAAAAATCACAGCTCCCAACAGCTTGACCTTTCCTCTGATAGTAGCTGTTGACAGCATAGTTGCAGTGATCCTTCACAGTGTTGGGGTTGTAACAAGCTCCATTTTGGAGGATTGGGGAACAGTCAGCTCCATTTCCACAAGCATAATCTATATTCTTCTGAAGAGCTTGGTCACCCACTCCATCTTTGCAAATGCAGTAAGTAGCACCTACCCAAAAAAAAAAAAAACGATTCCAATCAAATAACAACAGATCAGCTCATATAAATCCATTTCTTCCTTCAATGTGAAAAAAGAAAAAGAAAAAAATGTAAATAAAGGGCTTATTTGTATGAAAGATTTCATTTGATAGATCAACATTGAATCCAGGACAAAAAAGGAAAGGAAAGATCAAACGCCCACTAAAGAAAAAAGAACAAGTTGTACCAAAAAAAAGAAGAAGAAGAAATTTGAAAACCCCATTACATTTATTTATTTAGAACAGAAATAACAGAGACAAACATAGTGACAGGAGGCAAAGAGGGAAATATGGTGAAAACACATCACCAAAAACATGAGATATTATGAGAACAAGCCTCTTAACAGCGATTTTGGAAAAAAAAATTCCAGGAAAACACACTAATCCAGCAGCTTACCTGAATGACCAGTCATGGCCAAGAAAAGCACCAAACACACAACAATAACAGCCATGATTGAGGCAAGCCTGTGGGGAAAAAGTTGTGAGAAACTATACTTGACGGTGCTTGAAGAGGGTTTATTGGTTAAACTTAAAATCAAAAGATTGGGGGTGAGAACAAAGAGAGAGAAAGATAGAGAGAGAAGCTTTTACACAGAGAGAGATGGCGCTTGTGTGGGGAATGGAGATTTCTAGACAATATGACGGTGGTGTGGCAGGGGAGAGTGTCCCTATTCCGTGGACGGCTTTTTCTGTTTCTAATCTCTTATGATTTACACATTATTTTTTTTATAGTTTAGGAATGGGTGAAGTGTGTCATTGGGAACTGAGCAAACTATAAGCTTTTGTCTGTGTATTATTTGACTGTGAATGTACTATGTACACGTCTGGGTATTTCAAACGGTCATAAACTCATATGCATGGTTAAAACTTAACCCAAGCTGGTTTATGTTGGTGAATAGGACCCTAGGAAGCGCCCCACAAATTTTGCTGGTTTCTAATACTCATCTGTCTATGTGCTGTCACTATAGCAATATGGTGTACCGCTACTTCACTTTTCTTCGATTGGGGTATGAGCATCTGATTTTGGTGCATCAATCATGGACTTTTGGCTCACCACAAGCACTAATTTTTTTCTTTGTTTTGTAGAGGGTTGCTACCATTAATTATTTTCTCGAGCTCTATCGTTCACACGAATGGTATATATTTTATATATTACATTTATAATAACTATCACAAAAAACTTAATGAGAGGTCAAACTTATACATTTCTTTAGTTATTTTATAAATTCTTCAAAAACCCAATTTCTTTTTGTTAGCCAATTATCATAAAAGGCTTCAACCCAACTAACTCATCCTTCTTCGAATCATTTGGTATTGATGTCATTAAATTAGTGCACAAGATTGTTGTTACTGTGGGATTTGAGAATTGTCATATATATACAACTTTAATTTGTGTATGAAGAGGTTAATTTTGTTTCAAATTGTTGATGCATTGGTTATAATGAAGTAATTTTATTGCTGCGCCAAGTCTCGTCCTATTTTGATAGTATTTTTTGAGTCTCACGTTTACATTTACAAATTCAAATTCATTGTAGAGAATTTTTTAGCATACTTTTTAATAACACAAGTAAAACAAGTATAAAGAAGTTAATGAAATGTCAAAGCATTATGTGGCCTCTAGAAAAGCTAACATGCAAGAATAGTTTTATGCAAATAGTTCCAAGAAGCAAATCATGTGGCATGTGGCTTCTTGAAGAACTAACATGCATGAATTAGAAGGTGAAAAAGAGAATTTAGCCCACCATACTTTTCAAAAACAATACAGTGGTTTACAAGATAAATCGCTTTTCGTTGTAGATAATCTACATTAAACCCGGATGAATATACATCACTTAAAAAAAAAAGTGCCACAACTGGTTTAAGAGTGTATGACTTAGGCTTGTGGTAAGGGCATTTGCAGCTTGCATATTATATCTGGGGTTTGAAGTTCGAACTCAAAAAAACTCCTGTGAAAAAACTGAATTTAGGCACAACCAATGTTCTTAAATTCCTAAACCAACCTTCCAATCACATACAGGAAAAGGTCCTAAACAAGGTTTTCTGGACAATTGTGGTGATATTTGTACATGGTGATTAATCTTAAACAGTGCTGATTCTGGGAGAATAAATTTATCATCAATTGATGACAACACATATACAGAATAAAGGGGGAAAAGGTGTAGCTTTTGCTTTGTATGCGGTCACAGCAAGCTAACAGTTTAGGCAAAAGCCAAAAGCAAAAACACTACGAATTTTAGAAGTTGGCTTTTTACATTGCTTTCTTCTCTTGATCAGCTCTCTATAATTGGTGATTGGAGATTTGAAATTCCAGCCAACAGAAAGGAGAACATAAGAAGTCCACAAGCACAAAGGCAGATGCTCTCTCTCTCTCTCTCTCTCTCTCTCTCTCAAGTCCACAAACACAAAGGCAGATGCCATCTCTCTCTCTCAAGGCCACCTATATACTATGTAGAGGTAGCGGTCAGTCTCGTTTGCATCAGTTTATTTAACTAATTTTTTTTATTATCAAATTTTAATTTTTTACCTTTTTATTTTATAGACTTTTAACTTATGCTTTTAACTCTTTTTTTCTTTTATTGAAAACCAAAAAAAAAAATAAAAATTATAAGTTACTTAAATAAGTTAATTTGTAAATTGATCCAACCGTCTATTCATGTTAATTAGGAAATTCCCAAAAACAGTGAATGTATAATTCTAACTCTAATATGCATGGTTTTTTCTTTTTGGCTTTCAAAGAGGAACATAGGTCACAATTAGTGCGACTGTTATGGGGATTAATTAGCAATTAGCAATTAGCAGCTAGCAATTAACTATTAGTATGATTTCAACTAGGTTAGCATTCATTGGGAATTTGACTCTTACAAATAATTCACATGAGCTATTATGCCTCTGAACATACATGTTCATGTCTTATTACCCCTCAAGTACACATAAATTCATGTGTCTATATATGTGAAATTAGTTTCTTACATGCAATCACGTGTGACATATTGCTTGCATATGCAAAAAAAAAAAAAAAAGCCTGTTTGGGACCTCCCATGCAGCACATTCCACTTCTCATCATAGAGGCATTTTGGTTATTCTAAAACCGCTAATCAAGCAAAAGAACCCTAGTCAGTTATATACCTAGAATAGGATAAGCAATTTAGAGGAGGATGAGTTGAACTCATAACTTGAATCTTAAGTGAGAGCTTCACTATTATTAGGCTTAACTCCTCTTCTTCCAGTAATGTTAGCTCTGGACCCATTGCATGTGCTACCATCTTCGTTGCCACTTTGATTATTTGAGAGTTTTTTATTTTTATTTTTATCATATTCGAGTTAATCAAAGACTTATTTTTCAAAGTTAAATGATTTTCAACTTATTTATTAATGTCACGTAGTTTTAAAATGTTTTGAAAACATGACTTTTAAATTTAAATTCGTGTTTTCAAATGCAACTTCAATCTTGTATTTAGCAGTCAAAGAACTATATGTGTTTTGATAAATAAGTTTTAAAATATTTTGAAAAACTGACTTCTAAATTTGAAGTCATGTCTTCAAAGGCAACTTCAAGCTCAAAGTTAGAAGTCAAAGGATTGTGTGTTTTGGTAAATAAGTTTTAAAACCATTCAGGTTTCATAGTAAACTCGATTTTTTGATTTTCAACCCAACCAACCCATAGAAATATGACTAGGCCAACCATTCTGGGCTCAATTTAGCCCAGCCTGTGGCCTGCACGACGTATCGCTACCCTAGCCCACCAAGCAACTAATTGTTTGCCGGCCCAATCGGGAAAATTTTGCACCTATTACAAATTAAATCAGCTTTCAACCATTCTGGGCTTGCAATGAAGAACGATTGGTGCTCCGTAATTTTTCCTTGAACCCGGCCCATCTGACGATACCAGAATCCAAAGTTTTATCAAGAAATACTGGAACCCGCCTATTCTTCTGAACTGTTTGATGAACTCATGGAGTGAATATTGAGAACGGTATCACGTCATCGTAATAACGTAATATGACAAATTAATAAATTAGAACCAAGTAAACAACTAAATTCTAATCATTAAGTGTGGATCTAATAAGAGCTAACCTTAAAATCAAAGGGATCAGTTCAGTAAGATTGGTCTATGAGTACTGACCTGACCTATCCTAAGCTCATATCGACGAGAGACAGGGACATAAAGAGACTGACGCATGAATCATAATTTAAAAGGTACTAGGACTAATAAAATTTACAATATGAATCTTATTTCTAAATAAATTAGAACAAATAAAAGATAAGTCTAATACAATAAACTGACTTAATCCATAAAAATTCTTAGGAAGAAAATAACTTCAATTCCCAAAGGAACATGACATTCTGAAAACTATAAATATCTCTATGCACTAAGGGTATAAGGTATGTTCATTTAAGTTTTAGCTCTCTATAATTTATTCAACTTGCTAACTTAATAATCGGAGTGTCTTTGACCCAAAGAGGGTCGAGACATTCTTATTGTATTCTTCTCTTATAGATTGGTCGTGCTCGTCGATTCAGTTTGAAAGTTTAATCGGGCCTTCTAAGAAATCTCACCTACATTAGAAATGTTGAATTTAAAATTTAAATTTTTTCACTTAAAACAAAATGATTATAATTTTAAATACTTAAATAACTATATATTATTAACTTGTTATACCACGTATGACGTACTACCACCAATGTACCTAATATTTTCTTAAACTCATCCAATTAGCCTAATTAGGAAAACACTGCCGGTATATCTACCATTTCAGTTACAACCCGAACCCAATTGGGCAATACCCACTCCTTTTTTGTCAATTCGCAGGATGCCCTTCCATTTACAGATAATTTCCGTAGTACCCCTCACCCAGTCAAATTACCACAATACTCCCCAAAAATAACCCAGTTTCAAGAAGACAAAAATGAGATAGTCAGAGAACGGTTAACCCCCCGAAAACCCTAGCTGCTGAGTTCACTCACTGAACCCTCACTCTCTCTCTCTCTCTCCCCATGAAACCTCTGTGCTAGACCTATAGATACACATGCGCCTCATCAATGGCGTCAATGGCGATACTTACGAGATCACGAACGTTCCTCAAAACCATAAACAATGACTCAATCAAATTCATCACTACCTTCACATTTCTCTCTCAGGAGGCCCAACTCGCCGAAGCACCACCACCGCCGCCGCCGCCGCCGGCCGCGGCACCAATGCCTCCTAATCCGGCCTCAGGCAGTCCACTCTACAACGAGAACTGGCGGAACCCAATCCCAAGCTCACCCGCCATGGCTCAGTCCCTAATCCCCCTAGGGTTCATCCACCAGTCACCATCGTCCCGTATCCAATCCCTCTCACAAACCCTAGATGTCCCCGCCCTCATGGATGTATTCGCGAATTGGATGACGTCGCAGCGGTGGGCCGATATGAAGCAGCTGTTCGAGTTCTGGATTAGGTCGCTCGACAAGAATGGGAAGCCCAACAAGCCTGATGTGAATTTGTACAACCATTACCTGAGGGCCAACGTCATGATCGGGGCGTCAGCGGGGGAGTTGTTGGATCTTGTGGCGCAAATGGAAGACTACGCGATCACACCGAACACGGCGTCGTTTAATTTGGTGTTGAAGGCAATGCATCAGGCAAGAGAGACAGAGGCCGCCGAGAAGTTGCTCGAACGGTGAGCTTTGGTTTCAATGATCATACTGGGCTTTAGATGGAAATATACATGTGTATATAAAAGTGTGTGTGGGTCGATGTATTTATGCATGCCTGTATCATTGTATGCACTTGTATGCCTGGCGAAACTTGAATGAGAACATGGGTAACTATGTGATAATTTTGGTAGTTTGGTCAGCTTTATGAGACTTCGGAATTTGATTTTTCATTTACTTGGGTTCATCCAGATTGATTACTAGGGATTGCGTGAATGAAAAACTGGGTATTTATTGGTTTGATCAGAATATGTAGGAAATTTTTTTTTTAAGAAGCTTGGCCTTGATTGCAAAGGGACTGTTGCACTGGCATCCCTGAATTTACTCATAGAGAAATGGTTTCCAATTCCCTTGCATTTGCAGGATAATAACGCAGCCCTAAGGTTATTCAAACCATGGAGAACCTCATGTGAGATAAATAGAATTAACAATCCATTAACAGGCACAAATACACTCAAACAATGAGAAGAATAGGTGAAGTCCAATCAAAGAAAGGTTATAAAAAAAAATTCTAAGGACTCAACTACCTGATGGATAAATTTACAAAAAAGAAAAAGAAAAAAGAAGACATGAATGGATTTAATATGTTTAAAATTTGTTGCTTTTGGTCTTCAAAGGATTAACTGAAAGGAGAGTTAAGGATAGGGTGGACGTGGACAAAATGAAGAAATGTAGAATGAGGTTAGATCTTACCGAGAGGTGTCCAGATCACCAATCTCCACCAGAAAAAAATGAACAAATTGAAGAAAAGAAGAGAACTTGAGACGAGGGAGTAGCTGCTGTGAGGGAGGAAGAGAGAGAGAGCAGCCGTCATATGGTTTTAGTCAACATGAAAGAAATACCATTCATGTTAACTTATAAAAATAAAAAAGAAAAGAAACACCTCTTGTATTACATACTTAGGTATTTAATTAATTAAAAATTGTATCATATTTAGGTACTTATGGTATTGTAACCTAGGGTCCAATAAGCTTCTCCTTGCATATATTCAAGGTCCCATATGTCTACATGTGATTAGAATGAGACCACTACAGTGGATGCGGACACAGGAGACCCCTAGGCATTAAATGTGCAACAATCAAGAAGAGAACAAAATACCCTAATTTTATGAAATAAATTAAATCAGACAAAACAGGACAAAACAAAAATCCTAATAATACAAGCGACATCAAATCATCATCAAAATACTTATGTGGTAAATGATTCTAAACTATGGGGCTAGAATAGTTGAAAATCAATTTGTTTTCATGATTGGTTGATCAATTATTGAAGCAATTCAGACTAGACACTACGAAGTTAGAAATAGGTAGTTTCATGAGAAGTTGCCAGTGCTTTCAGTTTAAGCTGCATCCCAACCCTTTTTCATTTTTGAACTCTTTCTTGTGCCCTTATTTGGAGTGATCATTAGATCTATCATGCTTTCCTTGCACAAAACTGGCCATTCCCTTGTTGAACCACTTATGTTATGAGGGACCATCGTCTCTATTCAACATTCACGCCATTATTTTGGTGACAGCAGAATAAACCTGTTTTAAGCAGGACTTTGAAGCTCAGATTAAGTCAAAATGTAACCATATGTTTGCAAAATTAAATTGGACTTAGTGCAAATCACAGGAATTGAAACCCTTCTACTACTATCTTCTCTATCAGGAAAAACTTGGAACTCCATTTGTTTTGTGGAATATTTAGTCATCTTTATTCTTCTTCCCACCCCCCCACCCCCCAAACCCACCAGACCCAGCACCTGCTTTTCTATAGAAGCATAGGATTATAATGTATTGTGTTGCAGGACTTAGTTACGAGTTTTGGGCATACTTCTTAGATTTGCTTCACCCTTAAATTTCAGGAGATGGGACCCTAGTTGAACTATCAACATGTCCAATTTTTCTTTGAATGCCTATGTGCTTTGTTACATATTTTCGCGGATGCTATGTTTGGATCCTGGATTTATGGAGGAAAAAGAAAAGGAAAAGGTAACGAGAAGGAAATGATGAATTATAAATTCTTACTCATTTCCTTTTTATGTTTTTTTACCCTCCACTTTCTCTCATAACCAAAAATGAGAATAATTTCATATCTTTTTCCCGGAACAAATTTAGGATCCAAACATAGCGTTAAGAGGGGTGGGTATGGAAGAGGGAGTTTGTTCCCCATTTGGCATTTTCTTCATTTTTATAAACGTTTGATAACAGTCTATACTACTACTGAAGGTTTTCTCTTACCCCTATTTTGGCAATAAGTATCCTTGTCTGTTAATGCATTTACTATCTGATGGATGGATATTTACTTTACTGTTATCAGGATGCTGCAGACTGGACAAGAATCTGTGCCTGATGAGGAATCGTATGACCTGGTTATTGGCATGATGTTATTGACAGACCAGATTGATTCTGCCCTAAAATATATAGATTTGACTTTAAAATCTGGGTATGTGCTATCAGTGATGGTGTTTACTGAATGTGTCCGAAGCTGTGTTAACAAAGGAAGGTTGGATACATTGGTGTCAATTATTGAGAGGTGCAAGGTATACATATCTGCTTTTAGTTAATTATTTAATTTTTTATCCTAGGTGGTACTCTCTTTTGATTACACTTCATGATGTGACGTTGTTCTGGGACATTATCAGAAAATGGATCAGAACAAAGCCCTCTGTCCACCCTGGAACATGTGTAACTATATTGCAGATGTTGCAATGCAAGAGGATCATAGCGAGTTAGCTTATTATGCACTGGAATTCATGGCCAAATGGATTGCACGGGGCGAGAATGCAAGGCCACCTGTTCTGCTGTCTATAGATGAAGGACTGGTTGTATCTGCACTAGGAACTGCCGGCAGATCGTACAATGCTAAACTCCTTGATGGATCTTGGGCAATCCTTAAGCGCTCGTTGCGCGGAAAGAAGGTCCCAAACCCAGAATCTTACCTTGCAAAGATATATGCCCATGCTTCTTTGGGGAATCTACAGAAGGCTTTTAGTACTCTGCATGAGTTTGAGACTGCTTATGGGAATTCTACTAGGGAAGCTGAAGAGGATCTACTCTCTCCATTTACCTCTTTATATCCGCTGGTTGTGGCATGCTCCAAGGATGGCTTTGTCACTTTAGATTCAGTATGTCATTTATTCCTCAAACACTAATCATATAACCTTCAATCTCTCTCTCTCTCTCTCTCCATGTGTGGAAGACAAAAATAAAATATTATTGACTGGTATTTTAAAGAATGGATAGCACACACGTTGACTACTTATATGCTGATGCACCACATTATATTAAATCGGTAAGAAATAGTTGAAAGTTTTCCTACTGTATATATGAACACTTGTATATATGCCGTTCTAAACTTCTTTTTTGTGTGCGTCCATGTTTTGGTGTTATTCAAAAAGATAACTGTATCAACCCATGGGATTAATAGTGTTTCTTATCCTTTTTTTTTTTTTTTTTTTGATAAATGAAAACCTTCTATTAGAAAGCCCTTTAAGGGCAAAAGATTGTGGGGGTATACAAAGAGGAAGCTATATAACATCTACAAAAGATAAGTCCCCAATGAAGCCTATAAAAGCAAAAGAAGAAGCACAATAATTTTCTTTAGACCAAAAATGAAAACTATGCAAAAAAGAAGACTTAAGCTGATGAATATCCAGATTTCCCTCCTCAAAAGTTCTTCTGTTCCTCTCCCTCCAAATACACCAGATCAAGCATAATGGGGCCACCCTCCAAGCCATCTTAATCCTTTTAACACGACAACCCCAATACCAAGTTTCCAGAAGCTGATAGATGGAGGCTGGCATGACCCAACACACTCCAAAAATCACATAAATAAGGCTCTACTGGTCTCTTGCAAACTCACAATGCAACAAGAGATGATTAACCATTTCTTCCGCCTTTCTATTCATGCAACACCAATTTGGAAGCATCTTTCGCTTCTTCCCCAAGTTATCAATTATCAAAATGGCATCTAATGCAGCAGACCACACAAAAAAAGACCCTTTGTTGGGGTCCCTACTTTCCAAACACTCTTCCAAGGAAAGTTACCTATAGTGCCTCCCTTAATTATGTGATAAAAGTTCTTAACAGAGAACTTACCACCATTTGCTTCCCAAACCAGTCCATCTTCTCTCTCTCTGGGCCTCCTTATGTCATACAAAAGATGGAAAAACTCCCTAACAGTGTCAAGTTCCCAGTCATGTACATTACGCTGGAATTGGGGTTCCCAAAAAACCCTGCTTTCTGTGAGTCTTAAGTACTCACTCACCTTAGCATCTTTATCCAACGCAATGTTGAAAAGAGTTGGGAAAGCCTCTGCAAGGGGAATACCTTGGCACCAAGAGTCATGCCAGAATTTTAACCTACTACCATTGCCTAAAACAAAATGGATGTGTGTAGAATTCAGCCCGCCCTTTCCTTATACCTTGCCAAAGACCAACTCCATAAGAGCTCCTAACATCTTTAGTGGACCAATTACATTCTTCTAAGCCATACTTGATCTGAATGACCCTCCTCCAAAAACCTCCCCTTTCATTCGCAAATCTCCAAAGCCATTTCCCCAACAAAGCCTGATTAAACATCCTGAGATGACGAAAACCTAGCCCTCCTTCTGCCATGGGATTACATAGCCTATCCCAATCCACCAGATGATACTTGAACTCATCCCCCCAACCTCCCCAAAGGAAGTTTCTTTTAAGTCTTTCCAATCTATATGCTACCGAGGCTGGTATGGAGAAGAGTGACATAAAGTAAGTGGGTAAGCTGGGCAGGGTGCTCTTGATCAACATCATTTTCCCCCCCTTTGAAAGATACTGCCTATTCCACATGACAAGTCTTCTTCTGTCCTTCCCATAATACAATCCCAAACCGAAGAGCTTTTAAAGCTTCTCCTTTTTTTTTTTTGGTGCATGTTTTATATTGTTATTCAGCAAGATGACTGTTTCAGCCTGTGGGAGTAATAGTGTTTCTGATGTTTTCTTGTGTTGCTACTTGGTGATGTAACTTCACTATTATTTATGTATTTTTAGCTGCTTGTTGATTTGCACTTTTGCAATTTTACTCAGGTCTACTATCAACTGGAGAATTTGAGCCAAGCTGATCCTCCTTACAAGTCTGTTGCGGCAATAAATTGTATAATTTTAGGTTGTGCAAATACATGGGATGTTGATCGGGCCTACCAGACTTTTGAAGCAATTGGTACCACGTTTGGGTTGACCCCTGATATCCATTCATACAATGCTCTGATGTGTGCATTTGTAAAGCTCAACAAGGTGGACACCGACCCCCTGCACCCTGTCTCCAATGCGCACAGGCACGCACACACATGCACACACACCAAATAGTGAAAGAAAACCTTCTTCCCCACCTCAATATGTAGTATATTATTCACATAGTGAGCAAGCTTGCTTCTGCATGTTTCCATTTCGCTGCACGTTCAAGGCCCTTGGTGACAGTGCTTACTGTACTTATGCTTGCTGTACCCCTCCCTTAATCTGCTTGCACCCCAAGAATTCTGTTCATGTCTATGTCTTTGCAACAATAATGACATGGAAAACAATATAGTATTAACAGTTACCATATGTCCTTGAATTGAAATGTGTGAGGCTGGTAAAGGAGCTGGCAAAACATGTAGTATTTGGAGCCTGCATGCCATGCATTGCAATATTTCATTGTTCAGGCACAACGCTACATGTGCAGATGTGCACGCAATCAAAAAAATTTTAACATGCACTATAAAGTGTGTTTAATTGGACGACATTATTCTATATCGCTATTGATACTCTTTTTCTGTGGCAGACATCTGAAGCTTCACGTGTGTTTGACCACTTAATAAGTAAGGGTATGAATCCAAACACGATGACGTACTCTCTGCTTGTTAATGCTCATCTCATTATGCGAGATCCAAAAGCTGCTCTCGCTGTTATTGAACAGATGGTAACTGCATCCTCCCTGTGTTTAGAGAGCTGGATTTAGTTTCTGCATGTTCAATTGGTTTGTGTGACCAAACTAACATATGGTATGAAAACCCCATGGGCAGGTAAATGCAGGATTTGAACCATCAAGGGAAATGCTAAAAAATGTCAGAAGGCGATGTATGCGAGAGATGGACTATGAGAGTGATGATCAGGTGGAGTCACTGGCCAGACGGTACAAAATCCGAATGGGTACAGAGAATCGTCGGGGCTTGCTGTTTAATCTTGAGTACAGCACTGCTTACGCATGATAGGTAATTTCTGATGCACAGGAGGAAATACATGCATCATAGCAAGCGATGGAGTAAGACATCCTTGTTGCATGTACCTTAATAGTTGGGATGCAGTAGGAGTGGCATCAAATTCATCATTTATTTTGGTGTCTGTCTGGAACCATTAGCAAAGGAATGTGATTATCAATGATCATTTACTTTCTTTTACTATTCAATAGAAGCATTAGTAAATCATGCATCTGTAAACTTGTTCATTTGTTGGTAAAAATAGAACATTTAGAAGTCTTTACTAAGGATTTTGAATAATGGCATCTTCATCTCAAAGTTTAGACGGTTCTCATTTGGCCTTCGGCTAGTCACTGCAGCTTTAAATTGTTTTGTTCTGCTCTCAGGAGACTTCTCATGTATTGGGACATGTCAGCACTGACAATCTGGTTCACCTATTTCTGTATTGCTGTCTTTCAATCTGGCCATTTGCTGGACATTCACCTTGTTTGTAAATTATCAGACTACTTGATTTCGAACCCTGGCAAGATGAACGTTAGGATTATAGGCTTCTGCAGCCAAATAGTTGTTATTTTATGTTTTTTTTATTTTAGTGCTTTCTCAAGAGGTAGTCAAATGTTGACCACATGAGATTTTTGAATTTTAAGAAATAATTTTTGGGCCATCTAGATAATTGAAGATGTTCAATCGATTCGTCGTTGTCATCATTATTAATGTTATTTACTGTTATTATTTGGTAGATGTTTCTTTTGCTATATTGTTGATGATATGTTTATGAGTTCATAATACTGATTGATGGCTGAAAACATAAAAACAATACCTGAAAGGAAAGGTTCTCTACCTTTCAAAAGATTAATGTTTTACTAGCGTTTTTATTTATTATGAAAAGCAGGAACCTGTTTGTAGTCTTGTCTTCCGTTCGGGGTGAAACTTGTGTGGGCATGTGATCATGCAGAACGAAGAGATGATCAGTGGAAAACTTTATACGATCAATCATTGGCTCATTGATAATTGCAGTAATGCGTATCAAAACTTGATGGTGTTGGCAAGAGGTTGTAGAGATCGAAGCACTTGAAGAATCTGTGTCAGAAGATCATCCTTCGACGACAAAGTATGCACTTCATGATGGGGGTTAGCTCTGACTTTTAGTAGCAGAGACTGGCACATACCTCACATAGAGATTAATTGTCTTTGGCACTTGCATGTTAGTGTCTCTGAAGCTTACTAGGTTTAAACTTCTGTTGACAATGGCCTTCTTGTTAGCTGACTTAATGCATTGTGTTTTTTAGTTGTTTACGACTAATAAGTTAAACAGCCGACTGCTCAACCACTGATCTACTGAGGAATAATGAGAGATTAGATCTCGTAGAGTTCAATTTCCATTCTCAACCCATGGCCAATATGAGCTTGAAGCTTCCTTCCACGACTCATTTCATAGGGACCCTCAAAGTGCCTCTCTTTCATTTTGTATAGCTTTCTGAAAACCAACTCTGGTGCTGCAAATCTGATGCTGTTTCCCATGTGTTTTACAGTTCATTGGGTTGAAATGTGATTGGAAACAAGTATTCAGATCGGGGACATGAGATTCAGAAATATATGTTGGACAAGCATCATTCTTGGAACTGCATAACCATGAATTACAAGAATTGATCTTAGCAGAACAAACTGCCACTTTTTTTTAAACAAACCCAGAAATAAATGAAGACAGACACTCAGTCACACTCTAATGCTATATTCGGATCTTGAATTTGCGGCGAGAAAAAATCAGCAAAGAAAAATGAAAGCAAAAGAAACTAGCAAAAATGAATGTGTATTAGTACTTTTATTTTCCAGTCCCTTGACAGATCAAAAAATGCAAACATAAAGGGGTAAAAAATGGTGAGGTCTACCAAAAAAATTAATATAAAGTACGAAAGAAAAGTAGGAGAGAAGTTAGTTTGACTTCGTGATAGTCCCTATTCAGCACATAGACTGATCAAAATACCTTTTTCTCCATAATGTTGGCAAGCATTATGTTTCTTATTCATTTCCTCCATCCAAAAGATTTAGACTACAAAGACTCAAATTAATACAGGAACACCAGAATTTGGAATAAAGTTTCATAAAGTGGATAAGGCAATCTTTTCATAAATGAAGCATCCTCTGAACTTTAATGAAGTCAGACCATATACTTTGAAGGAGAAAATCCAATCCTCGGGATTGTAAACAACATTTCTCAAAAATATTTATCATCCTCATCAATATGCAGGGTTCTGCATAGTCAGTTGATTCAACTATAGACCTCTATCATGCAGGAGTTTGAGCAGCCCTCTGAAATGGAGAAAATTAGTGAGTCCAATGCCGGGATAGAGCCAAACGAATATATAAAATAAAATAACAAAATAGAGGAAGCAAATATAATTGATTCATCTGAACTATGCTTCTTTGATTGTTAATCAAAGTGCCCTAATTATGTTGAATATTGAAAATCTCACTTGATGGCAAAACATTTGATAGCATAACCATTTGCCTACTGCATATAACCACCGCTTCTACAGAAGTAATGCATGAGCAATCAATTTTGTTAAACATGAAACCATGGCATAAATGACATGTGAGGAGATTTTCCTTTTGCATTCGGTCATCCACAGACAATTGACAAGAAAGGCACAAGAAGTTGAGGTTAAAAAGACCAAAATGCCACAGACAATAAAATCTTACCCGTTTTTGCTCTTCCATGTTTGCCTTTATTAGGGAGTAGATGGCAACGCCTGCAATGGCTATTGCAGTGCCAATCCCAGTTTGTGTGGAGATCCTATTACCTGCCAAATGCAACCTTTTAGATACAAGAGCACATAGTTTAAAAGTGCAAATAGAACCACCTCACGTTCAGCTTGGTTGGCTGACAAACTCTGACATAGAATTAAGTCCAGACCAGAAGGTTGACACAATTCTAAGTAATACAAGTATGCTGCATGACTGCACAGTGCAATGATAAATGGAAAACATGCTACTCTTTATTGAGATATAGACTCTACTTTGTGTCCTATTCCTAATTTGCATTCTGACTGATGTCTCCTTTGAAATGACAACCTGATTTAGCTAAATCAACTCGGGTGTAATGGAGTCTCGAACTCCATATTGATCAGACTAACTAAAGTTGACCTATTGTGGTGTGCTAAGCCCTAGAGAAACTGCATATGTTGTAGAAAACCTTTTTTATCGACTGAACTTTATATTTTCCATACATTTTGTAATCAAAGCATAGAAGGACAAGTATTGAGTAATTACCGAATACAACAATAGAGAATCCAATTACAAACACTCGCTTCAACACATTCCCAACTGCATGTGTAAGTGGTGCAACTCGTTCCAAAGTGTTAGTAGCAACCTGCCATTGAAAGGTCCAAAGTTATAGGTGGTACACTATAATCCTTCATATAAAAAGCTCAAGAAAAAGGCATGTATTAGCAGATTCTTGCATTCATAATAAATCTGCAATATGTCAAGGATTTCCTATATTGGAGCGTTCAATGTACTAAATGGACAACCATCCAAATTTGACATTGATTGGAACAATGTGTACAGTTATTATAACATTCTCTCAGGGCCACCTTCAGCTGTTGCTGTGCACTCTGCAAAATGCAAAATCTCCATAGGAGGCAATACGTGTATGTTCCTCTTGTAGCATGGTGCATAAACATAGTTTAGATGTAGTCAAAAAACATAAAAGGTCAACTTTTGACACTACTTGACATATTCTTCCATCTATACCATATCTGTAATATGTTGAGAGATGCAAGATATATGAGTAATCAATACACTCACGGGAAAATGTATCCAATTTTAATAATTATTGCAATAGTATATAGGTATGAAAACACTCTCATATATTGAAGATGAGGCAATATATGTATTTGGTCCTCTTGTACATGTCTTGCAAAATGTAGGTTGGAATGAAATTGGAATCATGAAAAAACGTTGAGGCATGAAAGTGGCAAGTCTACCCTTACCTGGTTGTAAAGATGATAGAACATTCCTATCCAAAACAGATCTGAAAAGAATTTGTAAAGACCCACTTTCGCAATTGCATCCCTAAATCCATATTGCATCAGCTGGGGCCCCTCAATCTGAAAGCACGCTTGCACAGACACTCAATTGTCAAATGGATTTGATTTTTAAGAGCTTCAAATAAACAGGAGCAACATAACTTCAATTAACATCCGTGATCAAACAAACTTACCAATACTGCTGGTGGGATGCAAACCAGGAGGGCTATTATTGAGATATAAGCATACACATTTGTACTGTCCATTCCAGTCTGTTGAAATTAAAAAGTTATGAAGATAACATTGAGTAAAATGCAGAGAGAGAGAGAAAGAATTGGCCATGTACAGAGGTAAATTTAATATGCATGCTTTCGTATATGAGAAGCTAGAAAGAACAAAAATAAACATTAACATGGTATTGGCAACAACCACTCTCAACTCGGACTATCTCAACCAATAATTAGACAAATTTATGTGAAAAAAAAATAGGACAAATAGTGCAGCAAGGCTATAAAATTCTGATTTACTGGACGTCTAATTCACCATAAACAACAGAACACCTTTTTTAGGTTTAACTCCAAAAGAGGTATTTAGGTATTCTCAATGTCGAACTGGTGAACTTTCTCCATGGAATTTGAAAGTGATGCAGATATAGTTTGCATATCAGGTACACTCAGTAAGACTCATCACAGATGCTATTGTTCATCGAAATCCTTTTATGCCCTTAAATCAATTGAAGGAAATCACATCACAAAGTTTCAAGTGATAGCTATTGTGATTGATAGTCATGGCATTCCACGGTGTGATCACAAGAGAACATCATTGTTATCAACTTAATTCCATTCAACAGAGCTTTAAGCACACATCCCCCCCCCCCCCCCCCAAACCGAAAAAAAAGGAGAGTGAGTGTTTGTTCATTGAATCCTAATAAGGCTTGTTAAAGCAACATACAAGAACATCAGAATCAACTACAAGCTAACAAAACGATAATGCATATGCACATATCTTTATAAATTCAGTTGATCAGTGCAATTTCAAGGGACAGCCAAATATTTCATAAACCTGACTTTTACTTTTAATTAAAATAAGAACCCTACAGTATAAGGTTGGACTCAAAGCCAAACTCCTAGGATAGATTCTGATTAACCAAAAGAAATAATGTTGATTCATTAGATTTAAAGACAAGACACACAATGGCTAACAGCTGTGTTACATGGACTCGACTATGCGTGTCACATGTGGGCTTGTGTCTTAAGTGTAGATTCCCAAGTCTAAGGACATGGGACAAAGCCATATTTTCAAATGTTTGGTATTCTTCTTTTATTTCCTAGGGTAAAATGGTGTCTTTTATGCGATACAGAGCATAAAATATGGGCACTTAACTCATGTTCATTAAATATGGGTAATGAACTCATATTGAAGCAACCATTTCAGAGAAGTAACACGACAATGGTGTTTCATGTACAATTACATAGTAAACATGAATTACACGAGGCACGTATCACACAAACCATTACTTCATGCCATTAGAAAAGTCTATGCAACATATGCCAAGGAACTCCTGGAAGAACAGGGGAAACACCTGGGAGATGTACACAAACTTCCTAAAAGACATAATCAAACATCATTTAAAGGAGAAGCAGGGTCCTTAATTGTGTTCCCACAGTCTCCAAGCCCTTTAAATTAAAATCAGAATTTAGAATCTTGAGAACAATTAAATGTCGTGAAAGACCTTACCATTGCTTTCTTTGAATAGATACTCCTGTAGGTGAATGCAATATTTGATATCATTGCACTAATGAAACCAATCCAGTTGAAAGAAAGTTCTGTCAGTGATGCCATTGATACACCTAGTATAGAATTAGAAAGGATCATCAGCAAATGAATATGCTAGATTCTTAATTTATTTAATCAAGTTCTTAGTTCCTGGTATAGTCACATAACCAACCTGAACAAATTTATTCAAATACTTGATAAAGAAACATCTAAATACATGTACAGATGCACATGTAATCTGTACTGCAACAGCATTGGAATAAATTACTAAAGGTTATTTCTATGACAATATCACTGTTATATTGAATAACATATACAACAAATCAGGTTGGAGAAACAGAATATTTGATCTGATATAAGAAGAAATTAACCAATAGATAGAAACAAAGCTGAACAATTACCAAAAACAACTGGGGCTAATGATAGCCATAAGGGCAAGGGTATCTGATGGCCCAAAACAAACTGAGAAGCAGCAGCATTGAAGAATGGCTCTAGTGCTGTACAAGAACATCACAAATGTAGTTAGCTCACAAGAATTAGTATTGCAGAAGACTATCATAAACTCAGTTGTAAGGCAACTAAGTGTTTAAGCTATTCAGCAAACTATTTTCCAAGGATATCTGTTAAGAAAAAGGGCTTAAACACCAGGATTTATGAAGCCACAATATACAGATAAAACTATAAAATATAAATCGAAATGGCTAGATGCTATCATTCTTACTGCTAACATATAAAGCAAAATATAGGCAAAGCTATTCAGTACTGCAAAAGTGTAAAGATTTTGGATCTCCATGGATTTAGAATATATATATATATATATATATGCAAGGCCATATTAAAGAATAGTATCATGATGTCTTCCATACAAAAGATAATTAAAGATGAACATATATCATCCTGCACTACCATTACCTATCACATCCAGAGAAGTAACAAGCACAATAACTTGCAGCACAAATAAAAGATGGATTGAATCTTATGCAAATGGGCTGCTCAGCATCAAAAGGACCCACCTCCAGAACACCCATATCACATATATTATCAAAAAAGCTTCAGACTAAAACATGATCTTCAGAATACCATGAGAAGAGACCAATGCACATCAGATATGTTAAAAATTCTAGATAGATAGTAACATAAATGTAGAATATCAATACACTTGCTTAACATAGCTTTGCTTGCGAAAGTCCTATACCTTTGATGGTATGTGTAAAAGATACAGCCACAGCAGCAAATGATACATTGGACATCACATGTCCAAGGGCATGACAGAATGCAACTGGAGTGAGGAGTGCCAAGAGTTCCTTGTCAATTGGCTGGATACACAGATAGAAATCAAGTAAATAATACAAGTTAAAATGTACATTATGGAGAAGTAATAGCAAATGCAGGAGATGAAACTCACTGCACGTTTCGGTAGACCAATAGCCCAACTGACAAGACAGTAGCAAACACCAACTAGGAGATGTATAACTGATACAAAGCTGCAAAAGGGGAAAAACAGATCTTTTAGTTATCACAAGGAAAGGTCAATGATATCTTTCAGAAGCAACATTTAAAAGCTGCAAAGAGAGCTTAGTAACCTAATCTAACTTCACTAATCTATCTAAGGGCCCAAGTCGTTCAGCAAAGGTAACTTACTATGGATATGGAAAATAATTATAAACCTTCTTGTTCAGAATATTGAAAATGACATTTAGGAAGTACCTGCACAGAATACACTAGATAATCAGCAATTGGAGTTTATATGCAACATAGTAGTGGCAACAAAAGTTAATAAAAAGCTATTACATCCCGCACAGCAAAGCGAGTAGGGGTAATAAGGTTAAGTATCGTATTTACTTCACCTGATATTATAATGCAATCACAAGTATAATTCTGCATACAAGCATAATTATAACGCAGATGAGTGTCTGTATGCGCTCAGGAACATGCCTGGGTTTGCATTTGAATTTTGAACTTCTAGCAATTACACCAATAAATGCAGAATAATAATAATAAAAAACCATATTGTAGAGTGAATATGGCATTTTTTGGGGGGATATTAATAATGAGTGATACTATACATAAACCTATTCCTCAAATTATATTCCTCAAATTATTTTCTCATACACAAGGCACAATGCAGCGGGACCCACATTAATAAATGCATGTGAGACCCATTCATCTTGTGGGTAAGAAAGTGGGTTAAAAATTGATTTATGCATAGCATTTTTTAATAATAATAGACCTTTTTGTAGATTATATACTTCACAAGTTTGAAAAAGCAGTAAATTAATTAGCGCCAGGTTCCTAACAACCAATTCCAATTTGTACAAATACTTCCAAAATCACCGCCATAGCTTAGATATCATGAATTACACAGGATATAAAAACATATGCATAGTCAAAACAACACGAACAATATTGCTAACATAATAAACCATGCATACACGAGCTTACCACAAAAAGAAAAAGGAACCCGTAACCAGAGCTGGAAATCTCTCAGCAAAGCTCTTAGAAGGCTTAGATAATCTGCAATTACAATTATGGGTATCAGCAAACAGTTACTGATCGAAAAAATAAAGTAAAAGAACAATAAATTTTGGAGGATTGACAAGTCCTGACCCATCTGAAATTTCAATTTCACCGCCATCTGCATCGGCAGCTGCGGCCTTTGCAACAGGAACTCCACCTGAACTTTGCCGCCTCAACAATTGACTCCAACCGGATAACCTTAAAGTCTTTCCAGAAAATTGAACTGGAGCCAAATGTAGCCGATTCTCTTGCAACGGCGAAAATTCCAGGCCTGAGGCTCCGGAAACAACTGATCTGCTCTTGAGTAATACCAAATAAGACGAAGTAATACACGGATTCGAGTAGAGAGACGAAAGTCGCGAACGGTTGAGAAGAAGCTGAGTCGAATTAGCGATTGAAGCCATTACAAACGAAAGAGAATAAAACCCAGCTGTATATCAATGTAAATGTATTGTGTATGTATGCTAGTAGAAAGATAAGCAGCTGAAGAATTCAATTGGAAGAACGTGAACTGGAATTGATTGTGAGGTGCAGAAACAACAAATACACATTGATTTTTTTACGTTGAAATCGAGGAGTCAACCGATAAAGCGGAGTTCCCAGAGATATATAGAATATAGTTTATAATTATGTTCACATAGAGCGAATAGTTTATAATCCAGAAAACAGTGTACAGAAACCCTAGATTTTTGTGGGATGAACTTCAAATAACTGATCAAGTGAAAAATCACATGTTCGAGTAAGATGTATATATGTGTATATGCGCATATATCACTCAGCTTGGATTAGAACTCAAAACCAGTGTTTGTAGATATGCGAAAACACCGAAAATAACAATAGTTTCTGAGAGTGTGAATGTTGATTCTTGAAGGAGTTCAAGCGAATTTGATGAACCTCTATTATAGAGAGAATATGTTATATATATACACACATACAGAGAGAGAGAGAGAGGAGGGAGGGAATGGTCGTTTGATTCGTTTGTCTTTTAGCTTTTCAGTTTCTCTCTAAAAAATGCCTTTTGCTTTTGTTTGGTATTTGATGCGTTTAGAAGTGTTGTCAATTGAGATGCGTTTGATGTGTTTGGAACCTGTGGAAATGAAGTGAATGGAAAAGAAAATTACTATTTTCTATTCATATTTTTGTTTGGTTCTTTGATTTGGGAGAAGAAAAAGTCCGAAAGAAATACGTAAGAAATTTGGACGAAACACCACCAATTGGTTCTTGATTAACGTAACCAATTGGATGTTTCCACTTAAGTTATAACTAGTGGCAGACGTCCGTGTGGGCCCGGGCCTCCCTTGAAATTGTATTGAGGTACTACAATTTTTGTGCATTTAGGATAAGAAATTAGCATTTTTAGCCTCCTTGTGTTTTTAAAATTCTGTTTATAATTTATATACTATAGTCTCTTTGTAAAAAGTGCTTTATGTAAACTATTTTTTCACCTATTTTTTTATCATCATAGTTAGTAAATATTTGTATTATGTACATATAATACCCGTATATATATATAAATAAAAAAAACTTTCGTGTTTGTAGTCTAGATTTGAAACCTAATAAAAAATATGTGTTTTTTTAGTTGGACAGTATAATATAAGTATTAAATGTTTTACGTAGTATATTTTTGAAAAAGACTTGATTAAAAATTATATATAATTGATATAATTTTAGCATATTATTAATTTCATACATAATATACAATTATTGACATTTAACTAGTATAGCATGTCATATGTAATCGTGATATTTTTTAATACTTGGTATATTTGTGAACGTAATTTTCTATAATTTCTTATTAATACTCAAAATATTAAATTAAAAATTAAAATTAATGAATTAATTCATTCTCATATCAAGTATTGAAATAATAAAATAAAATTTATTTATCTATCACTTTAATTTAGCTGTTTGTTAATAATCTATTTTTCAAAATTAATACATTTGAGACAAAAATAGTACATACTAATATATAAGAAGAAATTACTTATAAATGTAATCGTATTTTTTATCCTAACTGTAGGTGAGATTTTTCGGGAAGGCTGGGCCGAACTCTCAAGCCCCAAATTGATGAGTCCAAACTTCTTCCTGCAAGACAAGGGGGTTAGAATGGGTCGACCCTAGGCTGGCCGATCACACTCCGAAGATTAAGTTAGCAAGCTTAATCGAGAAGGATGAATGAAAGTTGTGCATGTCAGGGGTCAACTCTCCATACCTGGCTCTCGATTCCTCGGGTCTTTATAGAGTCCTTCAGGGAGTGTGTTTTGTCTTGGCCTATCAGCAGGCTCTCATGGTCTGCTGGTTAGGCGTCATCATTGACACCGCCTGGCTACCTGCAGGGTCTGGCGCACCGTCGTGGAGGATTCCGGCTGACCGGACGTGCACGTCGACGTTTGTGTGGGCAACCGCTCGTGCATTTAATGCAAGTCAACTCCGCATTTAATGCTCAAAGACCGCTAGCGGTTTGGGCAAACTGTTCGCTGTCTGGGCTACGCTGGGAGGAGGTCGGCAGTTTGGGCTGGCCTTCCCTCATAACTGATTTGGGCCCCCAGGCAGCCCCAACTTTAATTCGAGCAGATTGGGCCTCACCCATTGGGTTGGGCCGGGGGTTATTTCCCCACAATTGCCCCCAACCCTTGCGTCGATTCGGCTTCTGAAACGGCCAAGGGTTGTAACAGTCACCCGACAGCACAAACGGCGGGGATTTTAAAAAATTTATTGATGAGGCGTTATCGAATCGACGGCCGACGTGACGCTTCGGCAGAGCGTCATGATTAACGCCGTTTTCCCGCATATGAACCGACGGCTCTGGCGTGTATAAAAGAGCGACGCCCTAATCAATTTGGGAAGACACTTGCTCTTTTTTCCTTCCCTACCTCTTGAGTCACGAGTGCGTCGGCTGTTTCGGCATCCAACACTGTAAGTGTCCTTTGAGCCCGCAACTCTTTCGCTCTTCACTGTATTTTTTGTGTGTTGACGATTGCCCCCGATGGCATCCCGTCTTCGTAAGATGTTAGATGGTCCGTCGGCCCTTGCTTCGTTCAGGGCCAGGTTCGAAATCCCAGACGAGATCGACTTAGAGCTGGTCGACCCTGATGACTTTCGTATGGGCGAGACCGAAAAGGGAGTGCCATTCCCGGTCATCGCCATCGTCGAAGGGGGGCTCAGGTTTCCCCTCCACCCTCTTCTCCATAAGTTCATAGTAAAAAGTAATGTGTCACCTTCCCAGTTAGCGTCAAACGTGTATAGGATCTTTTTTGGTATGCTTGAAATAAATCGGCGCCTGGGGGTGAACCTGGGCCTTACCTAACTGGACTACTGTTACACCCTTTGTAAAGTCGGAGGTAGTTACAAGGTTTACCTCCGGGTAGTAAAGAAGTCTTTAGAGTTAGTGAAGTGTCTGCCTTCCTCAGGGAAGGGCGTTGATGATGTAAGGGTTTGGGTAACTGGTCCATGGGAGTTCAGCAATGTTCCCGAGAAGGATAGACCGGCGATTCGGTGCCCTAGGAAGCCCGTTGAACTAGGTTTGATGCCGATCTTCTCATACTGTGTATCATTTTAAATTCTTGTGTGCATAAACAACTGACTTTCAAAATTTTGCAGTCATGGGGAAGCGGTCGAAGGCTCGCGACTGGTTAGTCAATTCTGACGATCTCAACAAGGTCCTGAACTACGTCGGTGAAGGTCGGCTAAGATACATAGCTCGGGCGGCACATATCTTGCTCTCCTATCCACTGCGATACTCGACTTTTACTGCCGAGACTGGTGTCCCCCAGAGTGTACTAGCAAGATTAGCGGACGAAGGTGCCGAAGGGGACTTTGAGGAAATCCCTACTGGTGTAGCGATCGAGAGGGCGCGCATCCCTACAGGCGTGACAGTTGCGGTTGCTCCACCATCTGTATCGCCTGGTGAAGAACGGCAAGAAGAGCGAACCAAATCAAACAGCTCGGCATCCACTTCGTCACCATACACTGCGCCCAACCGCCGAGTTGAGATTCCAATCGGAACGAGTGATTCGAGCCCATCCCAAGACGAAATGGACGGCATGAGCCTGAAGGAACGGATGTTTGCTCTTGCGGGGCAGCCGCTGAAGTCAGCCACACCTACTCCCGCCGAAAACCCTCCGGCCAAGCTGGCGGTTACTCCCGTGGAGGAGGCCCCTCCCGTTCAACAGAGGCCGGAGACACGTTAACACAGAAAGAGGAGGCCCGATGTCACTCCGACCCCAGTGCCCAAAAAACAGAAAGGCAAAGGCACGGTGGATGAGGTCGGCGAGAATGTGACCATCACTCCGGACATTCTGGGCCGTCCTATGACGACAGCAGATTCTATGATCGATTAGCCCGAGGTTGCTTTTGGTGTTATGAAGAGCGTCCTTCAGAAAAAGGACGTAGCGAAGCTGGGCGAAGCAAGCGACTTGGCCGTTTTTATGGGCGCTTTCCATGACTCCATACTGGTAAGACGGCTCTGACTTTTTGATGACTACAGTCTTTTTAGACACTTGCCCTAACAACGACCTTCTTCGATTTGTGTAGGGCTGTCTAAACTCCTTGGAGGCGATGACGCGCTTCCAAAAGCTTGCCGAGGTTCACCAGCAACTCATTGAAGAGCACGGCTGTTTGAAGCTCGAGTGGATTGAAGCAAATAAGGAGCGGATTACCTTCAAGAAACAAGCCGAGCAGGCTTCCGCCGAGCTTTTGCTGACGAAGGCTGACTTTGAAAAGAGGGATAGGGATCTTGCCGACCTCGAGAAAAAGTTTGATGTGCAGTCCGTGGATCTGCACAATGCCAATGAGGAGGTGGAGACCCTTAAGGCTGAAGTGGCCAAGCTGAAGGTGGAGGAAAAGGCCATATTGAAGCGGGGTGAAGAGAGGGGAGCCAAAAATTTGGCTCAAGAGATGATGGACCTCAGTCACTCCATATTCCGACAGGGTTGGAATGGTGCCCTTGTCGTTGCAGAGCTAGATAAGGCCTCCGACGTGTGGGGTCTCTGCCCGGACTACTTTGATACTACCGAGGACGGCGTCGTCTGTCCGAAGAAAGTCCTAGCCAATGCCCAATACGCACGGGAGCTTAAGTTAAAAGACGCGGCCGAAGCAGCTGCTGCTGAGAAGGAGAGGCTTGAAAGTTTGAAGACCGCAACTGTACCCCCGGAGGATGCGGTAGAGATTTTGCCAGGGGTAACTGCAGAGCCGGGGGAGAAGTCGCCATAGCTTTTCTTTCTCTTTCTCCATTTTTGTAACCATCAATGCCTTTTAATGAGAAAAACTCGTTTGTTGTTTATTACTAAATCTCCTTTATCTGATTTTGTCGCTTAGACTTAATTTCTTTCTTTAGCCTTTTTTGGCCGATCTGTCCAATTTGGACAGGATTGACACTCGGCTTTCGTTTTGCGCAGAATGGTAAGAGTAGAGTCATTTGAATAACTTCATTTTCATTGATTCTTCAGCTGAGCTTTATACATTTCAGGGACTGTTACAGTGTCTGGGGTTTCATATCACTGGTAGAACTTCCTCAAGTTGGTCGCATTCCATAGTCGCGGCAACGGTCGCCCTTCTTCGACGGTCTCCAGTCTGTATGCGCCGATGCCAACATGGGATGTGTCCCTGTAGGGGCCTTCCCAATTTGGGTCGAGCTTTTCATCTGCAGCCTTCTTGGTTGCCCCCAATACTTTTCGTAAAACCAGATCTCCTGGAGCAAAGTTTCTTGGGCGGACCCGCTTGTTGTAAGAGCGTTTAAGCTGTCGCTGATACTCTGTGAGCCTAATCAAGGCGGTTTCCCTTCTTTCTTCGGCAAGATCCAGATCTCTTGCAACCGTTTGGTCATTAACACCGATGTCAAAAGCTGCCGATCTGATAGTTGGTAGTCTGATCTCCAGGGGGATGACTGCCTCCACCCCGTATGCCAAGGAGAACGGCGTTTCTCCTGTGGACCTCCTTGGGGTTGTTCTGTAGGACCACAAGACATTGGGTAGCTCTTCTGTCCACTTCCCCTTGGCTTTTTCAAGACGCTTCTTGACTCCGTTCAGCATGGTTTTATTTAAAATTTCGGCTTGTCCGTTGCATTGGGGGTAGGCTGGTGTTGAGTAATAGTTTCTGATCCCCAATCCTTCGCAAAATGATCTAAAGATGTTACCATCGAACTGGGTGCCATTATCTGATACAATGGCACGGGGCAACCCGAATCTGGTGACAATGCTTTTCCATACGAACCTTTTGGCATCAATTTCCCTGATGTTTGATAAAGGTTCCGCTTCTACCCATTTGGTAAAGTAATCGGTGGCCATGATGAGAAACCTTTTGTTGCCCGGAGCCCGAGGCAAAGGTCCGACAATGTCCAGTCCCCACTGAGCAAAAGGCCACGGACTAGTGATAGTAGCAAGATCTTCGGCTGGCTGGTGGATAATGGGGGAAAACCTCTAACATTTGTCGCACTTCAGGACGTACTGGGCTGCGTCCTTCTGCATGTAAGGCCACCAGTATCCCTGTGAGATGGCTCGGTGTGCTATCGATCTTCCGCCGACATGACTTCCACATATCCCTTCATGGATTTCGAACAAGACGCTCTGTACTTGGTCCGGATGGACACAGTGCAAATAAGGACCTGTAAAGGAACGTCTGTAAAGTTCCTTACTTGGCGACAGCCAATACCTGAGAGATGCATGCTTGATTCGCCGAACTTCAGCCTTATCGTCTGGCAGCTTGTCTGTGTCAAGGTAAGAAATGATTGGGTCCATCCATGATGGTCCCAGCTTCTCCGCTGTTAGGGCTTCCTCCTCCTCGCGGAAAATGCTGAGTTTGGCAAGGGTTTCCACATTGATCGTCCTTCTCGAACCAGATTTCAGAGTCGTGGCCAGGGTCGCCAAGGCATCCGCATGTGAGTTGTTATCTGGGCTAATCTGTCGAAGCTTGTAGCTTTTAAATTGGCCGAGCATTCCTTGGCCTTTGCTAGGTACAGCGTCATTCTGTCGTTCTTCGCGACGTATTCCCCTGTGATTTGATTTACGACAAGTAAGGAGTCCGAATATATGACGATTTCGGGAATTCGAAGCTCAATGGCTCGACGTATTCCGGCGAGCAAGGCCTCGTATTCTGACTCATTGTTGGAGGCAGTGAACTCCAGCTTGATGGCTTGCTCGATGGTTAGACCATCTGGTGTAACGAGTACAATGCCTGATCCTGCCCCCCGGTCATTGGAAGCTCCATCCACATAGAGTTTCCAATGATCAGATTGTTCCCAAAGGTCCAGGGGGAGTTCGTGTTGCGGTTGGCCAGTTGCTGGGGTCTGTTCTGCTTCTGGTGCCATCTCGACAGAGAACTCGGCAATAAAATCTGCAAGAACCTGCCCCTTCACTACCGATCTAGGTTGGAACTTGATGTCAAACTCCCCTAACTTCACGGCCCATTTTGCAATTCTTCCTGAGAAGTCGGCTTTCCTTAGAAGAGGTTTGAGCTGGTGGTTGGTGAGGACGTTAATGGTGTGAGATCTGAAGTAATGCACCAACTTTCGGGATGCTACTACCAGTGCGAGTGTCAGCTTTTCGAGGGGTAGATACCTGCTCTCGACTCCAAGAAGGGTTTTGTTGACGTAATAGACTGGGAATTGTTGCCGATTTTCTTGCCTGAGTAGGACCGCGCTGACTGCATGGTCTGACATTGCACGGTAGAGGAAGAGCTCCTCGTGCTGGACAGGCATGGAGAGCAGGGGTGGTTTTGTTAGGTAGTTTTTTAGATCGGCAAGGGCAGAGTCACACTCAGGGGTCCACTCGAACCGTTCCTGTTTCTTTAGGAGCTGGAAGAAGGGTCAGCACCTGTCCGATGAACGGCTGATGAATCTGTTGAGTGCAGCGGCCATTCCTGTCAATCTCTGAACCTCTTTGGCATTCTTTGGAGCGTGAACGCTCTGAATTGCACTAATCTGCCGGGGGTCCATTTCAATACCCCGATGCGTGACCAGGAACCCCAGAAACTTGCCTGAGCCGACCCCGAAGACACATTTTGAAGCTTTCAGCCGCATTTTGTAGTCTTTCAGGATACAGAGTACCTCCTTTAGGTCCGCCAAGTGGGTGTCGCTCAGTTTGCTTTTTACCACCATGTCATCGATGTAGACCTCGACAGTTCTGCCGAGCTGCGTCTTGAACATCTTTGTGACCAGTCGCTGATATGTGGCTCCGGCATTCTTCAGGCCAAAGGGCATAACTCTATAGCAGTAAATACCCCTTGGAGTGATGAAGGCCGTTTTCTCTTGGTCGTCGGGGTGAAGTGGGATCTGGTGGTATCCACGGTAGGCATCCAGGAAACTCATCCTTCCAAAGCCGGCGGTTGCATCCACAAGCTGGTCAATTTTGGGCAGGGGGAATGGATCTTTGGGGCATGCCCTGTTGAGGTCAGTGAAGTCTACACAGACCCTCCATTTGTCGTCCTTCTTTTTTACTATTACGGTGTTTGACAACCAGCTTGGGTAGTTGATCTCTCGAATCGCTCCAGCTTCCAAAAGCTTCTCTGTTTCCTCCAAGACAGCGTCCACATACTGGGTAGCTGCCCTTCTCCCCTTTTGGATAACAGGTCGGCAATTTGGGTTAACATTAAGGCGATGACAGGCGACGTCGGCGCCGATCCCAAGCATGTCATAAGGGGTCCAGGCGAATACTTCCAGGAAGTCCGTCAGTAACTCAATGAGGGATTTTTCCTCTTGTTTGGACAAAGAGGTGCCGATGACGAAGTATTTTTCCCCTTACCGATCTATGTATATCTTCTTCAGGTCTTTCACAGCTTTATTCTCGGGCGTCTGTCCCACATCATCAATGGTGGGGGTGTCTTCATGCAGCTCCATCATCTGCACTTTCTCAGATTTTGTCTTGGTCGCACATGTTGTTAGAAAACACCGTTTGGCAGTCACCTGGTCTCCCCTTATCTCGCCAACTCCTGCTGGGGTCGGAAACTGAAGCAGTTGATGGTATATGGAGGGAACGGCCTTCATGAGGTGCAACCAGGTTCGTCCCATGATGGCATTGTAGGGGGATGGTACGTTAACCACCAGGAATTCGGTTTGTAATGTGATCCCTCCGGCCGTTACAGGAATCATCACTTTACCCATGGGCCAGACTGGGTCCGAGCTGAAGCCGACCAATGGGTTAAGCGACGGTTGGAGGTCGGACTCCTCGAGCCCCAATTGTTTGAACAAGCTGTAGTACATAACTTCAGATGAACTCCCTTGGTCGATGAGCAATCTTCTAACGTTACAGTCCGCCATTCTTAACGTAACAACCAAGGCATCATTATGGGGGATCTGCACTCCAGCGAGATCCTCGTCGGTGAAGGAGATGGACGCATGGGCATTGCCGACCTTGGCTTTCTTGCTGGGTGGTTGTATTTGCATCACTTCCCTCAGGTGTGCAGCCTTCTGCATCTCGGCTCGGTACCTATATGGGTCGATGGTTCCTGATTCGGCCGAACCGTGCAGCACGTTGATTACCCGAACCGACCTTACTTCTGGTTCCTTCTGGGCTGCTTCCTGCACTCGTGGTTGCTCGGCTTCAACTTTAGTCTTCTCCCGATCAATGAATTGGTCAAGGTGGCCTGCTTTGGCTAAGTCTTCCAAATGGGTTTTCAGATGCCAACACTGCTCCGTTTTGTGCCCCTTCTCGCGGTGGTAGGAACAGAACCTCTTCTGGTCCCTAGTTGCTGGATCTCCCCCCAGCTTTGGTGGCCACTTGAAGAAGGGCTTATCACGGATCTGGGGCAATATTCTATAGATGGGGTCTTTAAAGACTGTGTAGACCCCATCAATCACTCTTTTTCCTCGGCCGATGTCTTCTGATTGGGGCTTCTTGGCATCCTTCTTATTCGTCTTTTCGGCTGCAGCGCCGACCTTGGTTGTCTCCCCATGGGGTACGTCCTCATCTAGCCGCGCATAGCGCTCGATCCTCAACATTAGTTCCTGTATGGTGAGGGCTGGTTTCTTCATTAGGGATTGTCGTAAGCGATGCTCCCTGGGAAGGCCGATCTTGAACTGAGTTACAGCTAACTGCTCGCTGCACTCGTCAATCTCGTTATAAGCTTCCCAATAGCGTCGGGCGTATGCTCGCAATCCTTCTCCTTCCTCTTTTCGCAATGTCAGCAAGAAATCAACCTCCTTCGGCTGTAGGCTATTTGCTATGAAACGGGCTGTGAAAAGTTCGGCTAGTTGCCTCCAGTTAGAAACGGATTTAAGTGGCAATTTGTCGAACCACCGTAACGCCACACTTCCCAGGCTGGAGGGAAAGATTCGACACATCAGCATCTGGTCACTGCACCACACTACCATGAGCTGTTTGTAATGCCGAACATGGTTAATTGGGTCGGACTTCCCGTCATAGAGGGTGAACTTTGGTGGGGTGAATTTTCGAGGAATTGAATGGGATTCAATCTCCTCAGTGAATGGCGTGGATGCAATCTGGTCAAGGGCCTTTCTCATCAGGTCATGGGCTGTGCGCTCCTTAGTTTGCTGCCTTCTATCCTCCTGCTTTTCATTGTACCACTTTTCCCAGTCTTCCTTCCGCCGATCTCCCTCCACTGGACTGTCGTGCGGCGGGGTTTTGCTCCTGTCCCTTCGCCGACCCGTGCGCCTGTTAACGCAACGCCCGGTACTAGGGGTGTAACTTCCTCTTACCGGTGGTGCTGGTTCGTCCCTGGCGCCAACAACCTGCTCCCGATTTGGGGACCCATCTCTCCTACGCCCATTCCTGGCAGAGAATGCCTCCCTCATTGCCCGCACCTATGAAGTGAGGTAGGCTATCTCTTCTCCGCGCCGCCGAATTTCCCTCTCTGCTGCACGGAGCGTATCCTCGCTTGGGACCCGCCCACTGGAGGGTGACGGGGCCAGATTCCGAGGATGGTTCCTGCGGAAGTTTCTATCCCTGACATAGCCCGTATCCCTCCGCATTTCCTCTGGTGCCTCCTGGTGGCTTTCAGTGGGCGTTCGTATCTCTGACCTCAGTATTCTCCTTTGCCGATCTACTGGTGTAGATTGGCAGTGCGCCGAACTGGTCTGGTTTTTACTGGAGGAGGCTCCGAAGCCTCTCCCGTCGTGGTTTTCTTTCCTATGTCTCCGGTCGTTTAGACTCATGGTTTTTCTGAGCCTTCCCACAGACGGCGCCAGTTGTAGGTGGGATTTTTCGGGAAGGCTGGGCTGAACTCTCAAGCCCCAAATTGATGAGTCCAAACTTCTTCCTGCAAGACAAGGGGTTTAGAATGGGTCGACCCTAGGCGGGCCGATCACACTCCGAAGATTAAGTTAGCAAGCTTAATCGAGAAGGATGAATGAAAGTTGTGTATGTCAGGGGTCAACTCTCCATACCTGGCTCTCGATTCCTCGGGTCTTTATAGAGTCCTTCAGGGAGTGTGTTTTGTCTTGGCCTATCAGCAGGCTCTCATGGTCTGCTGGTTAGGCATCATCATTGACGCCGCCTGGCTACCTGCAGGGTCTGGCGCACCGTCGTGGAGGATTCCGGCTGACCGGATGTGCACGTCGACGTTTGTGTGGGCAGCCGCTCGTGCATTTAATGCAAGTCAACTCCGCATTTAATGCTCAAAGACCGCTAGCGGTTTGGGCAAACTGTTCGCTGTCTGGGCTACGCTGGGAGGAGGTCGGCAGTTTGGGCTGGCCTTCCCTCATAACTGATTTAGGCCCCCAGGCAGCCCCAACTTTAATTCGAGCAGATTGGGCCTCACCCATTGGGTTGGGCCGGGGGTTATTTCTCCACACTGACTTTTTAACAAATGTTTGTATGATACCCAAATAATTATATATTCGTATTTTTTACGTTCTGGTATTTTTATGGTGAATTTTATTATCATATTTTCAAGAAAAATTATATTAAACATGTGAGTATTATGTGTTGTTCTTTTACCGTCCCATATTTTACTAACTATGCTTACTATCAGACACAAATAAATGAATATCACATGCATTTATTAGTGTAGTCTCAAGTGCATTATGTATGGTTGATAAGAAAATTAGTGAGAATAGAGTTTATGTATAGGGGTTATATTTGCCAGATTTCTTGTAAAAAGATGAGTTCCTCTTATATGAGAAAAAAAGTGTTGCAGATTCAATTATTGAGACTGTAAACTTAGCAACATTCAAATCATTTGATTTTAGTGAAACAAAATGTTTATCAGTAAGCATTATCAATCCATTCTTACTCATTGGGTAGGTAATATGAAACTGTAATTAAAATGTTCGGAAGCTCAAATGACTCGATGCCTAATGAAAAAGAATTTTACTATTCGTGGTTTACTAACACTTTTTCAAAAATCCCAAGTGATCAGTCAATTTGGGAAGTTAAATTGGGTAAAGATAATAAAAAAAAGTTATGTTCTATTGCAGTTTAACTAAGATTTTATCCGTTAATATAATGCAATTAAAAAAAAAACTCAAATACCCATTCCCAAATAGTTAGGAATAAGCTTAGTTGAGTTGGGTTTAGTTTATAACAGATGATTTAGTAAAAATGGATTTTCTTATTTCAAATGACAATTTTCTTCAAATTCAATGAAGCAACTTAGAGATTTTTTTTTTTTGTATAGAATGATATGATTCTTTTTAGATCCTATCACTTCAATGTCAATGGATCATTATATTTTGTAATTTTAAATATGTCATTATCAACCTTCTATATATTTGTTAACTATTCTCACCAAGTTTATGCCTCACATGAAAGCATTAGCACACGAGGGTCATAACTTAAACTATGTGATTTGAAATCAGAGTATTAAATTGTATAAAAAAAAACAAAGAGAGAACAAAGGATTATGAACAGAGACTTGGAGAGAATTGGATTGGATTGGATGTTCCTATTTTTAAGTCCAAACCTTACTATTGAATTTCCATTGTCAAACAAAAAAAGAAACATAAAACAGAATTATTGTTGCTTAGAACTCTCTATAATAGGAAACCCAACCAATGACATTTGGCTGGATCAATAAAATGAACTGAGCATGTACAATAGAAATTATTTGGTGCTCCAGGAGTACGGCCAAGTGATGCTCCACCTCTTACATGAGGTGTAGTCCACCACTTGTTAAATGTGAAATAATTTTTCGCATGGACAATGACGCAAGCCGACTTTTGAATGATGTACAACCAAAAATACAAAACATAATATTTGTACAATTATCCTTCATTATTATTATGTGGCAATAGCATTTTGTAATTAATAGTCATTTTAGTTGAGGGGTTGCTACAAGGCATCTGTGCCTTCAACCGATTACTCACTTATGTACAAATACCATATCCATACAAACCATAAAAACTTTATATATTGCATAATTGATGATCAGTCACAAACGAACATGTATAAGGAGAACTTGAACGTGAGATATGATGCTTAGCATGAAAACCAACCGACCTGGTTTGATATCAAGCTTATATTCGTTAGAATAACGGTAGAAGAGAGAGAGAGAGAGAGAGAGAGAGAGAGAGAGAGAATTATCTCTGTATAAATTGAATGAATAAACCAAAGATAAATACACAATATATATATAGCACAATGAAAAGTGCCGACCAAGAAACTCTAAACTAGGAAACTAAATCAAAGTACTACAATATTAAATCTCTATAATATATATAATATACACTAAAGATATTATATACAACACCCCCTCAAACTCAATGTGATGATGTAGAGACTAAATTAAGTTTGGAAATCAAATCATGAAATTGTCCTGGAATATGAGACTTGATAAAGATATCAACAGTCTGGTCAACATATGTCACGGGGAGAAGATAAACAATGCCATGAACAATATGTTAATGAAAGAAGTGGCAATCAATCTCGATGTGTTTAGTGCGATCATGAAACACATCATTGTGAGCAATCATAATAGCATTATGATTGTCACAATAAAAAACAGTAGCACCAAAATGAGAAACATCCATGTCCTGAAGTAACCACCGAAGCCAAAGAAGTTCCTGAGTGGTGTCAGCTAGTGCACAATATTTGGCCTCAGTGTTAGATCGAGCAGCGAGGGTCTGCTTCTTACTATACTAAGAAACGAGAGAGTCACCAAAAAAGAAGCAGAACACAGTGGTAGAATGACAATTAATAGGATAACTAACCCAATCGACATAAAAATAGGCATGGAGTTATAGAGAAGAGTGACAATAGTAATGTAGACCATGAAACAAAGTACCCTTAACATAGTGAAGAATACAAAGAACTGTAGCATAGTGAGTGGAGCGAGACGAGGACAATAATTGACTAATAAGGTGAACAACATGGGCAATATCAGGGTCAGTAATAGTAAGGTACACAAGACTGCTAATGAGCTATCGATAGAGAGTAGTATCAGGCAGAAGCTTACCATCTAGAGGAATAAGACACATATTAGTTTCTAGAAGTGTGGAAGCAGTCTTATTATCAGTGAAACCAGCATGAGTAAGAAGATCTGAGGTATACTTGGTTTGAGAGAGAGAATAACCAGTAAAGGTTGAAGATATCTCAAGGCTAAGAAAGTAACTGAGAGGATAAAGATCTTTGATCTCAAACTGTTAGCTAGGAAAGTTTTTAAGCTCAGAAATACCATGCACATCATCACCAGTGAGAATTATGTCATCCACATAGAGAAGGAGAAGAACTATGCCACGTGGAGACTTACAAACAAAGAAAGCAGAATTATAATCACTAGAGGAGAAACCAAGCTCACTGATGGTGGAACTGAATTTGGCATACTAAACACGAAGAGCTTGCTTGAGACCATATAGAGCATGACGAAGCTTGCAGCTCTGATGTGTAAAATGAGAAGATTCAGGAGAAGACTGCATATAAACTTCCTCAAAAAGATCACTATTGAGGAAGGCATTCTTAACATTCATCTGATATAAGGGCCATTGATGGACAGCGGCAACGGCAAGACTCCGGACAGATGTGAGATGGGCAAGACGAGCAAAAGTCTCCTCATAGTCAATGCCATACTCTTGAGTAAATCCTTTGGCAACCAAACGGGCTTTGTAACGTTCCACAAAACCATCGAAAATCTTACAGTCCTAGCGACACATAATTACAGATTTACCAAAAAGAAAATCAACCAAATCCCAAGTGTGAGTCTTAGTAAGAGCTTGCAATTAATCATCCATAACGTGCTACCAAAGAAGGTTATAACTGGCCTCATGATGGGAGCGAAACTCATGTTGAGCAAGAATAGTGAAAAAATAGTGATAATCACGAAAGTGAGTAGGATCTCCGTTACCCAGGTAGAATGTCGAATAGTAGGCTCATCAGAAGAAGAAGGCAGAGACGGATCAAACAAGAAACAGCTAACAGAAGGAGCATGATCAGTAGATAAGGACGCCTCAAGATGGATTGTAACAGAAGGTACAATAAGTGTCTCAGCAGTAGGTACATTAGCATTCTCAGAAAAGAGCTTAATAGTATGATCAGTGAAGTAGGGAGAGACAGGAGGAGAGAATAAATGAAATAGATTAGAATCACATGCTATAATCCATTTTCTTATTTCAAATGACAATTTTCTTCAAATTCAACCAAGCAACTTAGAGATTTTATTCAAATTTTATATAAAATGATGTGATCTTTTTTAGATCCTATCACTTCAATGTCAATGAATCATTATATTTTGTAATTTTAGATATGTCATTATCAACCTTCTATGTATTTGTTAACTATTTATATAGTATTTTTCTTCACACCAAGTTTATACCTCACACGAAAGCATTAGCACACGAGGGTCATAACTTAAACTATGTGATTTGAAATGAGAGTATCAAATTGTATAAAATAAAATAAAAAGAGAACAAAGGATTATGAGTAGAGACTTGGGGAGAGTTGGATTGGATTGGATGTCCCTATTTTTAAGTCCAAACCTTACTATTGAATTTCCGTTGTCAAACAAAAAAGAAATATAAACTTATAATAGGAGAGGCAACAATGACATTGGGCTGGATCAATAAAATGAACCGAGCACGGACAATGATGCAAGCCTACTTTTATATGATGTACAACCAAAAAACAAAACATAATATTGGTACAATAATCCTTCATTATTATTATGTGACAATAGTATTTTGTAATTAATAGTCATTTTAGTTGGGGGGTTTGCTACAAGGCATCTATGCTTTCAATCGACTACTCATGTAAATCTACCATATCCATACAAACTATATAAATTTTATATATTACATAATTAATGACTGGTTACAAAAATATATATAAAGAGAAATCAAACGTGAGATTTGATGCTTGTGTGATATCAAGCTTATATTGACAAGTTGGGGTGAATGCAATTCCAACAAAGTCTCCAATTTCTCTTGAAAGCATGCTTATGGCATTATTCTTATGATGACGTGACTCTTTTATATGTATATATATACACATATGTATATAAAAGAAATAGGCGCATGATGTGTTACGTGGTCAATATTAATATGAATGGTAAGCAAAGCATGGACAAAAAATAATTAATCTGCTCCACCCTGCATTATTGATGGCACTACATTTGCCGCTGTTGACATCTTTCATTAGTTTATTTTCTTTTTTTCTTTTTGTGTTTTAAACAAACTTGAGGATGTGAAAACAAAATTCCAGCATACGCCCACTTTAAAATATTTATAAGCTCCCTTCTGGCTTATGCCTTTGCAGTGTAGTTATTTTACTTTGAAGACTTTTAACCTGTCAACTCGTTCGATTCAATCCGAGCCCAAACCAAAGTTGATCCAATCTAAACCAAAACGATTTGAACATAATGATTGAATTTTAATAGTATATGAATTTTTACTATGTGTTTTCATTTATTTATTATTTAAGTACTTATTAATTTTTTTTTTTACAACAAGAGATGAATTTTTAACTCAAACTGGCTAAATCTATACTCAAACTGAGTGAAAATCGATATCAATATTCCTGAACCTAATATTGGTGTTTTGGTTAGTGGATCACTATCCAACCTGACTTGTGAACACCCATACTTTATATATTGTATATATAACGTGCTATATATTATATACATCTACGCAGGTCTAGCTTTGGTTAAAAAATAATTTTTAAGGTTGTATTAATGGTTGTTCCTGTATGAATTTTGTGGCTCCTTCACCAAGTAGTGTAATATTAATATTACCAACTATTACTACTCAGATCTAAGTTTTACTGCATATCTAATACACGACAAGTAAAAATTCTACCAGAAATAGTTTTGTAACACAAGGGAGTTACGTACCTTTGTTTACCGAGTGTGCCAAACACCTATGAGGATGCATCAATTTTTATATAGTGAAATGCTACACATAGTCGCGGTTGTGAGTCAGCTGTCACCTGAAATGTGCCGCATCAGGTGTGACTCATCACATGATGTGGCACACATCAAGTGGAGAGTGACCCACAACTGTGATTGTTGATATCACTCCTCTTTATATATTAGAAGCTTTGTACACTGTGTTATCTTTTATTTTTTTTATTTTTTTGTACTTTTTTATCTCTTCAAATGCAGATGATGAAGAGGATAAATTTTCAGTAATATGGTAGTTCTAACTTTTGTTATTATGGATCCGTTTGGTACAGTAATTTTGTGACTTTTTTTTATTTACTTTTTTGTTACTTATAAGAAAAAAACTTTTTTTTTTAGTTTTTTTACTTTTATATGCTAAGATAAGCACAAAAATAAAAAATAACAGCCCAAATAAACTAAAAAAAAGTATACCATAGGGATCCTAAGATTCAAATATTACAGTATAGAATCCATGAAATAAATGAAGGCCAAAGAACATAACAAAAGTAGTACTCTAAAAATAGTGCTCGATTTCGTGGGACACGTCGAGTAGGTCAATCCCTTGATGGGATTTATTTTGACAGGGCTTAAGCCCAATCCTTAAATGGGCTGTGAACCCAGTCGAATAGTGCCCAAGCCCAACTCAACGCAGTATCACACCTATCTCAACGGCCCAACAGCATAACAACTTTTAATTCAGTTTCCTTTTGGATCAAACAGCTTCAAATTGGAACCCTAGCTTAGCAGACTGTTTTCATTTTATAATCAGAGCTCGTGTTATGTGAAAGCATATAAATTGAAACCATATTGGAGGCCAAATGGCCGGCGGTGGTGGTGGAGGTAGAGATAGAGAAGAGGAACAAGACGGCACGTCCATACATTCTGCATGCAAGGCTCCTCCTTCATCTGCTTCTTCTCTTCGCAAGGTCACGTCTCTCTCTCTCTCTATATATATGTGTGTGTGTGTGTGTATTTATGTTTTGCATTGCTTACTGTTTTTCTTCACTTTCTTCTTTTATTGCGTAATTAGGAGCACTCGCAGGTTGAAGTGGAGCTTAAATTGTTAGAAGCTCTTGCAATTTATCCTCCTGCCAAATTACGAGGCAAGTTTAGAAATTTCGAGTTGATTTTTTGCTTCTCTCTCTCTTTAGTCAAAGCTTGGGGAAAGTATATTAGCTTTTTCAATTCTAATCGTCACTTGCATGAAATATTTACAAAAGAAACTTGCTTTTGTGTTTGGGAATTAAATGAGAATGGAAATTTATTGGCAATTTTGTATAGATTTAAATGGTGGTGTCAGGTGTATAAACTTGCTTAGTGCATTAGTTACTGCTCAGGTTATTGTTTTAACTAAAACTTTGATAAGCAATTAAGCATGTTTGTGGATTTGGGGAGTTATTAAGATTATATTATGGAAAATTTACATGCTTGTTTCAAGCAAATGAAGTGAATTTTTTGTTTTTTTTGGGAAGAATTGTACACTGGAGAATGCATATGGAATGGTGAAGCCATTGATAGAAAGCTAGGAAGTGGTACTAGGGGATAATGGTGACTTGGCCTATTAAAAGTCCCAGTTGCATCTGATGTGGCTTTCTGAAATGGAAGATCTATATTTAGTGATTTGGAGGTGGACTTAAATCTTTAAGTTTTCGTTGCTATGACTATGGGCTTAATGCCTTTTCTTCAAATGCACTCCTTGGGCATTTGGTGGCTTTTTGTTTAAGGATTTTATTGCTGAGGAAGTAGGGGCAAGAATGTCCTTATGTGGTTCCTTGTTTTTGGGGGATGGTACCTCTAGAGGTTTAGGTGGGTTCTCAGTTTCTTTTCAAAACCTATATTACTTAATCTTTGATTTAACTTTCCATTTGTGAAGAAAGTTTTAGAATGCTCAAGCAAGGCATGTAAGGTTGGTTATTCTTTGAAAGTGGCATAAAATAACTTGAAACATTATTGTGAGAATTCTGATTGATGTTCAAGTCGGTTAGAGGTGATAATTGATGTTACTCTACGGATTATATAACTGCATTAGAATTGGTCCTTCTAGTGACTATGAAGGCTTTTTCCCAGATGAGTGATATTAAAAGGAATAAGTGGCCAAAGAGTCTGGATAAGATTGATTCTGAAGGTACTCAAATATAGGTCCAAGTTGGGAGGAAATCATATCTTTGGTTTCTGTTTTACCATGTGTTATCTCGTATCTGAACCTACCAAATATGATATACCATGTTACATGAATTAGTTAATGAATCATGTCATGTTAATGTTGGTTTGGGAAAAAAATAAAAAAGATAAAAGCAGAAAACAAAAAATCTAAGATGAATGGAAATTGAAAAGCAATAAATTCTTGAAGACAATTTGGACTTTGAAGGTATCTTTTAATGATAAACTAGCTTTTTTATTTTCTCTCACATATCAGTTTATCAATATCTAACTATCTAAGTAACTCATTTGATTAAATGCTTTCCTGCAGGCATACACCGTCATTTTGTCCTCTATGGTTTAATGGAATATCTGCGGAGAAGGTTGGTTCTACCTTTTCTACTTTTCCTATTTCCTTAATATCTTCTCCTAGACCTTCAAGTATAGATCTGGTAGTTTTCCTGCATTTTCTCACGAATCTCACACTTAGGTAAGTTCTTCTTGCAGCTTTGGTCGGCACTTCTCTCCTGCAGATGTTCTGCAGTTACTAGATCGTTTCTACGACTTGGAAATGCTGGTGTGTATAATGATCTTTTCAATGACATGTCATGTTACCTTACTGTTTGTTAATGAATATAAAGGTGAGTATAATGGAAATTGAACAAGTCCTTAATATTTTACATAGCATATGATCTCAGAAGTTGGTGGTGTACCATGGAAACATCATCGTGATCACCAAAATTCCGGTGGTGAACTCCGCCCTTTAAACCCCTAATGTGATTGTTCCATTCTTAATAGACTATTAGACTTATTTCGAATGCTATGGAGACCACTTTGGGCTATTCCAATTTTCATAGGGCTTCTGAGGGGGGGACTTATTTGTGGACAACAAACACATCATCCCACAATTAAGAAAGTTTCAGTTCCTGGACTGCAAATATAGGACTGCCTTATCTTTGGGTTAAACATATTAAATTCAAACCTTTGGTTATACAAGTGCTTGCTTACATTGCATTGCTTGTGTCACATTGACACATTTGTCAAAGGTAATGAGGTAAGGAAATTGAGACACATAAATGGAAAGATTAGAAACTAAAATTAGAAAGAAACTCATTTGGAAAAAGCCCAAAGATTTCTGTGGCTCTTATAAATGATAAACTGAGATGAGTGCTGATTAGTTTCGTTTGATCATGTATCCAATGACACACCGGTGGGACAATGGAATTGTTACAACTTACACTAGGAGATAGACATGTTGAAGATTTAATCTCTGGGTTTTATCTGCCTATGCCTTGTAATATATGTTTGTGTTTGTAATTGGATATGTTGTAGGTGTTTCAAGAGCAGTAAGAAGTTTTCTCTCTATTTGCATCTTGTCATTTACCTCGGTGAAGATTAATACTGTATTTAACATTCTCCTGGTTCGCTAAATGTCAGAAATCAGATGATGAGGATATGGAAATCCTGAATCAAGAGGAAGATTTTTGCCTGCCTCAAAGCTATTTTGTAAAGGAAGAATCTTGAGCAACAAAATTTGGGTATACATACACATTTTCTTCTGAAGTTGTTTTTTGTTTTCCTTATATTGATGGTCATGGTCATCATCATGTGCCTAAGATCTTTTTGTTTGTGTTATGATCTTGGTTATTCAAGAAATCTCTCTGTACAAAGTAAGATACAAATATGGATGGATGTCAACATGACTTCAAGATTTCTGAGAGAGGTTAATGTAATACCTTTTCTTTTCTTTTTCCTTTTTTAATAAGAAAACTGGCTTATACTTGGGTTTCCTCTTTTTACGAATAAAAGAAACAAGAACAAACAAGATTAAAATCTGGTGAATATTGAATATTATGGATCAACACTTGTTAATGATGACAAGAGCACTGCTACCCACAGTCATACCTGTTGGACAGGCGCTGGTAGCAAAAACCATGATGGCAATATCCAATTCTCTTGATGATCCTCGTGTAATAGGAGTTGGACCATCATCTCTTAATTCAAGCAGATGGAATCCCTTTAGAAAGGGGATCAAGATGGCCTTCAATGTTACTTCTGGTGAACAAATTTTCAATAAAACACAGTAGATTTCCTTTTTGATATTTTCAATTCCCCACTAATTTTAGACTCACAATCTGTTGTTTCTTTATCAGAGGGTTCTCTCAGATGAGTTTCGTTTTCCAAGACTTCAATAACAGAGGCAACTGGGGTTGTTTTTTTGATATTCAAAGCCATTATGTTCTTTGTATGGTCATCAGTTCAAACAACTGGGTTTCTTCAATTATGCTTGCTCTGAGAAAGTGGAGTACAAACCACTGGATTTCTACTATTGGAGGCTGAGCCTTTGCCAACTATTCTATCTTATTGAGGTTTTAGTTCACTTCCATTTCTAGCCTCTCTCTGTATCACAAATTTTATTTAAATTTTTTTTGGAAAATACAGTGCTAAAGCTTAATAGTGTGGCTTCCATTTAGTGCTTTTTTGTTTTTCCCCCAAAGGATGAAGGTTAAAAGGGAGTAGAAGAAACAATTCCTTTTGTGGCAATAGCTTCACTTTTTTCCTCCCTCTTTTAACGAGCTTATTATTCTGCACAAGTTAAGGATTGGCCTCATCTTTAGCTTCCAGCCTTCCACAAGCTCAGTTGGAATCATAATTGTGGGTTAGTTACCCTTAGCATCCTTGCACTTAATATTAAATTTCATTTTGATCCTCATTTTTCAGTTGTAGCAGTCAAATTCATACACTTCGGGCGCAAATACGGACCTTCTTTCAATGTTTGTCCAATTAACTAAAAAATGCCAACGTCATACCAAAGTGATATTTAGTGTAAAGTGATTGTTTTAATGGCAAAAAAGGTAATTGACAACCCGCGCCAGGGTCACAAAGGTAGTTTCCATCAGTTGGACAAACAACGTGTGACGGAAGATCAATATTACAACTTGAATGTCAGTATAAGATATTGACTTACTATCGAAAAAAAATAGGAATTAAAGTGAGATTTTGGGGTAAAGTGAAGAGCGAAGTGTAATTAACCCTACAATTTTCTATCTTGTAAATTCTTCACGGGTATTTGTTGTATTTTTCAGGTTTCAGCTTCTAACCACCATGTCATATTCATATTGCTCCTTCAGAAAAAAACATTGTCAGTCAATCCCCTTGTATTTACATACATTGCAACCTCTGATGCATCCACAAACATAGATTGAATTTTTAACCAAACTTGAGGTTGAGCTTTCTTCCTTCCAACTAATGAAAGAGGGCACAGTTCTATTGTCTACATGCATGGAATGATAAACCTATGTTCTCAAACACAATCATTGTGGGTGCTATAAGATGAGAAGAGAGGAAGAAGCCATTCAACAAGAGCTGAAATGTAGAGTATATTTATTGGATAATAAGCACTCTATAGAAGAACATGAAGCAGCAGAATTGGGCAGTAAATGATCAGCATAAAAAATAGATGAGGGGAAAAAAATCAGGCAGATCAAGAAAATTCTCATAATCTTCTGGCTTCGGACGGCCTCAAAAGATTTGACTCTCCATTAAAATGTTGACACTGTCCCATGCAATTTCCCTTGTGAGACTAGCTCGAGGAAAAAGCCATTTTTGCATAGTATTGCCTTGGATTACCTCACACAGAGCTCTTAGGTACCTCATCAATGCTGCAAAAGATATTAATTTTATAGTTTTAACAGTAACAAAAGCTGGACATTCAATATTTGGTTAAAGAATAGAACAACACTGAAAAAATCAAGTGAAGCACCAACCTCTGGCTCAGCAGCTCTAACCGCTGGCTCTGCAGCTTTTGGGTCATCCGCTTTGAAGTTGTCATCACCTGCACAGATTATTTACAGCTGAGATTGTATTTCCAAGTATGTTGTTGTGCCAATCTAAGACGGAAAAAAACTGGAAAAGAAGTACAAACCCTATCCCATGTTCTCTTTTCTTAAAAATCATCCTTCAACAATTTACTGCTTGAATTTTGTGTAAGAAAACAACACCAATAAACCTAGCTTGCGTTATAGAACACGATTATGATTTGAGCTCTCAATTACGGTGATTCGAAATTGGCATGCAAATTCTCTCAAAAATCACATCTGTGTCGGGTAAAAGTCCCTTCCAACCAATGGATTCAGGTTTATGTTTGAGAGATTAAAGCTAAATCCACTTCATTGAAATCCTCAAATCAAAAAACTTCCTAATCTATTTTGTCTCTGGCTTCAATATACCTCCATCTTCAGGCAAATCAGAGGTCCAGAGAGTAAGATTGTCTCTCAACAGCTGCATGATCAGTGTGCTGTCTTTGTATGACTCCTCACTCAACGTGTCCAACTCTGCAATTGCTTCATCAAAAGCTTGTTTAGCCAAATGGCATGCTCTGCAAGTTCAACAACCAATTTAAATCATCAAATAGCCAGTAAAAATTGAGATGAGAATGTTGAAAAAAAATCCTCCAAGTAGTGACACCGGATGGATAATAAACAACAATTACCTCTCAGGAGAATTCATTATTTCATAATAGAAGACAGAGAAGTTGAGAGCAAGGCCGAGACGAATTGGGTGTGTTGAAGGGAGATCTGTATTTGCAGTGGCAGAAGCAGCCTAACAAAGAAACAGAAAAAGAAGACCAACAAATGAAGGTAGGAAAAAGCTATGCAATATGCAGCAGTGCTACATGAATCTTTGTGTATAAGCTGTTAAGAGTCTTAATACAATAAAACATGCCTCATAGCCCTTCAATGATTGTTCAGCTGCCTCTTTCCTCTCCTGGTCAGTCTTAAACTCAGCAAGATACCGGTAGTAGTCACCTTTCCTGTAGTGTACAATTATTCACTTTATTATATCTTGTCGAATATATTCATTGAAATTTCTGGAGATAATTTAGTGTATTCCACATGAAGAGATTGTCAGGATCTAATCATTGTCAAAGAGTAACCTATATCAAGCAAGCACCATAATATGAGAATTATACCATTAGGCCAACATGACTCACATCTTGTAGTAAAAAACAGTTGCTTCTCCTGAGTGGGAAGAGGGGATGAGGTGCTTGTCAATTACAGTCAGAATGTCACTGCAAATCTTTGAAAGCTCCTCCTCTACCTTCTGGCGATAACTCTTAATGAGCTTAACATTGGGCTCATTTCCCTTGGACTCTTCCTTCTGCTCAATTGAAGACATAATACGCCAAGATGCTCTCCGGGCACCTATTACATTTTTGTACCCTACAGAGAGCAGGTTCCTCTCCTCCACAGTCAGCTCCACATCAAGTTTTGCAACTTTCTTCATACACTCAACCATTTCTGTCACAATAATAATGAATGGTAAAGTTTCAAAGAGGGACATCCCCAGTGGAATATAATTCTTCAATAATTTACAGCATAAAAATAATTTACCCTTTCTACTGAATGCAAAACTTAAATTACCATGTGTATATAGTCTATGGTATTATCTCGTGTAAAGTTTCTACCATTGCAATGATCTGGCATTATAACAATCCAGACCTTATCAATCAATTTATTCCACAAAAGTTAACACAGATTTTACGATCTTAGACTAAATCCTTAAAAAGAAATTGGAGAGTAATAGTTATTTATTGTCTATATTCAATATATATAGATGTTGACATTATGTAATGCATGCGTAATTTGCGGATTTATAAATAGGAAAGCCAGAACACCTTTCATCTACAATGGGAGGAAAGTTAAGATTGTATAATCTAGGCTAGGCTTGCCCTTGCCCAACCCATGAATGAACCTACAATATGAAATATTGAAGTTCATTCGGTCTATAAGGCATACAATTCCCTACCCTATGTATGAGTTTGCGAACTTACTAGTAAACTATAGATCAATATATCAATTGCATATGAACAAATCCAAACGATAATATGAAACGAGAAACGTGTAAGATAGGAACAGAATAAAGCTAAAAGAACGTAAGCAAATAGTGAAAAACAACAATGTCCATGTCCATTGAGGGTCCCCAAATGATCCAAATCATTAAATCTTCAAACAACCAACAAGCTGCACAGATTGATAACCATATAACAATCACATCTCTCGTTTCAATCTCGCTTCTCACATACATCAGAACTGACAATGCAAAATAACTTTGAAAAATAATGAGTCAAATAAAAGGAACCATAAATTTAACAATGCAATCAATCAATCAATTTTGCACTCACATTCACAAATTACACAAACATAATCAAATCAGGATGGATCAAACCGTAGCATCAAAGCAAAGAAACATTGCTGTAACCATCAATATATACATTCACACATTCCGGATGTACACAGATCAAACACCGAAGCATTAGACAAATATCGTCTCAAATCCACAATACCTATACATATACATTTCAAATATACAATTCCTATACATATACATATATACATTCTTATTATATATATGTTTATATCTGTGTGTGTAGGTGTCCTGAAAGAGTGGAAGTGGGGGATGAAATGGTGAGAGACCTTCGTAGCGCTCGGCCTGTTCGGAGAGCTTGGCCATGTAAACGTGGGTCTCTCTCTCCTTTTCGGTCGACATTGTTGAATGTGACGGTGACACCAGAAATCGAAGACGAACCAATCCAACGAACTCGAAGGCGAATACTTGCAGACGCTTTTCACAGAGAGAGAGAGAGAGGAATGGACGTGAGAAATGGAGGGGGGATCTATATAGAGTCAAGATGGGGGTTAAAAGATGGAGCAAGTTGGGGAAGACCGGATCTCGACCGTTGGATGTGAATGGAAAGTTTGAAATTGGCAAAATGTATATCCACATATACATATTTATGTAAAGTTATATTTTTATTTTTTTGAAATTAGGAGTCCAAATGGCGAATATTTTTGTTTCAAATGAAAGAATCACAAACAATTACATCAGAAATTGTGTTTCTATAATGTTACTCATATATTTATATTGCTGAAATCTTTTTATAAATTTTTGTACAAAAAATTGATCTAGAACGATATGGTGATTCTCATTTTGAAATTATGAGTCAAGAGGGTGAGTTCCCTTTTTGTTTTGAAATGAGAGGATCAAAATTTTCTAAAATTTTGAGCTGAGGTTACAGGTTTTTATTTTGAAATGAGAAGACTATAATAAGTCACATCATTATGTAACTCTATGCATCCATAAATGATAAAGCACGAAAATTGGAGGAAAACCTGGGTTAAATGATGCATATTTGAGGGAGGCGGATTCGTTTAATCTTATTTGTCGGAGGGACAAAAAAAAGTTTAGTAATTAAATAATACTGACGGTTTAATATTTATTCTTATTAAATTTTAACATGGAAGGTTGCATTTTATTTACAATATAAATTTGTTATAAATGAATATACTTTTAAAGAAATAAATGACACACAACACAATTTGATAAATATAAACATCAAAAAACTTTGTACTAACTAACTGTTTGTTTGTTTGTTTGTTTTTTTTTTTTTTTTGAAAAAAATCTCATTTATGCCCTATTAGTTTCATGTAAATTCATTTCTGTCGTCATAGTTTCAACTCTCATCATTATTACCCTTTCTCTATCATTTATGCTCTCATTCCAAATATATTCTTTCATATATATTTTCTAATGTACCCCTTATGTCACTTATTATAATTATTTATCTATTTTATTTTTCTAAGTAAGAAATTCTCTTGTCTATTTGAAAGCTATGTTTGCCTTACACCTTATTTTTATTAATTATTTTATGACCGTTAACCCATAAAAGTATAGAAAGCATTAGTCTTAAAAAAAATCTATTAAATTTTAGAAAATTAGTCTTACAAACCCAGGGAAATTAAAATAAAATAAAAAGGAGGAAGACGAATAAAAATACAAAGAGACATAGTTTGCACTTAAGATCAATCAATGCATAGACTTTGACATCCACGTCTTATCATCTATCATCCCATATATTCAGGGATGAAACCAGAAATATTGTCGAGAGGGGCCATGAAAGACTAAGATAAAAATTTAATTTTTTTTGAGGGGCTAAGAGTAAAATTCTTAAATTATAGAAGTTTTGAGAGGCTAAGAGCAAAATTCTTAAATTATAAAAGATCAATGTAAAATTTTTTGAATCTTATTGAGGGGCTAAAGCAAAGATTTTTAAATTTTTGAAAGGTTAAGGTGAAATTTTTTTAATTTTGTTGGGACTAAAGAAAAAAATCTTGAATCTTGGAATGTCAAAAGATAAAATTTTAAAATTTTAGGAGGGCCAGTATATCCTCTTAATGTTAAAATACTCAAAATCAATGAGATTTATTTAAAATTTTGTAAAAAAAAGAGACCATAACTCTCATTGTCCAAGGATAGTTCCGTAATTCCGCCCCTGCATATATTTCTCTTTCCTCTGCAGAAGGTTGATATCTTGTTATCGTTTTCATGGACGAAAACGTTGGCTTGTATCCGTTTTTGACTTGGTCGTGTCATCCTATAATTTTTGAGATGAACAATTTTTCGTCTTTCCTTGAGAATGTTACTTGAATGACACTAGCTTTCCTAACATTTTCAAATACTCTGTTGTGTTAAGTGGAGGATTAAAAAAATGAATAGGTTTTTTTAAAGACTAATTGTAGTTATGTTTTTTGAGTTAACGGCCTCAACATAATTAATAAAAAGAAGATAAAAAGAGAACATAACTTTTAAATAGATAAAAAAATTTCTTATTTAAAAGAATAAAATACATAAGATATTTATAAATAGTTATAACAAGTGGCACAAGAACACATTAAAAAATATGTATAAAAATGTATATTTGGAATGAAGGCATCAATAAGAGAGAATAGACAATAATAAGGAGGGTTGAAACTAAAAGGACAAACATGAATATACATAAAGCAAAGAGGGCATAAATGAGGCTTTTTCTCTCTCTCTCTCTTTTTTTTTCCCCTAATGGAGGAAGTGTTTGGATTGCTTTTTTTTCCCTCACTATTCTTGTTTTCCCTGCAAATCACCAACTGTAATGTTGTGTTTGAATAAAAAATTTAGTTATGAAAAACAAAAAAAAGTGAAGGATTCAATTTGTTCTCTTTTCTCTATTTTTTTTTTATTTTTTTTATTTTCCTCTTAATAAAAACAAGTTCCAAACACAGACTATTGAAATTAGAAAATGCAATCAAACTTCGATTGTCTATAATGACCTTAGGTAAATGAACTACTGAAGCCTATTTGATATGGTGTCTTGGTAGTTCTATTAAGGCCATGTTTAGCACACCCATGGCCCATCTCCTCTCTCCCTCGCTCTCTCTCTCTCCAAATGAATGCAAGACCAACAACAATCGCTAAGCCTCTCATAAACGTCCTCTCCCAACTCCACCTCCACCACCACCACCACCACCACCACCACCACCGGACATTAGCCACCGATTCAACCCACCCCAAACTCCCCAACTCCATCGCGCCAGTCAACCCAGCTCACCTCCTCCGAGTCTGCACCGTCCTCTACCAACAACAAAACTCCCCGGAGCCCAAACTCCGCACCCACCTCAGCCGCTGCGAGTTCGACCTCACCCACGAGTTCTTCCTCCAAGTCTGCAACAAGTTCCCATATTCATGGCGACCCGTATACAATTTCTTCCAATTCACGGAAACACAGCCCCATTTCGAGCACACATCTATCACCTTCAACAAAATGGTCGACGTCATTGGGAAGTCAAGAAACATCGATCTCTTCTGGGAGGTTCTTCACGAAATGGGACGTCGAGGCGTCGTAACCGATAAGACGTATCGAATTGCGTTGAAAACATTGGCTTCTGCGCGAGAACTGAAGAAATGTACTGAGTTTTTCCATCTCATGAATGGGTATGGTTGTTCTTATAGCTTAGAGACATTGAATAAGGTGGTTGAGACTTTGTGCAAATCTAAGCTTGTTGTTGAGGCTCAATATGTTGTTACGAAGATGAAAGATTGGATTAAGCCGACTGGGGTTACTTACAAGTATTTGATTTCTGGTTTCTGTGATGTGGGTGATTTGATTGAGGCTTCAAAGATTTGGAACTTGATGGTTGATGAAGGGTTCGAGCTGGAAATCGATTTGGTTGAGGAAATGATGGAGACTCTTTTCAAGACGAACCAGTTCGATGAAGCAATGAAGCTTTTTCAAATGATGAGAACGAAGAGGATTGATGATTTGGGTCTTTCAACATACAGGCTTGTGATCGATTGGATGTGCCAAAAGGGCAAGCTTGGGCAGGCTCACTTGGTGTTTGAAGAAATGCAAAAGAGAGGGATTCGAGCGGATAATACAACGATGGCATCACTAATTTACGGGTTATTGACAAAATGTAGAATTAGGGAGGCTTATAGGATCATGGAAGGGATTGAGAAGCCAGATATAACTGTGTATCATGAAATGATTAAGGGGCTTTTGAGGTTGAGAAGGTCAAGTGAAGCAACACAAGTGTTCAGAGAGATGATAAAGAGAGGATGTGAACCTATTATGCATACATACATTATGTTGTTGCAAGGGCATCTGGGGAAGAGAGGGAGAAAGGGATCAGACCCACTTGTGAATTTTGACACCATTTTTGTTGGAGGTTTGGTTAAGGCGGGAAAGTCATTAGAAGCAACCAAGTATGTCGAAAGAGCGATGAACAGAGGGCTTGAAGTACCTAGGTTCGATTACAACAGATTTTTGCATTACTATTCAAATGAGGAAGGCGTGGTTATGTTTGAGGTGATGGCGAAGAAATTGAGAGAGGTTGGGTTGTTTGATTTGGCGGATATATTTGCAAGATATGGGGAGAAAATGGCAACTAGAGAAAGGAGGAGGAATAGAGCAACCGAACCATGACAAGAGCTTCTAATTATGGGATTCAGGGAATGTTTCATGGATTTTGCTTCATGTATGAATGCAGACATGGGAGTTGTTAGAATTGATTGCAATTTGCTAGCATTGTGTGCAGAATTCAACTTGCATATTCAAGTGCACTTATACTCCATGCCTGTGAGTAGGCCTCGGCTAGAGCTATAGTGTTACAGGGGGATTTCCATAGTAACTTAAATCATAAATGGTCGTAAAAAAAAAATCGCGCAGGCTTCTAAGTGAACATCAGAGCTTTGATTTAGCAGAAGGGCAGCAATTTTGTGCAAGTTTACCAATGATTTTTGCAGTAATGGATGTGGAATACCGTGTTGGACTTCGACTAAAGGATATCTTGTGGAGTAATTGGCAGGACTCTCTTCATACAGTAATGACTATTTTTGCTCAACTTCTCTTTAATGTTTTGCAATTAGAGTTACTCTAAGTTGCAAGGCTTGCAAGCCAAGTAAGGAGATGCCATGCAGCCTGACTGAGTTTTGAACTCAAATCTTCTCTATGGCAGCTGCATGTTCTCATTTCTACCATTATAACCCTCCAAATCTCCAATAATAATAAGCCAATATGTTATGTAAGATGAAGTCTTTCCCTGATCTTGTACTACTTCCCCAAATAAGACTAATAATCCAAGCCCCCTGCAATCCTAGGGCAGGGTTTGACCTCTTCCATTTCAAAAAATTGTTGCGTCTGGTCTAAGATTTGTGCTTTTGCAAAATGTGGTGTCCAACAGTATGGAACAGAAGTAGAAACAACAGGGGGCAAAGTGAAGTGACTTGGGAGCCTCAGCTCTCACAAGTAGTAACAGTTGTATCAGCCTAGTATGCATGAGCTAAACTTAGGCATTTTCAACAGGCTGCAATGCATTACTGCCAAATGATAAAAGCAATTCGTCAATTCAAACCCAGCAATCTTTAAGACTGCCAGATTATTATGCCCAAGCTTAGGATGAAGCTCTCCCACAGAGAGAGAGAGAGAGAGAGAGAGAGAGAGAGTCAACTCTTGTTGTTGACGTTTTACATTATAAAGTGTAGTCACCTGATAGCATACAACCTCCATATTTGCACACCATGTCAATAGCCCATAAGCTGATACAAAGACTTCTACCACAATGTCTCTCTCTCTCTCTCTCTCTCTCTCTCTCTCTCTCTCTCTCTCTATATATATATATATATATATATTTTTTTTTTCTTCTAGTGTCTGTGTGGGGGTAGGGGGGAAGGAAGAAGCAAAAGCATTGAGACATTTGTATAGTAGACATTTACATTGTATTTCCATTACTTAAAAAAAATAATAACTATTAACATCTTGGCTCAGGAGAAGACTCAACGCCTCCACAATAGGACTAATCAAATTTCATCAGTACAAAACATGGGTCCAACTCAAAATTTATAATGAATCATACAAACCAAAAAAAAAAAAAAAGAAACAAAGGAAAACAAAATGTTAGCACGAGAAAGAATATTCTTTCTCGGACTAAAGGTTAAAAAACCTACATTTCGTGGCCAGCATCCCTCTTTTCAATGGTATAGGTTGTCCAGTTCAAAATAACAATCTATTACAGATTGGTAAAGAGAAACAGGAACCCACTAAACAAAACCAGGAAAAAAAAAAAAATCAACAAAGAAAAAATGGGAAGAATGAATTGCTACAAACTCCTATAGGGGGAAAAAAAAGAATTAACTCCAGCTACTTTAAGCCTTCAAATCTACAGCTTCCACATGCTTTCTTTCAATATTGGGCATCTTCAAGTCTGCCAAGTCTAGCTCCAAGCCAAAAAATTTAGCCGAGGTTTAACCTAACATCCTGGTACAGATCATCATAAATCTTGTATCACTATAGCATCCGGTTATTTCTTATCTGAGTGTTATCTAGCTAAGTACTAAACAATTGTATTAATTTTGCATTCACAAATGGCGGGGGACCCTCATGAATTCAGCTCTTATTGACCATTGTAAAGCTATCAATCTCATGCATAGCTTCGAGTCATCGAAAAGAAATAACTGTAGTACTTACACTCCGCTATATTCAAAGAAAAATGTTTCTGACTAACAAAAATTTTCCATATAAAGCGTTAAAATGAAGAAAAAAAATCGTTTATTGAGCATAGATTGTATGTTGTGAACTCTTTCTAGAGGGTAATAATACGCCTAACACAGTATACTTGAAGCAGCGTGTGAATTCATGGCTTTGGGGATGCAGATATATGGAATGAGCAGCCTATAACAACGATATTAGACTATACATCTGACAATATTTAGTCAGCTATCATCCGATTTCAAAACTCTGTTTTCCTGATAGACAACTGACAGTGTCTAATCAGATACAGCCACTTTGTTTTTGTAAGTGATGAAAATTGATACTGAAGCCCTAACACTGCTCATCCTTCTTAAATGCCCCAAGCAATTTACCATTTTGCTACAATTGCTTTTGGCACCATTTCTTATTTTTTTCTTCCCTTACATAAAGGATAGTTGAGATCACACTGACTACACTAGTTTTTTTACTAGAGAAAGAGCTACCTTATTGGAGTCACTACAGAAATAAAATCATTTACCCTTTTCCCCCCCTTTTCAAGTAATCTAAGGGAGGGAGGGACAGCCCATCACCAATTTTCGAAGTTTCAATTTGGCTAATTTTCCTGGCAGGTTTAGAGAAATTACCAGAGGTTAAAAAACTGGACAGTCCAAGTAAGGATGAGACCACCTGCAGCTGAATCAATCATTTTCTCAAAAGAGGCTTTTGGCAAACAAGTAGCCGCTGGTCACTGCCATCCTGAAGGTCAATTACCCTTGCTTCCCAGCGGATCTGCGTGGCGAGTGAACGTGCTTTCTCTATAGGCACCTGTTCATCACTAACTACAACCCATCCCTGCTATCAAACAATTGTTTTACGTATCAAAATTGACTGTTTAATCATATGAAAAGTGCGAGATCAAGAGCAAAAAGTGGACACATGTCTAAACATCACCGTACAAGAGAGAGATGTCAGCCTTCTCTTTTTCCAAATGAGATTTGGGAAACATATCAATAATAAGATAGAGGAAATGGCACTTTTCAAGCAGAGGAAATCAGATACATACAGGGGCGGGGATCCAGGATTGTTGTTTAGTAGGGGCAAAATTTACACAGCATCGTACACAAATTTTTTTAATTGACAATATATTTCCTTTAATAAATAAAGAGATAATCATTTTAAAGACGCCGAAAAAGGGGCACTGCCTAGGTAAACTATATCAAGCATTAAATCTAGATTTGGCTAGCTGAAGTTCAAAATTTCGAGAAGGAATTTTGAGATTTAGGTAACCAAGAGTCTATGAATACAGGGTTAATTGGGTTTGTGTTGTTTATTTGGCCAAATTATGAAGGGTTAATAAGATATATATATATATTTTTACTATAAGTTTACTGATATTTAGTGGGCGCATATATAGTTATTAGTAAATTCAGAGGGAAGTAAATGTAACTATTTGTGAATTCAGTGGGGCAAAACATATATTTATAATCTAAGATCAAATAAATACACATAATTTTTTTTAAAAGCAGTGGAAGCAGCCATTTCCGTGGGGGCAGCTGCCCCCATTGGACCCTTGTTGGGTCCGCACCTGGATACATACATTTACTATCAAAATACAATTAGAATTACCTCCGGGCGTAGAATACGATCCATCTCCAACAATAAGTTTACTATACTGCATCCTTCAGAAATAAGGTGTGAGAGGAGCCCATTCGCATGAAGCATGTCGTATGTTCGGGGATAGGTGGGAAAGGGTTCACACCTGTGCCCAATTAGTAAGAACATTGAAGTTAGAGCAATAAATTTGTTCATACCTGTTCCTAATTGGTAAGAGCTTTCAATTTAAAGCAATAAATTTGACTCTTCCATAACTGAAAGAGCCTACAGTAATACTACTTGAGATTAAAGTCAATGCAGAGACCTGCAAACCCAAGAGTCTACAGGTCACCATTGTTAGCCCAAAGTAAAGTTTCTAAAAAAGTTGACAAACATCAGCCTATCTTACCAGTCATGCAAAACACCGGCATAACCTTGATCAAGTATGAGAGGAAGCGTATTACGGGCCCCAAGGGGTACAACATTCATCACCCAAACTGATTTTTTTTCTTCGAGGAATGCGGCATTGAAACCCCCATAATGAGCATTCATGTCCATCAAATTGCGTATCATGTTATATGGAGGTAATGGGTCTTCATCTCCTGGCCTCTTTGGATGGTCAGAGAAAATCAAGGGTGTAAGCAAAGACCAATAGTTTCTCAGCACTGATTTCCAATTTTGCAAGTCTTCGAAAAAATCATTAGGTTGGACTCCTGCAAAGGTAAAAGTTAAAACTGAATCAATAAAATGAATAAGCTGAGAGCTAATGGGGAATATTCTGTCAGGTCTGTTACACACGGAGATAGAAGACAAAATTTAACAATGAAGCAGGTCAACAATCATCCAAAGTTTAAAATTATATAAAAAGTAAAAGGTTTCCATTAGAACAATACTTTCCATGAAATTCAAGCTCAGCTGCACTCAAAAGGGAACCAGAAGACCTGTTCTGAATGGGAATCCAGCGTTTGCTGGTGGTCCCACTTATACAAGGTACTAGCGGTTGATAATATGATTGAGAATCCTGGCCTTCTTTACAAAGAGGTATAGCATTCTGCTTGCTACAATGGAAACAGTGAGGGGCTTTATTTAGGACAAATCAGAAAAACAAATAAGGAAAAGAAAAAAATCAAAGTTGTAGACCAAAATAAAAGCAAAGGAACATGATGACATGCAGAATAATATCAATATATAATACTCCAACCCTATTCAAGGAAATATTAGAAAGTATTCATGGAAGTGCGTTTGTCATGATTACTAGCCTTACCCAGATATATAGCAATAAGCATCCACAGTTTTCTGCCAGATGAAAGTCTCATCTTGTTGGGCCAAAAGACTCCAACAGAGTCTTTCAGTGAATTCTTCAATTGGTTTTAACATGCTACCCTTTTTGGCGCTCAATGAATTTCCAAGTGGCTGAATTGCGGGTGAGGTTAACACAAAGAAACCTCCAGGCTTGAGTACCCGGTCAACTTCGATGAGGAACATCCCATCTGATTTGTAAAGTTCATTAGAGGGGAGAAAAATGTAAATATGTAAGACCCAAATATCACTGTTCCAAGATATGCTAAAATTAATGGGTATAAATTTCAACATAAAGCCATAAGCTCATTTAATACACTAAAAATCTAATAACGAATGATTGACAAGCAAATATTGATTCCAGATCTATTCTAAGAACCAACTTGCTTCAGGGGTGTGCATATAATACCAAACTGTAACTGTTTGAAAACATCCTCTTTTTTTATTAAGTAATTTTTTTTCTTAGAATAAAGACAACTTCAGACACAGGAGAGGGTGATTTTCATATTATCTTCTTCGGCAATGAAGTTTTTATGCACATAGAAAAGTGCACTCAAAGTAATGTACCAAACAAAAAAAGAAAAGAAAAAGCACTCAAAATTAGTAAGAAATTGTCCCTTGCATAGTTATCAAATGGGACAAATCCATTCAAGAGCAAAATGCTACCCTGTTTATGGCACCTAAACAGAAAAATACAATGAAAAAAGAAATACGGAAATTTCATGAAAAAATGTAATATGTAAAGCATTAAAGAACTTGTCAATGAGAGAAAATATATGGGCAAGAAATTCATGGCCTTTTAAATGCAATTATATGTGGTCTGAATCATGCAACTGACCCAAATGACAAGGAACTGGTTCATGGTCAAAATGGTTAATTGTAAGGTTCCAAAGAATTTAAGCTACCCTCTATTTCCCCATTGTTCCCCCAACAACCGAATAAGGGAAAATAATTTTTTTTAAAGATCCTTTTCTTTTCCCAGATATTTCCAAGCACCCGAAGCCTAATTTGAAGGACTTAAGGGTGCATTAACTTAGCATTACCAGAAAATTGTGTATCATGCTGAGGCTCCCTAAGAGTTGTTCAATTAACTAAATGACACCAAAAGATACATCTAAATCAGACCCATTACTGTAAAATTGCGAATCTTGCTGAGGCTTCCTGACACTTGTTCAATTAACCAAATGACAACAGAAGAAACATCTAATCAGACCCTATGCATCCTAATGTATATCATTCTGTATGTTTCAATATTTCTCAATATGTAACACGGTCGTTCAGATCATAGAATTATAGCCTATGTACTACTTGTGCATATCCATCTGTTTCTGCCCATATTCTTTTGTTACAGTACTATATCAAATTTGCCCACTTCCAATCCTGCTAGCTCTTCACAAAATATAGGAACATTAAAGAGGAATCCAGATCTGGTTACTTCATTACATGACAGTTGCCCAGTTTTTAGGCATGGCTTTGAATATCACCAATTCAAGTTACAATCCACATATAGGGTTCCCTGCTCCAATTATTTTATTAGAATTTCAGAAAGTTTTGTCATTATCAAACATTCTTCCTAGTTCTCATACAATTTTGCTAATATGTCCTCTTCACTTGTTCTCCCCAACCGCCACAACAACATCACTATTCCAACAACAAAACAAAGATATAACCAGTGATGAACAGTGCATCGTCTGCATTGCTAAAGGAGGGGAAGACCAAATTGATGCAATTGATACACAGTAGTAAGGAAGAGAAAAGGTGAGGTATTTCTTAATGCCAATGATAGAGAGGAAGGGCCAACAAAGATTGTCTCTGCTTAACCCATTAATATAGATGAGGCTTCTTTGCATTAAGTGCACCTAGCAGATTGTCTCTCCATTGCTAAAGGAGGGGAAGACCAAATTGATGCGATTGAGACACAGTAGTAAGGAAAATAAAAGGTGAGGTATTTCTTAATGCCAATGATAGAGAGGAATGGCCAACCAAGATTGTCTCTGCTTAACCCATTAATATGGACTAGGCTTCTTTGCGTTAAGTGCACCTAGCAGACTGTCTAACAAAGATCTGAACACGCCCCCCCCCCCCTTACAATAATTTTTTTTTTTTTTTATTAGTGAACCCCTCTATATGGTAAAATTTTAGTGCATCTAACTTTTCTAGTGACATAAAAGTTCACTGGTAGAGGGATATGCTGCTAGTAGGCATGGAGCTTGCCTCCATATGTCTGCAACTGTTTTGCACTCCACAGTTGGATATGTTTATTATCTATCCCTCCCTAGAAGTAAACAATCCTCATAAATAGAAAAAGTTATCGTTGCTTCTTATATTGTTAACCAATTATTTTCCTTGAAAGAGAAGTTTAGCTAAAAGAAAAGTAACAACCATGGAAACTCGCCCAAAAGTGCTAGCCGAGGATATCATTTAAGTTCGTAGCTCCTACTTATATACCCAAGACATCATGCAAACTTTTGATGTTGGACTCAACACAAGCCAACGCTAGTCGAGGTTGTTACAATCTTCACCCTTTACTGCCTCGCATCCCCGTGAAGGGCCCACGTTCGATCAGAAATATCCCAAGAAGCACGAACACTCTGTTTAAGGTGCCGTTTGCCTATCCTCCGAAACCTGTCGGACACGCCATCTAGCATGTCCAGAAATTTTACTATTTTTTTTTTTAGTAAAAACATCCCCGGTATGTCGGGGCATGCATCCCTTAGTTGGACAGGTTTTGGGACGTGGCAGGAGTGAGATATTATTAAATTACACAACTTTAAAACACCAAAATTCAACTATTCAAATTCTTATCTTTTTAGTTGTTGTGATATAATTGTAAACTTGTTTAGTTGTTTTCATCGTGTTTTTTTGGTGGATTGTGGATGTTACATTCGTATACCCAACAAATAAAAATATATAAAATATCTATTATTTTTCCATATTCATGTTGTTCATATCCCCATTTTTGGAAAATATCGTGTCCTGTGTCTGTATTTATATCAGTGTCTGTATCCATGCTAAAGCAATCCCAAAATCAATCACTGACATTGTGTTGCAATGCCCTCGAGCCCCAAACAGTCATATGCGTGGTCATCTCTAATATTGTCAGTAACAACTATAACTTGCCCAAAATGGCTAGCTAGACAAGGGATATTGTTTGGGTTTATCACTCCTAGTTATATATACAAGACCATGGCAACTTCTGATGTGGAGCTCAACACATGCCAACACAAGTCTAGGTCGTGACAAGAAAAGACTCAACTAAAGCAGAAAATAACTCAAGGCTGATAGCGTTAGAACTTTGTTGCTCTGTTATTTCATAAATAAACAACTTTAATGACCAGACATTAATTGATTACCAAATTCATTGAATAAGTAGAGTTTGTTCAACAGTTCTGTATAAAAATAATCAATTGGAGGAAATGGATTCATGTAGCCAATCCCAACTAACTAGGACAAAGGTTTATTGAGTTGACTTGAGTTCTATATAAAAAATAGCTAAAATATGTAATGAAATTAAACAGAAAGGAGTATCAATAAAGAAATAGTTGACAAATTTAATATATGACGCATCCAAAAGAAAATCCAGGCATGAAATTGGTCATAACTTCAACCCTGCCGCCGTTGCCCACAAAACTGTGTAGAAAATATATAATACAGATGACCAAATATAACAAGCATTATAGGTATGTATCTCAGGTGTATCTCCCAAATAAGATCAAATGAGCTTTTATGTAGGCCTTAAGACACTAGCCGTTATGGGCAATCAAAATCTCAAAGGAATAGGTATTAAAATCTCTAATTAAGCAATAAACTTTGTAATAAATATATGTAAACCAAGTGGAAAAGAATCTTAGGCCATCAACTCAAAGTACCTTTTTTGTCCCAGAAAATACCACATTGAGCACAGTGAACCATGTCAAATGACAAAGATGGATATGGAAGCTGTCTTGAAACAAAGTTGCCAATGATTGCCGGAAGACCTCTCTCAAGGGCCAACTGAACTTGGCTACCTGTTGCCTCATACGCCGCAATACAAACAGCCATTAACTTGAGTGAGAGCAAATGAGCCCCAAAGCTGCCAAACCCACAACCAATATCTAATACATTGCGCACCTGTAATTGAAACGTATTAGAAAGATATATAACACAATAAAATGTTTCTACAGTGTTGTCAATTAGTTATTTGAGAGAGAGAGAGAGAGAGAGAGAGAGGCAAAACATATGGTGTTTTGCAGATTCAAGCATCTACTTACACCAGCTTGAAGAAATTCAAAGTCACTTCCCAACCCTATCATCTCTGCTATTTGGTGAGAGTAATCTTTGACACCATCAGAGATCAATCCTTCCTCAGAGTGAAAGGCAATTTGATTCTCTTCTAGTAGCATTAACCTGCAAAGATTGTTAGATAAATAAACAAAGGGAGAATTTTCCAAATAAGCAGTCATTAGCTGAAAAGTCAATATACAAACTCTAAGCATGTGCAAATGGGATCAATAGAGTGTGGATACAAGTTTCATGCAGAGGCTCAACGTCACAATTAGCTTGGATCTATAAGAATTACCTTTTTGTCATGCTTCCAGAAGAGAGGAATTGGTCTTTGCTAATCTTCACATTTCCACTCCATATCACATCCTTACCAGTCGGCCACCTCAGAGGGATCATATAGTCCTTAGGAGGACGAACCAAACATTGCTGTTGTTCTCGAGATACGTCACAATGCCTATCAAGCTCCTCTCCATCCTTAAACCCAGCTAACAAATTTTCAGACACGTTATAGCAAGGTACATAATTCTCTCTTTCTCTGCCACAAAGTCTAAACTCCCTTGGATGAGTATCTCCTAATGACAAAGACCTCAACTCCAAGTAATCACTTGTTGCTTGCTCCCTTAATCTTCTGTAATTTGTGTAGATGTCAGGCCTTGCAGTGGAAGCTACAGAGTCGAAAGTACTCGAAGAAGAAGACCCTAATAGTGCAATCACTACAAGGATGCCTATAAGACACAAGAGTAACCAGTTGCGCGGCGGTCTGGGGCCGAATATTACCGATAATTTACTGATCCAGGGACTTCTCATGTCCAAATTCTGCAACCTAACAAAACCCACTAACAAAAACTATTGTTTTGACCGAAATCTCCAAGAAATGTGAAAACCATAACCTGTCATACCATGAAAGCTCCAATATCTATTATCAACATTTCCAGCAACGCCTACCAGCATTGAAACAACCGCCCTTTTAAACAGGCTTCACCTCCACAAAATGCGCCCATAGTATATCTTTGGAATCACATAATTAAGAGATCTTACAATGCATATTCGTCATAAAACCATCGGAAACATACACAATTCAAATCACAAACAGCCGATTGAATGCCAAATTATGGATGAAGTACCCACTCCTTTGATCCCGGAGAATCCAAATAATTTAGATTATAAATGTAACTCCAAACGATACCAAATATCGAAATAGAAAACCGCCCTTCCCCGTCAATCAACCAACGCAATCCTGCAATGTCAATACTGAGAACCAGCTTTCAAACCCGATCCTGCAGAGTGAGAGAACCAGTTCGCAACGCCTGCAGATCAACCTGCGATATGGCATCAAACATTCACAAAATCAAAAAAATAAAGTCCGTGATCATAATTCGCATGAGTCTTCGTGTAAACAATCTAGCGAGACACATTCAGATCACAAAAACAGATCAGATCCAAAACACACACACACACACACACACAAAAATTGAAATGATCATAATTTCATACATTGCACAATTGAAAAGATTAGGGTTTTGGCATACCGGGTCGTTGAGTTGTAGTGAGTATAGATGCAGAATTACCGTTGAGATAGCTACAACGAGTTTGGATTCGCCATTGACATGTAGAGAGAAAAGGAGGAGAGAGAGGGGACAGCTTTTGGGATTGGAGGAGAGTCTAGACAAACATATCAAATCAAATCACTTTCAATTAATTAACAATAAAATTCAGGAAAAATAGTGTTTGTTTTGATTGTGTTTTCGAAACTGTTTACGAGCGTAAGCCAGACCGGAAAAGCTAAACCCACTTAGAAAATGCTAGAGTGACAGCGCGTACAGACTTGAGGTGCTGACAGAAAAAATCAAGACCGTCAATGTTGTATACTTTCAAAATAAATGTGCATGGTGGTCGTGTTTTCCTCTCAAATCAACGGCTGTAAGTGGGCCGCACTAAACGAGTATTTAAATGTGAAAACATCACGAGTCTTTGGATTAGAATTTGCCAAATGGAGGATAATTCGGTGCTTTAATAATGTTGCTAACTTAACAGTGCCTTATACGACAACTAGCATAGTGTCACATCAATATGCATGCCACATGGGGCAGGGTTAGGTATTCATTTTAAAATTACACTATTTATAAAAATTGTAAAAGAATACTGATATTCTTTTGAAATAACACTTCCATTTCTTATTTCCCCCAGTAACATATATAAGCACCTCCTTCGTTAAATGGCCTACTAACGACAAACGTTAATATGAATCTGGACAGGTGGTTCAGTGGTTGAGGGTGAACTCTCAGAATAATAGGATGCTCAAGACATTCTTTAAAAAAAATAAAAAAACATGTACGCTTCGTTTAGAATTCAAATTTTTAGTAGAAATAAAAAAATATTAAGAAAAAATAAATAAAATAAAAAAATATTTTTGTTCTCTTTTCTCTCTCGTTTTTCTTTTACTTTACTTTTCTAACTGAAAATTTGAATTTCAAATAAAACATTAATTCCAAACAAAGTATTAGTTCAACTCCACGACTTCGCGTGTAGCAGGAGGTAGTCACCTCCCTCCTTTGACCCACGCCTAAGGGAACGTCACGTGTAAAGTTGGACAACCACTCCCCTATTACCCTATCACAAGTCAAGTTCTCTAATGTCATACTGCCACGTGGAGAGACAATCATCTTCAGAAACCTAATTTTGACATCGAAGTGTCCTTAGTAGGCACCGCAACGGTATCCCTCACCCCTATTTTTCTCCTAGATTACCGGAGCAGTTCACCATCTGCTTGAAGACCGACTTTACAAGTTTACTGCATTATCAAAATATATTTTCCCGATATAACCACCAAATCAGAATGTGTCACGATAATTTGGTTGTTTAGCTACGTCTAAACACACCAACTGAAAATACTATTATATCAGGGAAAAACAAGGGAATATTAGGAAGAGGTAGGTTTGAATATTTGCAGCCAATTTCAATTCATCAAGTGTTGCCCTACATGTGAGACTTTAGAGGCAGACAAACACACACACATTATATATATATATATATATTATTTACGGACGATGTAAACTTTAAACATTATATGAATGATGGCTTGTGACAAGGAAATATAGAAAAAAACCGAATTTTAAATATCATGTTTAACATAAAAACTAGTCGACTAAACTTTATGCATTGTATGCATGATAGCTTGTTACAATAAAACATAAGAAGAGATCGAATTTAAGATCTTATGTTTAGCATAGAACTAGTCGACCATTGGGCCACTTGTGAGAGATAGATACTTAGGGCCCGTTTGGTTTAATTTTTTTTAAATTTTTTTGAGTAAGCTTTTTTGACTTATAAGCAAAAACGTAAAAAATTTACAGCTTTTTGCTTTTTTTATTTTGCTTTTCTACATGTTTTAGCTTATGAAGGTAAAAAAATAAAAATAAAAATTGACTTTTGTTTATAAGCCAAAAAAAACAAAATAAAAAAATAAAAAAAAAATTATACCAAACAAACTCTTGACTGTTTAAAGCATATATATGCCTAGTCTTGAAGCCTTCTTATAGTTGAAGTAAAAACCAAATCCATTCTTCATGTAATTCTCTTTTACATCACTGCAATGATGTCGACTAAGACTTGACAATACATCCCCCAGGCTGGCAACAAGATTTTTCTTGAATGGAAGCCAACTCTTTCAATGTGTGGGGCATTAGTTTTAATCAGAACATCTAAAATCAGCATTGACTTATACTCAGTCGGATGCTGGACGCATCAACTTGGCCCATCATCAATTGCTAGGTCAGTAATTGATGCTCAGTCGCAGTAGATGCTTAAATTTTCAAATGAATTTTTCTTGGCATGATTTTCAGAACTTCAAACGAAATTTTCTTCCTAGTAATGAAATTTCGAAGTTTTACCATGAAAGAAACACTTAATCAAGTACAACCCTTCTATGTTGAAGAAATATGAAACGAAACATTTATTTTTATTGTAATGAAAATGTCAGAAAACAGAGTGCAAAAAGGCTCAAACAAAGACATCTTGCTTGCAATTTTCCCTCTCTCACTCGTATGTCAGCATAAAGTAACTTGAGCTCTTAATCACGCAGATCTGTCTTCAAGCAGTTTCTAATTCTCTGTTCAAGTAATCCACGAACATCCTTTTTGCACTCTCTGCATCGGAAGGTGGTGGTGGACCGCTTAAGCTTGATTGCCCTGTCAATTTTATGAAAGTTTTCCGCAGCGTACGTATCTCCGGCAGCCCAACTGTTCTTGAGATATTGATAGTTGGTAAACCCTGGCCAAGAGTAATTCCATTCACAGGGCCCCCAATTGCCTGAGATTGTGCTTCCATGATAGCATTAACGACTTCTTGGGTCGCTCTGTCCATCTCATAAAGAGAATTGGCCTCAGAAACTCGTGCAGTTTGTGTTGCAATTGTAGGCTGCAAAACTCTAACATCCTTCGTTTTTTAGTCCACTTTTTTTGTAAGATACAAGACAGCATCTAAAATGGCCGGAGAAGACTTTTCTATACCATCTTTAGACGGCCATAATTCAAACAAAGGAGAATCCCATCTATTTCTACCATCTGGTTTCTTGAACCTTCTTACCAAATCTTCAAATATCATGTCGTCATATAAGGCTTCCCCTCTCTCCGTGCGTTCTTCATTCCATTTTCTACAATTGGTATCTTCAACATCACAATAAAGAACACAATATTTTATTCCTGCAGCGCGAGCCAAACACCATAGTTCATATCTGTAACCCTTTATGCTGTTTAAAGAATCAACTATAATAATATTATCTTTCGACAAGGATCTATCAACTTCAGACCTCAGAACTCCTCTTAAGTTCTTTTCCACAGTCATGTCAGCATAGCTTTGGTTTCAATCAAGATGAAAGGAAGTTTCATCAATTATTCTGACCGTTGATATGGAATCTGTGCCTTTGACAGCCTCCGCTACGCAGAGTGCAGCTGTTGACTTCCCACTGCATGGTTGTCCACAGATCACAACCAATGCCATCTGCAGAAAATTGGATTTGCTTTCTGAGGCACTGATATATGTTCCTAGCTTTCCTCCTTACAATTCAGATGAAGTATATTAATAAGCATCCTGTATATTTCAGAACTTCATACTTCTTGAGACACACACCAAGGTTTGAAATTAGAAAGAGGCAAATTTCGGTAACTCTCACTCACAGAAAAAAAGGGAAGAGAGAAGGAAAAGCGCTGGGGGGTGGGGGGTGGTTTCAACTGAGGTTAGAAGAATGAATCCTTTGGTACTCGTTCTGATTCTTTTCTTTTTTTTTTTGACAAGTAAATCCTTTGGTTAGAAAAAGAGCTATTGGATTACAATTGATAACTTCACGGTTTCTTGGAACTCCATGCCTTCTCATTGTAAAGGATTATGTGGGAAGTCATGGTTGTCTCTCCTCTGTGTGCACATGTTGTACATTCTAACATATCAACTCTGTATGCACATGTTGTACATTCTAACATATCAATTCAGATAAAGTATATTAATAAGCATCCCGTATATTTCAGAACTTCATACTTCTTGAGACATGCACCAAGGTTTGAAATTAGAGAGAAATGCAAATTTCAGTAACTCTCACTCACGCAAAAAAGGGGAAGAGAGAAGGAAAAGGGGGGGGGGGGGGGGGGGGGGGGGGGGGGGGGGGGGGAATTATGTGGGAAGTCATGGTTGTCTCTCCGCTGTGTGCACATGTTGTACATTCTAACATATCAACTCTGTATGCACATCTTGTACATTCTAACATATTGACAATTTAAATACCTTTCGCAAAGAATCCAAATACTAAAACCCTATACTGAACTGAGTTCATTAAAAAAAAAAAGTAAATTTTCTATTGTATGAAGGTCGAAGGGGAAAAAAAATATAATGCCAAGAACACAATTTATTATTTAAGTAAACCAGAGGAAGCATGAAATCATATGAACCAAATCACCAAAATCAAACTCAACTTTTTTTTAACATAGAATGTACACAAACACCCCAAACTACACAGAGAACAAATTAGAGCAAGTTTGGGTTCTAACAGACTCTAGATGACTCCATCATATTTAGATAGCATTTAGATACCATTTCTTTCACAGGTCCATTCTCAGGATAAATTTATGCACGAGCTGTAAAAACAGAAAAAAGGGTAAGAAGTAAGAACAAGGAAACAACTGGATTTTCACGAGGCACCCAAACTCGCACTTAATAGTCTGTTTGGATTGGGTGATTTGAGGAGAAAAGAAGATTAAAGGAATGTGTTATCCTTCCCTCTTGTCTAGGGGAGAGAGAGAGAGTTTTATTATGAGAGTAAGAGAAACCACTTGTCATAAAAACCAAGGATAAAATTGGTAATCACTAACTCCCATTCCCTTTTTCTCCAAGTCTCTCTACTTTTGGAGAGATTGAAAAAGTTGATTAAAGGGATTGTGGTTTCTCTCCAGTTCTCTTTCAAACTACTGATCAAGTGATTAGGGAGAAGAGAGTCCCTTCTGTTTTTTTCTTTTCTCTTAAATTACCCAAACTAGAAGGCAGGATACCACTACCTTTCTCTTCTTCTCTTTTCTTTCCTAGCTAATCTTTCCTTTTTTTTTTTTGCTCTCCTAGTTGCCCAAACGGACTGTAAAAGAATCACAAGCTCACCAATAAAGAAAATGAATCAGATATAGAATTTAACCAAATTCAAATTCTTAGGGAATGCTAGCAGTAAAACAAAATCAACTCACAAATAACCAATTCAATTGTGATGCTACCTATGTATCTCAAAAAATTTTGTAGCAAGACACATTAGTACTGAAAAAGACTACTCAAAGCGTACCAAAAAGCCACAAGGAATCTAGAGAGTCCCAGATATTTAACGACGAAAAAAAAACCCCAATTCTTTGAAACCCTTTCCCGGAAGGAGTTTCAAGGAACTAGTTCCATCAAAACAAAGAGGGCTGCAACGGTTTTTTCTTCTTTTTTTGGCACGTAAGGGCTTTCCGTGTGTTTGTCTTACAATTCATCTTTACCATCAACGAGCGAATTGCTCGATCGATGTGGCAGACAGGTCCATTACATATTGTTAGCATATCGAACAAATCAAGGTTCCAAGATCAACTACTGAACTACATCTTTGGAGCAATTTATCAAACAAATGGAGGTCATTCTAAGGAAAAACTGAAATATACTACCAGCATACATAAGAACCCGCAAAAGGAAAAAGGAAATCATTACATGAAAATCTATAGCGAGAAAGCTTACTGGTAGCCAACTGTCTGAGGCAATCACCGCCGTGAGGGAGAGAGTGAGCTAGTTGACGAGAATGAGAGAGAAGCAGCGAGGAGTCTGCTGATTAATGCAAGCTTTGAGGCCGGGTAGTTTGCGGTTTTACAACTGGAGTGCAGCAGCACGTAACCCAAGCCCGCCCGATAACCCGGGTAGGTCTAAGTTGAACCCGAACCATTACTTTTAATTTAAATTAATTTGATTTTGGTATTCCACGTGGCCAAAGCGTCGAACCCATTAACAAAAGTCCGTTTGGAACTTGACAAAATAAGGGAAAAAACAAAAAATTCAACACACTTTTTTTTCTTAACAAATAGGTTGAGAAAATTAGTCGAGGTAAAGATGAACTGGCTTGCATAATCAAAATAAAAAAGAGACTGGGCTAGTTGAGAATAAGGAAAAAGTTATTAAGAATTAAGGTTTTTTGAAAATTATAATTTATACAAAAATAAAAATAAACCAAAATGTTGTGGTGACCTCAATTTTTTACAATTGCAAGTTATCTTAATGGATACTTTGTTTTAAAGAAATTTTTGTACAATATTTTTGTTTTTATAGCACTATCAATGCGTAACTATTCAATATTCACATGCCCCTCTTATTGATGATCTACAAATCATAATTCCATATAAACGAACCATAAAATCACGTCAAAGTTGTAACTCAAATATCAGCCCCCACTATACTTTAAATTAGTTTGATCTTGTGATTTATTAGACTATTTAATTGCCAACCATGTGGGCCCACTCTACTTTTTCTTTGTTTTTAACAATAGAACCATCTTATTGAGAAGAGTTCAACACTAAGACAAATAGGAGAACTAGCGAGAGGAGTCGTGGAGTTAAAAAAAATTAAAACAAAAGCCATAGCCTTAACAAATCCTGCTAGCTGAATTCAGATTAATAAAAATCCAGCTCTTTGACCCGACCCATGAAGGATATCATGCACATGAGAGAGAAATTGTGCTGTTTTATTAAATACTACAATAGAAAATAGAAATCAAATTGAATATGAGGAAAATGATAGCATGATACATGTTAGAAATGTGTTACACAACAGGGGAGGGGTATTGATAAGACTGGAGTTGCAACCCTAGACTGCAAGTTTGCTATGAACAAAAATCAACAAGCTGCCGGTATGCAGGCTCTGAAGGAATCAAGAAGAATTTCTTCATTTAGTGATTGACCTGCGAATGGGAATAAGAAAATGAGGAGGATATACAGTTTATCAAGAAGAGAGAAAATGGAAGTGTGACTAAATCTTTGCCTATAAACACTATCTTGTTCATCTGATTTTCTTCATCTCTCCATTTACGAGCAGGAACCAGCTCGTATATCTCCCGCACAGCCTGCCAAAAATTAAAGGCTTAAATCATTTGTGGACAGATTTGTTCGACCTATTAGGTCCTCCATAAACCAAAGCAACTCCACTAAAATCAGCTAAAAATTCAAGAAACTAGGAAAAGGTAAACTAGGCAAGGGCATCATAATACCAGAGGATATGTTACCTGAACTCTGATACGAGTGTCAGGTGTGGGTACGTGTCTAAGTGTCAGATTTATCTAATTTTATGTCCATGGACACTCGGATACGGCTAACTTTCATACTTTTTAATTACTTCTTTTGCTTTTTTAAAGTAAAATAGTGTTTACAAACTAAAATATAGCATTTCATGCAAAAAAAACAAAAATGAAAGTTTTATGTGTAATTTTATAATAAACTCAACTATTTACAAATACTTGTTGGATGTATATCCAACTAGCCATATCGGACGCATATTCGAGTATCAAGTGTCCGACACGGGTATTTCACAAATTCAGAAGAGTCCGAATAACATAGACCAGAACAGGCAATTCACAAAGTTTGGGATAAACCGCGTAGACATTGCCCATAAGAATGGCTAGGGGTTCAATGCGAAACCATAGACCACCTATCCCTTGTTTCACAATTCACATTGTAGTTGTAGAACTTTGACATAAACAGACAAAAAAACCCTTAACCTCCTATTTGCAAATGAATCTTCTACCACCATGACAAGAACTTTAATTATGTTTAAGAACAAAAATATTAAACTCACATTAGGCAATGCAAAAACTAAAAGAAGCTGAAAATTAAGGCATAGGTCTGGAAGGAAAACCAAATGGACTAAATTAAGGCATAGCTCTGGAAGGAAAACCAAATGGACTATAAAATCAGGCCTGCCTGATGTGCGAGCTTTAAAATTACCGAGACCATAACTGCCAGTTGATATCAAGCTTGCTATGATGATCGCTGTGAGATACTGAAGAAACATCTTTTTATCTTTCGTCATTTTCCCTCGGTACTTCTTTTTCTTTTTCTTTTAAGTAATTTTTTCCTTGCTAAACTTCTCCATGTACATGTAAATTCACATTGATAACTACACAGCACACATGAATTATGAGCAAAGAATCCAGGATAACACCGAAGAAGCTCAGACCAAAAAGATTAATGCGCAAATGTAGTAAAGAATGCACAAATGTTGACCAAGGGAAAGAAGCTGCAAGAGACCCAGGCCAAACACAATAAGCAGCATGAATACAATATTTAGACACCCAAAGCCCACTTTGAATTGATTTCATAAAACAAATATCGAAGTCCATAAATATAAGTGAGGATTATGGACATTATGAGTGCCTAAGTTAAAATGAGTAAAATTCTCCAACGAACACAAAATATAAAGAAAAAAATAAAACAAAAAAGAACTACCAACACAAATAGAAGTGCGTTTGCATTTGGATTTGGAAAGGTCAACAGAAATTATCTTTCTTGTTTCAAGTTATGTGCATTCAGTAATTGGGCATGCTTCGAAGAAGTCAGTCATAAGTCAAAACACAATTAGAAGCCCCACTACATATTACAATCATCATTAAGTCCATCCAGAATCTAAAATACAACGAAAGAACAAGAAGTTCTAGGTAAACATAGACCACCACAACCACAAACACAAGGTCTTAAACAAGAGCTGAAACCTAAAAATAACCAAGTACTACCTTTCATAAACAATTCATGGTTTAACATCAAACATTACCTGCAGAGTATGAAGTTGATCTGAGTTTAAGACACTTAGTACACCCTTGCAGCGATAGACATCCATGCCATATTTCTTATCCCAAAGAATTTCTTCAAGCCACAAACGAACCTACAGAGAGAGAGAGAGAGAGAGAGAGAGAGAGATGAACATTAGAACTTTGATGAAGCAATTCATGTCCATCAGCACTGTCCAAGCGAAAGGAAGACAGGAGCCATACAGTGAGCAAAGAGTGAAGCATGGAAGTGAAGAAATAAAATCTATACAACTCTAAGCCAACTCTTTTTAGGATGTAACTGACCAGGATTGCTGACTTACATAATTAATGAGGAGAAAAATGGTAATTTGACGCAAAGAGTGTCACAGTCCCACAGGAAAAAAAACCTTTAAAATCTTACAAAAGCCTGTCAATCCTATAAGTAGAGGTGATCATGATTACTCAAGTGGTTTTTCACTAGTCCAACTGAATGTGCCACCCATAATAGAAATCAAGGATGACCTGCCTTCAGAAAGAGCCAAACATGGAGAAACTAAAAGTCACAGCAATTTCCTACAACACATTTCCATCTGGAAGCCATTTCCTAGAAGTACCTTATCAAGATCTACCGGACATTGCTCACAAATGCTTAGTGTTCTCACACCAGTATCATGAAGATCTCTGGTAGTTAAAGATTTATTTTCTTCCAATAATGCTTCCAAATGAGTGACTTGCTGAACAGAGTAAAAGAAAAGACTTATATTAATACGAAACAATGTCATGAACTGGAAAATGTACATAAAAAATGAAACGAGAAGATCAAGTATAACAAACTGAAGCATCATAAGCCCGGCAGTTTAATATCTTGGACAAGTCAACTTGACACCGCACAGAATGAATTATATTAGCAAGGGAATTAATCTCATGTATCTCCTTCTCCAGTTCCTCTAGAACACTTTCAGGATCCTCCGAAGAAACCAGATCAACCTTGTTAAGGATTACAACATCCTACAACAAGCAATGAAACTTATGAGCATCTTAAGTGCTTGTCTTGTCCTAAATGTTGCATATAAATAACAAGATTTAAGAGTAGCAAAGACAGAAAAGATGATAGCGAGACGGAAACCGACAAAATTGGAAAAGTAACTTCCACAAATAAGTCGTGAAAATAATGATAATTACCGCAAATGCTATTTGTGAAAATGCTTCAGGAAATGAAGACGAGTCATGATGCCTTTGAAGTTGGTAACGGAGGTTTTTTGCATCTACAACCTATTCAAGAAGAGATTCGATTATATTATAATCACCAAGCATGGTTTGCCTAGCTTAAAGTAGTGCCCAATCCCATTCTCCAAACCACCACTTGGCACATTGAGCATTATATCACTTTGGGGTAAAAAAATAAAACCATTATGGAATGAGGAAAGTAACAACCACATTGGGAAGGGATAACAAATTTATGACAACATGCCAACATCAGGATCAGATGGCTGATTGAAGAGAACAATATAAACTCACAGTAACAATAGAATCGAGCTTGACTTCTGATTCTAGCTGATCATCCAACCAAAGAACAGATGCAAGAGGAGCCGGGTTTGCCAGCCCAGTGGTCTCTAGCAATATATGATCAAGCCTACAGACACCAAAACAACAATTCAGAAGCAATTGATTTCTATATAATGCAATTCAAATAAAACCCACAAGAAATATAGAGAATTGCCATTTATCACCTCTCCTTCCTTTGCACAAGTTGCTCCAATGCCTGGACCAAACTGTGCTTGACAGTGCAACAAATACACCCATTTGCCAGCTCAACCCATTCTTCGACAAGCGCGCCACCTTCGCCTTCGTTGATCATAGCCCTCTCCACTCCAATCTCTTCACCAAACTCATTCAATATCACAGCAATCCTCTTCCCGTGTTGGGTATTCAATACATAATTCACCAGCTGAAATTCAAATCCCACAGATAAAATATTCACAATCAAACACATGCCTACACGATATACCTACTTATTTATCTATGTATGACTATACGTATAGAATATGTAAGCTGTAGAAACTATACAAGTTAATGGTTATGGAGGGCGATGGGAATGAATTATTACAGTGGATTTGCCGGCACCAAGATAGCCTGTGATGACGGTCACGCCGACAGGTGAAGGTTCGACGATTTCTCGCCGTTGATCAGATTGATCGGACGGTTTTGATAGATTGTGGTCAAGGGTTTCGTTGATTTCAACTGCTAGTGGTGGTTCTTCGTCGTCGTCCTCCATTATCAGACCTTTACACGTTTCCATTTTCAATCAACGGCCGCTGTTGAGTCGAGGATACGAAACCGATTTGGGGTTTAAGGGCTTTATTGAGGTACAGTTACAAAGAGCTTAATTTACCTTATTGCCCCTCTAACATTCAATTTCTTTTTTCACCTGATTAATTGAGCCATTAATTTAAAGATAAAATATCATTTAGTCTCTCTATCAACTTTTAATATGATTGATAAAAAAATAAAATAAAAACAACCATCCCATTACATCACATTCTTTTTTACTTGGGCCTAGTTTAAAACAAGAACTTATTGGAAATTTCAAATAAAATTAAACTTCAATATATGGTGGGACATATATAAGTTAATAGATAATGTAATGGAGTTAGATTTTCTTCCAGTTGGTAATGACATTGGCTGAATTATGGAAGTTTGAAAGCTCAAAAAAAAAAAAAAAATGAAGAATGACTTTAAAAACTTGTGTAAAGTTCAAAAGGCCAAAAAAAAAATTTACCCTTGATTTAATTATGAAAGTTCTGAGGCTTAATTATAAAAACTAAAAATTAGAGGATGACATTGAGTCTGAGGTTCAAAATAATAGTTTTTTTTTTCTTTTTTTTTAATTTTTTTATATTGAATAAATAATATTTTTCACCCCTTTAATTTTGGATAAATTTTATTTTGGCTTCCATGGTTACACATTTATATTCTTTTTTGTTTAATTTATATTCTCATGAACAAGTTTATAGATTATCATAAAAATGAAGGGATTTTTTAGGGATTTCTTTCATCCATTTACTTTTTTTTCCCCCACCAAACAAGGTTGAAGACCTGCATAAACCGCATTTGGCGCGTCGTTTTAAAGTGCAATTTTGATTAGAGACAAACTTGATAGAAATTAATGGAATAAAAGTCTTACCAATTGATGATGACCTCAATTTCAAGCTATAGTTAGTTTGGAACTTGTGAAAGGGAAGGGAAAGTGAGGAATAATTATTTTCTTTTATTTTTCTATTTGAAACTATCTAGGAGAGAAAATGAAAAAAAAAAAAAGAGAAAAACAAAAGGAAACAAAATAATTACTCACTCTCTTTCTCTCTCTCCTCTTTTCTTTTAATTTCAACAAAGGGAAAGGGTTTTTTTTCCCACTTTTCTTTCAATTTCTCTTTCTCTTCCCTCCCCTTCCACAAATCCCAAACAGGCTGTTATGGTTAATCTCATTGTCTACACACCACGTCATCTATTTTTCTCTTACAATTCAGTGTGTTTGGATCATCTCTCCAAACTTTTTCCTATAGTACTGTCTCTACATGAAAGAAGAAGTTTTCTTTTCGGAGAGATGATCCAGAAGAGTGACGCTGCAAGAGAATATTGCATGCAATGCTGTCTAACTGAACAATACGTGACTCTACAAAAAAACTCAAGGAATATCCATTAATGACTTCTTGTTATGATATTCAACCGTAGTATGGGTCTTGATGTCTGCATGATCTGTCAGCTTCATCACTTGAGAGATACGAAGCTCACACATTGTTGCCTCGAGACTAAAATGTATCTCTCCGATCGTCATAGCGTGATTTTTACGACTGTTGTTCTGATCCGAGAGAAGTAATTTAAAGCAAGCCCTTTTAAGTTGGTCTTGTATCTGACTAGCCATCCTACAGTGCGACTGCCATACTGAAAATATACTTACAGTATAGATATATATTTATATGTACATACTTCTTACCAAAAGGACATATTTCTGTGTAGAGAAGTAAACATCAGTACTCTTTTTCATCTTTGAAATTGAAGTGCCCCCACGGCCCATGGAGAAATTATTCTGTGCTTCTGGTCGGCTGGTCCTGTCATATGGGGTGGTCCTTCATCTGTTAGGTGGGGGTATTTGCCCTCACCTAACAGGAGAGACTCCATGTGGTACTCTGAAGCACTGAATATTTTCTCTGGCCCATGCCCTTTTCTTGTTCTTTGTTTTCATAATAAACAGGTTAAAAACAATGGGGACAAAAATATATAGATAAAGAATGGGTTCTGATAGACAAGTTTGGACTGATTGACAGCATATATATATATATGCATTGAAATGCTTGCATGACACTACAATGGCAGTATAAAGATTCTTGTGAAGCCACAGTTACAAGTAAGTCTTTTTGGAGGTATATGAATCTGGTTCCTCTATGCAGCTATTTAAGTATCTTCAACATAACAAAGGCATTGCTTTGAAACTCAAACAACCTTGCACCCTATTTGGAACTTGTAGAAAGGAAAGTAAGCTAGAGAAAAATTGTACGGAAAATAATTATTTTTCTTTGTTTGATTTTGTAAAAAAATAAAAGAAAAATAAAAATAAAATAATTTTCTCTTGTTGATTGAAATAACTGAAAAGAGGAAATAAACTAATAAAGTAACTACTAAGGAAATAAGAACCTGTTAATTTATTTAGGAAGGAATTGAGTAAGAAGAAAAGCTGGCGGTGACTAAACTTCCAAGGAAGATAATAACAGACCCAGTAGTAGGGACCAACGTATAAGGGACATTAATAAAAGCATCATGCATCACCAAAAGATGCTACACAGTTAGAGGGTGGCAACTTGCCTTGGTATTATCACAAAAACAGATTGAAAATAGCTGTTTTTGTTTGAAGAATAATCATGAAGCTTAGATCTTGAATTTATCATGTCAATTTGGTTATATCCACATATATTTGTTTGAAAATTTAAATTGGAAGTACATGGTGACGTTGTGATTTAACAATTCAAAGAATGATGATGACAAGAGAAAGTGAAATATTTGGCTAGTCTTTTGATTTTTTAATGCTTTGAAAGAGGGAGGATAAATGGGGTAGGTGGTCATGGCTAGGATCTTCTATAAAGAGTGATTTTCATGCTTGCCATATCTTCCATGTGCCATAGCAAATGAATATTGTGCAACTTCATCATTGAAGAGTCTGAAAGAAAAACTTCGTTGTGGTTATTGTGATGTTTTCCAAGGAAAAAATTATTTAATCGCCCACATGACCTTCTTCTTTCTCTCACATGCCCGTGAGTCTTTGATAGGCGGGATGGGGTGGGGAAATTATTTTAGCAGAGCTTGTCACTTTCCTTTCTCCCACTTTCGTTGTTTTTAAAGTTCTCAAAGGATTCAAAAGAGAAATATTTGATGGACTAATGGTATCCATCCTAACGCTGTGTATGTTATTGAATTTATTGAGAGGAAAAAATAAAATGAGAAAAAAATAAAACGTGAAAGGTACAATTTTTGCTTTTGTTTGGTTGGGTTAAAAAAAAGTGAAGAGAATGAATGTGCATTTTTTAAACTATTATAGAAAGAATGATTTCTATTTATGTATTTATTTTTTCTGTCGACAAATGATAAAATCAAAGAATCTCCTAATAGGGTAGTTATTATATACCATATCACTAATCAAAAAATATTAAGGAGAATCCATTGTATTATGATTTCACTTTGGGTACAAACCTAACAAAAGTTTTTATACACAAGCTCTAAGAAAATGATGCTAGATGAGTCTGAAAATCAAGAAAAATTGCATAATAACCATCCGTCACTGGTTTTCAAACCCCGATTAAATCATTCTCCAGGTTCGCATTGAAAGTATAATTTTGATGAAAATTAAGTACAAAACATTTCAAGAAAGAAATCTGATTAACTGGTAACAAATTCAGGTCGATAAGAGCCACAAAAATTGTAGGTTAACATATCTACGAAAAACAAATTCAAGTCAATGAGAGGCTTCAAACCATTGTTGTAAAACATGTATTTACGGCTAATATTGTTATAGTAATAAAAATATATGAAAGTGCATCATAAGTTGGAATATATAGTGATTGCTATTGATACAATTAGAATATATAGTTACCTTTTTTAGCTGATTAATCAATTATGAGTTATGATATTAATCAATTAATGTCATAGGCTGGATAGGAAAAGTGCTTAACCATCCGCTTGTGATGAATTCCTCTAGATACAATTCCAACCTTCATACACGTGAGGGTGCTCTTTAGAGAGGGGAGAGTAGGGTTAGAAATCCTAGTACCGAGAATTCAATTTCCCGAGAAATTCAGGTGGGGAGGGAATTGGTCGGCCAGTGGGAAAAGAACAAGTGTTAAGCAAACAAACATCATTTCTGAGAAAAACAAGAAAGAAACAACTAGAGAACAAAAGAAAAGCTAAAAGGGAGATAAAAGCAATGAGTCATATTAAGCAATCTAATAGTGCAATGCACTCTTCTGAAAGGGTGTGAACGGAGGACTTATATATCACCCAGCACCACCATCCCCTCTCTCTATCTCTCTCTCTCTCTGATTGTCACTTCACCAGCACCACCACCACCGCCGTTCTTTCCCTTTTTCAACAACCCATTTCAATTTCTCCACTCTTCTCAACCCTCCAAGCCTCTTTATCCATTTCTGTGTTCCTATATATATGTATATATCAGTCTTAACACTATATATATAGATCCAAAGATCTCTGTCTTGGACTAAACTGTAGGTATATATACACAGAGAGAGAGTGAGAAGCGATGTTGTTGAGAAAAGGTATTGCCGTCGTTATTGTTTTGGTGGCTTTGGCAGTCCAGACATGTTTAGCACAGAATCCACAGATTAATAGAGCAAATTTTCCAAAAGGTTTTGTTTTTGGGACTGCCTCTTCAGCTTATCAGGTTGGTTCTACTCACCTGAATTTTCTTTTCCATTCCAACATCGATGAATTCATTGACGGATAATGTTGTTTTTCATTCTTCATTATTGTTGTAAATTGAAGATATTTTTCTAGTTGCATGTGAAAAATAAACAGCCATGTACCAAGAATTTTTAATTTTTTTTTTTCCTTTTTCCTGGTGCTTACCGTATCACTTTCCATTAAGTTTTTGCTTTTTATGTGATATTTAGGCACATTTATTTTATTTTATTTTCTTCTCTTTTGGGTGGGTACAACATAAAATTTTGTGGTGGCTGATAAAACTAGAGATAATCCATCTTTAATTTTCTTTTCCTTTTAGAAACTATACATATACATATATTATAGCTGTATAGGTATCCATCTATATACATTTCTATGTATATGTGTGGTATATAGATTTACAGAGTCACTCGCACTGCTTTAAACTATGTAATCTTTATAAGCTCATTTGGCTCAGCTTATTTAACTCAAGAAAAAAAAAAAAAACCATGAATTACTTAAGTAAGCTTATGAGACAGCTAAATGGAACCGAGAGTAGTAGATATTTTCTCTCTTTGCTGGAGCCTGTATGATTGGGAAGGGTAACTTGGTCAATTTATAAAATATCCCGGTATAATTGGGCCAATTGGCTAATTTGGCTGCGTATAGGACGCGGACCCGTCGAGATATTAGGGGACCATAACGATTTGCCGTTAAAACTTATGTCCACTCTATTTTGATGTATTTAGCATGACCACCTTATATTTTGAGATATTGCATTATTTTCCGTTGACCTTGTAAACTTTTGCACGACACTCCTTGTTCAAATCCTGTTAAATGGCAAGAGCAGCACAATTTGTTTCAGGATTCGGCTCTTCTCGGGTTCTTGTGAGAAGTTGAGATCTCCAATTTAATGAAAATAGATGATTGTGAAGAGCCAAAGAGCCAAATCTTTAAATTATATCTAAAACATATTACAACATATTTTTGGTGCAATGTATAAAGATCTCCTAATTCCTAATGCATAATGACATGGCAGTTTATAGACCATTGATTCTAAATTTTAGTGATATGTTGCAGCCCTGTCATAACTTGAGAGAATCCTGATCCTTTTTTGCAAAGATTCTCTTTCGTCTACTAAAGATGGAGAAGGCCAAAGCCCTAAAAATCTCATTTTCTAAGGAGTTTAATTTTAATATTTCTTTAATTTATGCAATTTTTGGACGGGCTACAAATATGCTGGTACGGCAAGTACCATAGCTTAAGTTTTTTAAGTGGACAAAATACACTTGACTGTCTCACCCACCAACAAATGTTAAGTGTTAATGAAAAAAACAAAAAACAAAAAAACTCTAGTGATTGGCCTGGTGGTCATGGCCTGGGCTAGGGTCTACTCCCTCTAAGCCTCCAAGATTTTATGTTTGAAACTTCTTAAATGCTATGAATTCCTTGTCTTGAAGCTACTCCTCTTAAAAATGATGGGTATTTGGCCAAGTAATTATTCAGTGTATATGAGACGGGAGACTATATATGCCCAAGATTAGTCGATGTGAGGCCAAACTAACTTGGACACCCAGCTATAAAAAAAAAAAAAAAGCAGCACCAACTACTGGTACTAACATTTAAACATTATAGTATATGACCCACCATTACATGGAAGACAAAAGATTATAATACCAAAAAATATGAGTCCTACTAATCTGCTGGACTTTTTGTCCAAAACTTGAAAGCAGAATTTGTGTGTTTGGACAAGAAATGTCAAGAACTATGCTGCCATTTTTTTTATCTTGGGAATCAGGCATACACAACATTAAAAGTATATTGTCTAACGCTTCATATACAAAGAAGATAGTGAAGATGACTGCATTAGGATCAAGAACAAAATGTAGATGCAGCTGAAGAGAAAACCATGGTAGTAATGTATACTATTCATTTCAATTCTGCAAACTTCGCACCATCATGCTAGTAATGTATAGTAATGTATACCATTCCTTTTTTTGAATGAAGTATCATTATGGAAACAAAAACCAATCCATTGCATAGTTCAAATTGTTTACGATTGCTTGTTATCTGCAGTACGAAGGAGCAGTGAAAGAGGACGGAAGGGGGCCAACTATCTGGGACAAATTTGCACATTCATTTGGCAAGTGTTTTATCATCGGAAAAAAGAATTGCAAGTAGCAATAACAGAAGCTCTAAATCTGTATGTTTTTTTTTTTTTTTTGCAGGAAAGATAATTGATTCCAGTAATGCTGATGTTGCTGTAAACCAGTATCACCTGTTTGATGTAAGTCTGCTCATAAAAATAGCTTTGTTTCTGGAGATAGGGGTTGTTTGGCTTTATAGCCATGTCTGTGCACGTGGTGGATTATGTAGTCGTTTGGATGCAGGAGGATATACAGTTCATGAAGGACATGGGAATGGATGCCTACAGATTCTCAATTTCCTGGTCTAGGATTTTCCCTAGTAAGTTCTTAGCCCTCAGAGTAGTTTCATTGAGGTTACCTACCAAGTAAAAGACCTGTTTGGGAAGACCATCTAATTCTCTGGAAAAGAACAACTGAAACCCTCTAATTGTTTCTGCCAAACAAACATAATTCTCTTGAGAACTTGTAATTACTTCTGCTGTGAGAAAAGGGTTGTCATTGAAATTGTTTCATGTTCTTGTTATGGCTAAACCAGTGTGTGTGCCCTAGTGTCTCTTAAGGCCATGTCTGCTTAACTTCGGAACTTGGACATGGAAAATGCATAAATATTCTTGACAGCCTATTTGGAACTTGAGGAGGGAAAGGAAAGCGAGGGGGGAGAGAAAGAGAGAGAGTGATTGTTTTTTTTTTTTTTTCGCTTACTTTTTCCTCCCTTTCTCTCTTTTTCCCTTTCCTTTCCCGTCTAGGTAGAATCAAACTGGGAAGGGGAAAATATAAAATGTTCTCTTCTCTTCCTTCCGTCCCCCAAGTTCCAAAGAGTCTATAAGGTGAAAAGCTATGTTAAGTACTCAGCTTTCCTTAATTTTTCCAGAAAATTCCGCATCATGATTTTTGTCCAAGATCTTTACTATTCTCTATTGAATACTTTTGCCCCTTTTCTTGATCCAAAGATACCTTCAGAAGAAAATAAAGGAAAAGTTCTTACTTTTTGTCTTGGTATGTTCAGATGGAACTGGAGAAATCAATCAGGCAGGAGTGAATCACTACAATAATCTCATCAATGCTTTACTAGCCAATGGTACACTTGACAAGTGATCTCTGAAGTTTTCTCTGCATCAAATAGTTATATACTTGCATCAATCATCAACGTCAAGATGCTAGAGAACACCTCCTCTGATGATCTGGTGTCTTAATCTATCTTGTGCTCATCTTTGATGAACCTGCCAATAACAATGAATAAATGCATTTGTCAGGCAGAATACTGATATGCATTGCTATGGAGCTATTTTGCATTCATATTAAGTATTTAGCATTTACTTGAAGAGTATCATACATTTGCAGGAATTGAACCATATGTGACCCTCTACCATTGGGACCTTCCTCAAGCCTTGGAAGACAGATACAATGGATGGCTCAATCCCCAAATCATGTAAGTGAATTCTCTCTCTCTCTCTCTCTCTCTCTCTCTCTCAAAATATTTGACCTGAGTCTTTGTTTTTTAGAAAGGACTTTGCAACATATGCCGAGACATGCTTTCAGAAATTTGGTGACAGAGTGAAGCATTGGATTACATTCAATGAGCCTCATACATTCACCATACAAGGCTATGATATGGGTCTCCAGGCTCCCGGGCACTGCTCCATTCCTCTTTTCATCTTCTGTAGAGCCGGAAACTCTGCAACTGAGCCTTACATAGTTGGCCACAATGTTCTCCTTTCTCATGCTACTGCTGCAGATATTTATAAAAGGAAATACAAGGTTTGGATTAAAAGGATTTTGACTTGGAACAAATGAAAATATTCAAAACAACATAGCTTTGATATTCGTTACAATTTGACTGTTTCACAGCCAAAACAACAAGGATCTGTCGGGGTATCATTTGATGTTATTTGGTTCGAATCAGCAACAAACTCCACAGAGGACATTGAAGCAACTCAAAGAGCCCAAGATTTTCAGCTAGGCTGGTAACATTTCATCTCCTATGCTGGACTAATTTCAAGATTTACTGATGCAAAAAAAAAAAAAAAAGAACGAAAATTTAGTAGATGTTGATAGTGATATCATGTTGTATATATATAATTTCAGGTTTATTGAGCCTTTGATCTATGGGAATTATCCAAACTCGATGATCAGTAGAGTTGGAAGCCGGTTGCCAAGGTTTACAAAAGCCGAGTCTGCTCTTCTCAAGGGGACTTTAGATTTTGTGGGCATAAATCACTACACAACATTTTATGCATATCATAATAAATCTAATATCATTGGAGTCCTACTCAATGACTCCTTAACAGACTCTGGAGCCATTACCCTCCGTAAGTACTTAGCAAATTCATCTACTTGGTTTAGCCATTGTTTTAGTTCATTAATGCCTTATACTCTGCTGTTTTACTCTCCTTAGCAAAAGTCTTAACTTCTTCCGATTTAATTTTCATTTTCAGCATTCTATGATGGAAAAGTTATAGGAGACCGGGTAATTTCTATATTTTTCTCTGTGAAAATTACTCACTAGAATCTGATTTTCAGCCTGTAAACCTTTGTTAACAATACATCAGAAGCTAGAAACTCCATGCTTCTATTAGTATTTGAGATGAAGCTCATTCATTATTATTTGATTGTTTCACCTGATATTTTGGTGTTCTATCTTAGGCAAATTCTATATGGCTGTACATAGTACCTCGTGGGATGAGAAGTTTAATGAATTACATCAAGAAAAAGTATGGCAATCCTCCAGTCATTATCACTGAAAATGGTAATCTTCTAATTTCTAGACATGATTTCTTCTTCATGTACCATCAGATTTTTGACTGAATATATAGGTATCAACCAAGAAAAGAAAAAAAAAATTTATATCATTATAGACCATTTCAATAGTTTAAACCCGATTTCTTCCTTTGACAAGAAGAGGGCAAGATCACGACAAACTATACATTATTTTCTTTCACATGGGTTTTACAGGAATGGATGATCCGAACAGCCCATTTATTTCGATTAAGGATGCCCTGAAGGATGAGAAAAGGGTCAAATACCACAATGACTATCTCTCAAACTTGCAAGCTTCTATCAAGTATGTAACATATTTTGTGAATGTATGTGTTGTAAGATTATACATATATACATGTGGGCAAAAGAGCTAATATGTTCTGGTTTTGATTAAACTGCAGAGAAGATGGATGCAATGTTAAAGGCTATTTCGCATGGTCTCTACTGGATAACTGGGAGTGGGCAGCAGGATACACTTCGCGCTTTGGCCTTTATTTTGTGGATTACAAGGACAATCTGAAGAGATACGCCAAGGACTCGGCTAAGTGGTTCAAGACCTTTCTGAATTCTACATAGAAATGAGTTGCTGCAACTCTAGACTACACACACACACATGAAATGCATGAGCGTGGTTTCTGTGAATTTTCTTTACCTTTGGGAATTTCATTCTTGAAAAACATGTTCACTTTTAGTGTGTTTGATTGTTGCTTCCAGCAATTAGAATCCATTGATGGGCGAAAACATCTCAATATGTCTTATAAATGGCAGTGATTTCTCAATTCTCAGTCTCATGTGCTATTGACTCAGAACTTAAAATTTCTGAATGTCCTAAAATCACATAGTTTTGATCAGTGGTTTGATTGTTGAAAATGTATCTTAGAGATCATCCTACAAGCATCAGCCCAAAACAACCTGAGGGGTCTATTCCATCTGTGGCCGGGCAGAGCCAGTTAATCAGCGGAGAGTTCAAAGGACCCAGACCCAGTTCTAGGTGTCTACAAAGCATGAGAGGGTGTCCAATTAAGTTTGACAGTGATTTCACTAAACAAAATCCTTGCTAATGGCAGCTATCTAAGATTTAGGATTTTCTCCCCCGTCGGAAGTTAATACAATGGAGGATATCCCTCTCCCAAAAGTGGTGGCTGGTGATTTGAAGAGTGTGGCATGGAAATTCAAAAGGAAAGTAAGTGCCAAGTTTGATGGCATTCCCATGCTGTTTTAGGATTTTAGCACTGTAAAATCTCGAAATGTCAAGTTCAATAAAATCAAGTGTTCCCAGAGTAAAAAAAAGGCTCAAACTCCCAAAAGTATGACATTCAGGCCGGGGAGACCCTCCTAAGCTTAGCTCTTCTTATAGTCCTTGCCCCTCTAAAGAAAAAAACTGGAACATGAAAATGCCCCTCCAAGGTTTGGCCCTTCTATTGCAAGGAATGCTGCATTGGGGCAAGAAAAAAAAAAAAAAAAAGAAAACCCTGTTTCTGAGTGCGCAGATTATTTAACAAGTCTTCTTTTCCAATCAGAACTTGAAGCAACAAGAGTGTATGCTCTGGATCTGTTCATGGACTGTGCTTGTGTGGTTTGGAAGTGGGATAAGTTTAGAAAATTGATGCTACATTCATTCCTTCAGCACACTAAGTCTAGCCATAGCTGCAAATCCAAAGAAAGGAAGCTAATTTTCAACATGTGTGCTTACATGCATACTTATATCTATGTATATGTACAAGCAAGCAACATCAGGCTGTTAGGAAAAAAAATTTAGTAAGCAGGTAGTACCCATGTTTTAGAGTACTACTTCTGTTATAATCTTTACCCTCCGTCAATTTGATGAGTCCCACATTATAATATCTTAGATGTGCCAGTAATCTGTACTATCTTAACACTAAGGGCGCGTTTGATTCATGGGACAAGGCTAGATTGGATAAGGAGTCCGGACTTGTCCCGCGTTTGGTTCCTAAATAAAGGTTGGACTAGTAGTCCGATCAACCACATACTAGTTCTTAGCTAATCCTATGGGAGGCAAGTTTGCTAATCCCAGGACTAAAGTAAAGAGGGATAAGATTGAAATAACTTAACTACCCCTACTCAATATATATTATATATTTTATATGTTATATTACATTATAAATATTAAAATACGGTAATATTGTATAATATTATATTTTAAAATATTATATAATATTATATACGTAATACATTACTGTATATAATATTCTATTATAATATATTAGAATATGGTAATATTACATTTATAAAATTTATATAACATTATTATATGTTGTATATCATATATTATACTCTTTATATTCCATTATAATAATATAATATTGTATAATATATTATATATATTAGTATTTTATATGTATAAATTTGTAAGACATACTATTATACATTATTTTACATTACAATAGATGACAAATACATACTATAACATAATATATAGCAAGTATATAATATTAATTTACATTATAATATATTATAATAACGTACTATAATATAATATTAATAATATACATGTATTTTTTATATATATAATATACTTGTCCTAGACGCTAATATTATATTATTATTTTCTTAGCCTATAATATTATATTTTATTATTATATATATATGATTATATTATTTATATTATAAACTAATAATATATAGTGAGGGATAATATGGTTATTTTTTATAGTTGTAAAATTAGTCTCACCTTTTATACTATGTGCAAACAAATATGAAATTAAACAATTACTTGGTACTATTAGTCTTAGAATTGACAATCCTAAGACTATCAGTCCAAGGACTCTTTGTCTGGCTGAAAAATCAAACGAGCCCTAAGAATTTGTTCGGTTGTCGGTGACTTATCTTCAAAATTGGTTGCCCTTATAGACATTACCAAACTTCCAGTTAGCAGATGCAACATTATCAGATTCCACCATCCTACCATCACTAGTAGTTACTTGAAACGGCAATTTTTGGCCTACTAACTGAGACCTAGTCTGCCAGTTCTGACCCCAGTCTCGCAACATCTCTACCCATTTTGTATCCGAACCCTTGATCTTGACACCGTCAACGTCTCGGGCCCCACCCACATTGAACTCTAAAACAAGAATCCAATTGGAGTTACCCTTAATCTCAAACACAATGCCACCCTATTTTATGCAGGGGACTTTTTTATATGGAATGGGAATAATGCCAGCCTCAACTGAAGCAATCTTTCGAAACATTGGCTGTGACAAGTCGAAGTGCTGCAAGGGGTTCTCACAAAAGTTTTTGTCTGGGCAGAGGTTGGTGGCAGTGACTTGGATTGTGTTGTCCAGGCACCATGTTGAATTGTCACATTTGACATCATAGCAGGCTCCACATGTGAACCCCTTGTGAAAGAGAACTGTGCTTAAGGCTGTTGTTTCAAGACCATAGCCACTATTAAAGAGATCTCCATGGCCACAAGCTCCTTCTGTGAACAAAAACATGCCAAAAAGAACTTAATGGATCAGACCAGCTTCATTCATCCAACCAACTAGCCAAATTTACTCTCTGTCTCTCTGTCTCTCTCTCTGTCTCTCTATATATGTATATGTTTATATATATATTGGCAGTGGCGGACAACTTTCAAAGATTCCTTTTTATAAGTATATATAAGCTATTACTTATAATACATATATATAATATTATATAAAAATCTTGTAAAAAATGATGTGATAAAATCTAAATCTTTTATTTTAAAATAAACATTCATAATAATAGTTTTTAATTACAAAAATGCATTTTTCATATCATTCTATTGAAGTATTAGTACAAAGTTTTTGAAAAAATAGCATTTTTGGAGTGTTATACTTGCTAGAAGGGTGTCCCCATTAGGTGAGTGATTAGTTTGTGCAAATAAGAGAGAAAAAATAAGGAGTAAGTAGTGGGCGGTTATAAAATTTGAAGAAGAGGTGTGGTTTGTGAGTATTACATAATTACCTTTGCATGTGTTTAATGTTAACGGGACAAACTTTCTGCTGTGAGTCATTTTTATCAATAAAAAAAAAAATTCACTAAAGTAAAGGCTTCACTAAAAGAGTTTGCTTTATAATAGTAAGTATAGATATAGATATACTAGAAAGGTGACACGCACTATGTGCGTGTGCGACACTATAGCCAATTACTCTCTCTACCACTAATTTAGTAGTGGGCAGTTACAGAATCTAAAAAAGCAATTTGATTGTAGATTTTACATAATTATTCTTACATGTATTGAATGTAAACTGGACAAACGTCCTGTTGTGGTCATTTTTGTCAACAAAAATCAAAGTAGAGGCTTCGCCAAACATGACTCTACTGGCAAAATGATAGGAAAAATTTACAAGAGACAAGAATGCAATGTAAAAAAGAGCTATATGCCACAAATATAATTGGGATGTCTAAAGATGGACTTTCGCAAGGGAGACAGGTCAATCACTCAGTTATGATACATTACATCCTCATGTCAAAGGAGGATCAGCAATCTTTAAAAATGATCATAGTATCAAACCTCAAAGTTATTCCAGGCAAGGGGTTAACAACAAAATTCTGGTCAGAACTATTGGCGGATACATACCTTTTAATGAATAGGTTTTCCTGGCTATTCCTCTTATCTGAGCAACAAAAGCCAATGGTTGCTGAGATTAAAGATTTCTCAGGTTCACAGAACTTTAGATTTAGAAGAAGACTATTCTCTTGGGAGAAAGAAAGTCTCAATGATCTTTTGCTGCAAATTGGTAACGGGGCTTCTAATGGAAATGATAATGACTCTATAAAGTGGGAAGCAAGCACTGATGGATTATTCATAGTTAAACCTTATATCTGATTGACTGAAGGTATGAATTAGAATGTGCATCCATTGATGGACAAAATTTGAAAAACATGGGCTCCTTTAAAAGTTCAAATATTTTGTTGGCTGGCAATTCAAAAAAGGATAAAGACCAAAGTATTTCTGCTGCATACGAATATTTTGCCTCACAATGAAAGTGTAAAGTGTCTTTTGTGAGAAGAATCTGGAGGAATCTAACCATATTCTTCTTCAGTACAGAGTTTCATGGCTAGTTTGGAAGTAACATTCTGTGAAGTGGTGGGGTCTTGAATGGGTAAGTTCAGGGATTGTATCTGATCTCATTAAATGATGGTTTAGTTGCAAAAACAAGAATCTTGGTAAACCAATTTGGGAAGCTCTGATTCTAACTGTCTTGCATGTGGAATATCAGGTTAGCTAAGAATGGAGTTATCTTCAATAGTAAACAGATTTCCTTGGAAGGAATAGTGGAATCGATTAAGCTACAAGTGATGTTCTGGGCTCAAGCTAAAACAAGTGGCGGATGCTTCAATTCTGATAGTTTTTCATGGTATTGAAATTGTTAAATCCATAAGCCCCACCTTGCTTAAGTAGAATGACTTGTATGTGTTAAGTAGGTTGAATTCTTTTCAACTTTTGTGGTGTAGTGTAGGTATTTCAGCCAGGCCTTTCAGGCTTGTAAAATCCCACATCTTGCTTCCTTTTTCAGTCAATTTATTTCTATTTTGCTGTTAAAAAAAAAGAAGTGAAAGCTTCATCAAATGAGTTTGTTTTATAATAGCAAGTATAGAAGATATAGATGAAATTAAAGTGCTTTATGGTTGATTCAAAATTAAAAAAAATAGATGTTCATTAATGATTGCCCCTTTTGGATGAATTTTTCGGCTCTGCCACTGTTTATTTGCTTTCTTGCCAAGTTTGCTTGGCCATCACTGTGATTTCAAAGTTGAAGCTTATAAAAGAAGAAGAAGAAGAAGAATGACTTAGTCATGGTCGCAGTGCCTTTCATGTCACCATAAAATGTGGCATGTGCATCATTCCACCCATCTTTGGTTGCAATTGCACTAATTAGGAACAAAGCCATGGCCATGACTACAATGGTAGACTCTTTGGCAGCCATATTAGCAGCTCTCTCTCTCTCTCTCTAGAGCAAACTAATTACCAATGTGTTAAGATAAAGATGCAGAAATAGTATATATACAAGAGTAATAAAATAACAATAGAAAGCATCTTGAGTTGGTATGTGGAATTAGATCTAGTAGGAACACAATTCGGAAGCCATGCAACTGAAACAAAAGTGTAGCTTTTGATTTGGTTTAATTTTGTGTTAGTTGGCCGTCTAAAGAATCTCACGAAATTTGGAGTAACTTAAAAGGGATAAGATCCTCTCCATTTCATTTTTTGAATGAAAATCTCTATTTCATTGATTTATAAGTTGACACATTAATTAAAATAAAAATGAAGAGATAAAATGAGTTTACTTAAAACTTGCTTTATAATGAAGGAGATTATGGTTATATATAAGCATTTAAATTTAATACAAAACATTATAGTTTGGGTAATAAATATAACTTGATATGATCTAGTCTACTAATTGATGAAATGAAAATTTATGTTTCTAATTATAAAATAGAGATGATCCAAATTGAACTTGACTAGAACTTTTCTTTTTTGGGGGGTGCTTCTTGTGCCCAATATACAGTTGCATTTTGTTTCGGATATTGTTGTGTACCCAAAAAAGAGTAGCAGTCGCTTTTGAATTTCATATAGTAGTAATTTTTTCGGGTAATTTTTTTGTACCTGGGAAACAAATAGTAGTCACTTTAAATTAACCAGAACTCCGTAAAATTTCTTGGACGGCTGACTATCGCAAAAGCCAAATGAAAAGTTACACTTCGTTGACTGCTACATGAGTCCTTTGTTCACAAAAAAAGTTGAAAACTGGGATACGTCTCAGACCAATTTTCTAAAACGTATTTCGTTTGTTTTTTTGAACAAACTTGAATTTTCACAAGTTGGTTGGTTGCGAGTTCAAAATTTAAAACCAATCAAGGTTAGTTCAATTCTTGATTTGGCTTTAGTCCAGTTCGATTCATGCATACCTCTGGACTACTCACATAGTTGTATCATTACCATAAGTTTGACAACCTTAACACAATAAACTAGGTCTAGCCATAGCTGCAGATCCAAAAGAAAGGAAGCTAATTTTCAACATGTGTGCTTACATGCATACTTATGTCTATGTATATGTACAAGCAAGCAACATCAGGCAGTTAGGAAAAAAAATAGTAAGCAGGTAAAACTCATGTTTTAGAGTACTACTTCTATTGCGATCTTTACTCTCCATCAAATTGATGGGTCTCACATTATAATATCTTAGTCGTGACAGTAATCAGTACTACCTTAATACTAAGAATTTGTTCGGTTGTCGGTGACTTATCTTCAAAATTGGTTGCCCTCATACTCATAGACATTACCAAACTTCCAGTTAGCAGGTGCAACATTATCAGATTCCCCCATCCCACCATCACTAGTAGTTACTTGAAACGACAAGTTTTGGCCTACTAACTAAGACCTAGTCTGCCAGTTCTGACCCCAGTCTCGCAACATCTCTACCCATTTTGTATCCGAACCCTTGATCTTGACACCGTCAAAGTCTCCGGCCCCACCCACATTGAACACTAAAACAAGAATCCAATTAGAGTTACCCTTAATCTCAAACTCAATGCCACCCTATTTAATGCGGGGGACTTTTTTTATATAGAATGGGAACAATGCCAACCTCAACTGAAGCAATCTTTCGGAACATTGGCTGTGACAAGTCAAAGTGCTGCAAGGGGTTCTCACAAATTTTTTTGTCTGGGCAGAGGTTGGTGGCAGTGACTTGGATTGTGTAGTCTAGGCACCATGTTGAATTGTCACACTTGACTTCATAGCAGGCTCCACAGGTGAGCCCCTTGTGAAAGAGAACTGTGCTTAAGGCTGTTGTTTCAAGACCATAGCCACTATTAAAGAGATCTCCATAGCCACAAGCTCCTTCTGTGAACAAAAACATGCCAAAAAGAACTTAATGGACCAGACCAGCTTCATTCATCCAACCAACTAGCCAAATTTACTCTCTCTCTCTCTCTCTCTATATATATATATATATGTATATGTTTATATATATATTGGCAGTGGCGGACAACTTTCAAAGATCCCTTTATACAAGTATGTATAAGCTATTACTTATAATATATATATATATATATAATTATATAAAATTCTTGTAGAAAATGATGTGATGAAATCTAAATCTTTGATTTTAAAATAAACATTCATAATAATAGCTTTTAATTACAAAAATACATTTTTCACATCATTCTATTGAAGTATTAGTACAAAGTATTTGAAAAAATAGCATTTTTGGTGTGTTATACTTGCTAGAAGGGTGTTCTCATTACGTGAGTGATTAGTTTGTGCAAATAAGAGAGAAAAGATGAGGAGTAAGTAGTGGGCGGTTATAAAATTTGAAGAAGTGGTGTGGTTTGTGAGTATTACATAATTACCATTGCATGTGTTGAATGTCAACGGGACAAACTTCATGCTGTGGGTCATTTTTATCAATAAAAAAAAAATTTTACCAAAGTGAAGGCTTCACTAAAAGGGTTTACTTTATAATAGTAAGTATAGATATAGATATACTAGAATGGTAGCAAGCACTATGTGCGTGTGTTACACTATACCCAATTACTCTCTCTACCACTAATTTAATAGTGAGCGGTTACAGAATCTAAAAAAGCAATTTGATTGTAGACTTTACATAATTATTCATGCATATATTGAATATAAACTGGACAAACGTCCTGTTGTGGTCATTTTTGTCAACAAAAACAAAGTAGAAGCTTCACCAACATGACTCTACTGGCTATATGATAGGAAAAATTTACAAGAGACAAGAATGCAATGTAAAAAAGAGCTGTATGTCACAAATATAATTGGGATGTCTCAAGATGGACTTTCGCAAGGGAGACAGGTCAATCACTCAGTTATGATACATTACATCCTCATGTCAAAGGAGGATCAGCAATCTTTAAAAATGATCATGGTATCAAACCTCAAAGTTATTCCAGGCAAGGGGCTCACAACAAAATTCTGGTCAGAACTATTGGCGGATACATACCTTTTAATGAATAGGTTTTCCTGGCTATTCCTCTTATCTGAGCAACAAGAGGCAATGGTTGCTGAGATTAAAGATTTCTCAGGTTCACAGAACTTTAGATTTAGAAGAAGACTATTCTCTTGGGAGAAAGAAAGTCTCAATGATCTCTTGCTGCAAATTGGCAACGTGGCTTCTAATGGAAATGATAATGACTCTATAAAGTGGGAAGCAAGCACTGATGGATTATTCATAGTTAAACCTTATATCTGATTGACTGAAGGTGTGAATTAGAATGTGCATCCGTTGATGGACAAAATTTGAAAAACATGGGCTCCTTTAAAAGTTCAAATATTTTGTTGGCTGGCAATTCAAAAAAGGATAAAGACCAAAGTATTTCTGCTGCATAGGAATATTTTGCCTCACAATGAAAGTGTAAAGTGTGTCTTTTGTGAGAAGAATCTGGAGGAATCTAACCATAGTCTTCTTCAGTACAGAGTTTCATGGCTAGTTTGGAAGTAGCATTCTGAAGTGGTGGGGTCTTGAATGGGTAAGTTCAGGGATTGTATCTGATCTCATTAAATGATGGTTTCGTTACAAAAACAAGAATCTTGGTAAACCAATTTGGGAAGCTCTGATTCTAACTCTTGCATGTGGAATATCAGGTTAGCTAAGAATGGAGTTATCTTCAATAGTAAACAGATTTCCTTGGAAGAAATAGTGGAATCGATTAAGCTACAAGTGATGTTCTGGGCTCAAGCTAAAACAAGCGGAGGATGCTTCAATTTTGATAGTTTTTCATTGTATTGGAAGTGTTAAATCCATAAGCCCCACCTTGCTTAAGTAGAATGACTTTTTTGTGTTAGGTAGGTTGAATTCTTTTCAACTTTTGTGGTGTAGTGTGGGTATTTCAGCCAGGCCTTTCAAGCTTGTAAAATCCCACATCTTGCTTCCTTTTTCAGTCAATCTATTTAGATTTTGCTGTTAAAAAAAAAAAAAGTAAAAACTTCATCAAACGAGTTTGCTTTATAATAAGTATAGAAGATATAGATGAAAGTAAAGTGTTTTATGGCCAATTAAAAAAAAAAATAGATGTTCATTAATGATTGCCCCTTTTGGATGAATTTTCTAGCTCTGCCACTGTTTATTTGCTTTCTTGCCAAGTTTGCTTGGCCATCACTGTGATTTCAAAGTTGAAGCTTATAAAAGAAGAAGAAGAAGAATGACTCACTCATGGTTGCAGTGCCTTTCATATCACCATAAAATGTGGCATGTGCATCATTCCACCCATCTTTGGCTGCAATTGCACTAATTAGGAACAAAGCCATGGCCATGACTACAATGGTAGACTCTTTGGCAGCCATATTAGCAGCTCTCTCTCTCTCTCTAGAACAAACTAATTATCAATGTGTTAACATAAAGATGCAGAAATAGTATATATATACACGAGTAATAAAATAACAATAGAAAGCATCTTGAGTTGGTCTGTGGAATTAGATCTAGTAGGAACACAATTTGGAAGCCATGCAACCGAAACAAAGTGTAGCTTTTGATTTGGTTTTTGTGTTAGTTGGCCATCTAAAGAATCTCACGAAATTTGGGGTAACTTAAAGGGCTGAGGATCCTCCAAATTTTATTTTTTGAATGAAAATCTCCATTATATTGATTGAGAAGTTGACACGTTAAGTAAAATAAAATAAAGGAATAAAATGAATTTACTTAAAACTTGCTTTATAACGAAGGAGGTTATGGTTATATATAAGGATTTATATTTAATACAAAACATCGTAGTTTTAACTTGGCATCATCTACTCTATTGATTGATAGAATGAAAATCTCAATTTCTAATTATAAAATAGAGCTGATCCAAATTCATGACTAGAACTTATTTTTTTGTTTTTTTTGGGTACTTCTTGTGCCCAAAATACAGTAGCCTTTTGTTTCGGGTATTATTTTGTGCCCAAAAAAGAGTAGCAGTCGCTTTTGAATTTCATATAGTAGTAATTTTTTTGGGTAATTTTTTGTACTTGGGAAACAAATAGCAGTCACTTTATATTAACCAGAACTCCATAAAATTTCTTGGACGGCTGAATATCGCAAAAACCAAATGAAAAGTTACACTTCGTTGACTGCTACATGAATCCTTTGTTCACAGAAAAAGTTGAAACTGGGATACGTCTCAGACCAATTTTCTAAAACGTATTTCGTTTGTTTTTTTAAACAAACCTGAATTTTCACAAGTTGGTTGGTTTGGAAGTCCAAAATTTGAAAACTAATCAAGGTCAGTTCAATTCTTGATTTTCACAGTAGTTGTATCATGCTAAAAGAGTAGTAGGAAAGAAACAACTAGATCCGGCTCCTCTTAACAGGAATCGGAGATTTTCAATTCAATGCGGAAAGCAACAACACATCATCAAAACACAAAATTAATATTGTCTACAAATTAACAGCTACTTTTACTAGAAGTTTGACAACCTTAACAGAATACACCAAATTACATCTTAATTTGTTTTGGGTTTGATTTAAAAACTCAATGACCTGACCTTTTCACAGCCATTAATTACTTGTTTTCATTGAACAGTTCATGCCAGAACTAAAGAGGAGTCGGATCCCAATTTCACTATTCATAACTTGAAGGAAAACGACAACTTCCTTAGTTGAATACAAACCTTTCCATCGCTGATAGGGTCAATATTTATTAATAGAAAATTACATTCCAATGATTATGAGGAATCCTTGTATAAACTATACAGAGCATATATGTATCGCAGAATGTAAGGTGGTTAATTTATTGTTGTCAACTTTGAAGTAGAAGTAGTACTCAGTGCAAGTCTCTTGTGTGCTCTTTGCAGTCATGGCTGCAGAATTGGGCATTGTGGGTTGCTCAAGTTCTTCTTCTTCTGTTCGTGGAGTGAAGAGGTAAGAAGAATAAGAGAAATTACAATCGTGTTCAACAGCTCATGGAGATGGAATGTATCAATAAGGGAAAAATAGTTCAATAGTCCGGTAGTACTAAGTATTCTGTAGCAATTTTTATCAAATAGTAACATGTGGTGCGTGAATACATTAGCAACATGAGGTTGAGGAATAGTGAATAAGCTTTTAAAGAAATATATCCCATCACATTTTGACACGTAATATTTTTTTTCTTAAAATTCTCTTCAATACTCTATTAATTCAGATTGCTGATGTATTCACTCATCACGTATCACTATTTAATAGGGATTACCTCTGAGTAATCAGTATTACCTGATCACTAAACTTTTTTTTTTCTAATAAGGGTTTTGGCCTGTACTAAAAAAATAATTATAAAAAATAAATAAATAGCCACATTTATTTGTTAGTTGTAATAAAGTGATAAGGAATCTCGTAATACTAATAAATCCCGTAATAACAAATCCAGTATAGGATAGTTTTATAATTCGGCCTTCAATCCAATCTTGAATCTCTATAATGCTTACCATACTTTCTTAACATGGACGAAACAATGTTAAAATAATTGGGATCATGGCACCCTACTTTGGTGAAATTATATTTAGGTGCTATAAATCTTGAGAGTGTTTATAATAAGAAAAGTGTATTAATTTTCTAAAATATAGAAAACTTTATTTTGGCCTCTCAAAATTTTAAAAATCTTTTACTCTTAACCTTAAAAAATTCAAAATTTTTTTCTTTAGCCTGCTCTTAACAAAATTTTTAATTCCATCCCTATTTTTGAAATCATTTAATCGTATGTATACAACATAAAAGTCCCTTACTTGAATTGTTTATTCCATCCTCTTTGCACAACTAAATGCAAAATAAGGTTGAACACAAATTATTAGTCCAACGTCACAATCCTACTCCCAAAAACGAACTCCGCCATGGGGGCTAAAGAGTAAACTGCAAATGCAATCTTTTTGGTTATAAGAATAGTGAAGGGAAGCTTACTTTCTAGGAATGGGTACGATACCTCTGTAGCCTCAAAGGTAACATACTGGCATTGAAGCAATAATTGAGATTAAAATGGAATTCTCAAAATTTTCATATATTTCCATTCACTGATCAAATATATATTATTTGATCTAAGAGTTACAGATTGCAAATTCATCGTAGCTTGGAAATAGAAAATTCCTAATTGTATTGCTAGAGACAAGTCAGGTAGAATTAATTTCATAAGTAATCGATATGCTCAAGGTTGCTGGTAGTTTAGTGTACGATTAGGATGTCTAGAAACGAAACGTGTTCAACGCGATTGCATTATTTTCCAAAATTCTGTTTACATGGAAACTCTTCCATAGATACACAATATATACACACGCATAAGGTTGGTCTTTCGATCCCCATATTCTTCGGCAGAAGAAGCTCTTGTCCTTTCTTCCTCTACGTCTCAGATCCATACTCTCTCTCTGTATCTCTCTTTCTCTCTCATCCCCATTTCAGTGGTTGGATCTCATCCCGCCCAACAAAAAAACCCGCCGCTTCCCGAAAGGTAATCCTAATCTCTGAAATAAATGTGTCTCACATTTATATTTGTTGAATTTTTTTGAGGTGGTGGTTGTGGGAATTTGGTGATTTCGCAGATTTGCTTGCCTCTGGTAGTTCATTAATGTTGGTATTTGAAGGTCTTATTGATGCAAATGTTCATGCTTATAACTGTCTAGCAAGCATCTGTGTAACGGATCTATTGCTGTTATTGCGATTTGTGTCAGATCTAATTGATTTTGTTAATTGGTTTTTTTTTTCTTCTATGAGATGATTGTTTGGGATCACTAGTTTAATAGGCAGTGTTTAATCAATCAGTCTCAGGAAATACAATGCAGTAACTCATTTATGTAAACTAAACAGTTGGGTAGATTCATTTGCTTCAATTATAATTCTAGATCTATGGATTGTAATATTTCCCCATCGCTATAATATGTCTGATATGCTGATCTTTCTCTCGCTGTCGGCATGATCATTATTACTTGGGATTCTATTTGTTTAATCAATCAGTCTCTGGAAATAGAATGGAGTAATTCATTTATGCAAACTAAGCAGTTGGGTAGATTCATTTGCTCCAAGTACAATTCTAGATCTATGGGTTGTAGTATTTCCACATTGCTACATTATGTCTGATATTCTGATCTTTCTCTCACTGTCGGTAATCTGTGATCATTATTACTCCCTCCTATTTGGATTTCCTTCCATATTTCTTGAAAATTTAAACCACCTTCAATGATTTAAACCTATATTTTGTTGTTTTAGGTAGCTTATATAAGACTGATATATGCTTCTTTGAAACTGAGTTTGCTGTTTGGCTTTTGGCCACGAAAACTGAGGTTGTAAATTGATCCTAACTCTTAAATATCGAAGAATCAGCACTTTGAATTTAATAATATCTACAACTAATCAGCAAAGAAGCATTTTACAGTTGAGATCTTTCACTTATTGACTGACTGTTACACATGCATATATCTTTAAATGACGTTTTATTGAGAACTTGTCATCTTGTTTTATTGTTTTAGGCAGTTGAGAACAAATAAAAATGGTGAAGATTTGCTGCATTGGAGCTGGTTATGTCGGGGGGCCGACAATGGCTGTGATTGCACTGAAGTGCCCATCGATCGAAGTGGTTGTCGTTGACATCTCTGTACCGAGGATCAGTGCTTGGAATAGTGACCAGCTCCCCATTTACGAGCCAGGTCTCGATGAAATAGTGAAACAATGCAGAGGGAAGAACCTTTTTTTCAGCACTGAAGTTGAAAAACATGTGTCGGAGGCAGACATTGTCTTTGTTTCGGTTAATACTCCAACCAAAACCCAAGGCCTTGGAGCTGGAAAAGCTGCTGATCTGACCTATTGGGAGAGTGCAGCCCGTATGATTGCCGATGTATCAAAATCTGACAAGATTGTTGTTGAGAAATCAACAGTCCCTGTTAAAACTGCTGAGGCAATAGAAAAAATTTTGACCCACAACAGCAAAGGCATCAACTTTCAAATTCTGTCCAACCCAGAGTTCCTTGCTGAAGGAACTGCAATAAGTGACCTTTTCAAACCTGATCGTGTCCTCATTGGAGGTAGGGAAACCCCGGGAGGTGAAAAAGCAATCAAAGCATTGAAAGATGTTTATGCCAACTGGGTCCCTGAAGATCGGATTATTTGCACTAATCTCTGGTCTGCTGAGCTCTCCAAGCTTGCAGCTAATGCTTTCTTAGCACAGAGGATTTCTTCCGTTAATGCCATGTCAGCACTGTGTGAGGCAACAGGTGCAGATGTCACCCAAGTGTCACATGCTGTTGGTAAAGACACGAGAATTGGGCCAAAGTTCCTCAATGCCAGTGTAGGTTTTGGTGGGTCTTGCTTCCAGAAGGACATCTTGAACTTGGTCTATATTTGTGAGTGCAATGGCCTTCCTGAGGTTGCAAATTACTGGAAACAGGTCATTAAGGTAAATGACTACCAAAAGACCCGCTTTGTGAACAGGGTGGTTGCTTCGATGTTCAACACTGTCTCAGGCAAGAAGGTTGCTATTTTAGGGTTTGCCTTCAAGAAGGATACTGGTGATACAAGGGAGACCCCAGCCATTGATGTGTGTAAAGGGCTCTTGGGGGACAAAGCCAAGTTGAGCATATATGACCCACAGGTTTCTGAAGAGCAAATTCAGAAGGATCTTTCGATGAAGAAGTTTGATTGGGATCATCCAACTCATCTTCAACCTATGAGTCCAACCGCTGTCAAGTCACTCCAGGTGGTTTGGGATGCTTATGAGGCAACCAAGGATGCTCATGCTATTTGCATTCTGACTGAATGGGATGAGTTTAGATTGCTAGATTACCAGAAGATTTATGATAATATGCAGAAGCCTGCATTTTTGTTTGATGGTCGGAATATTGTGGATGTGGAGAAGCTGAGGAAAATTGGTTTTATAGTTTACTCCATTGGTAAGCCTTTGGATTCATGGCTTAAAGACATGCCTGCCGTGGCATAAATAACATGAATCAATGTTGGAATGGCTTATGAGCAATCAACGGTGGAATTAGTATACCAGAGGAAATTTTTAACGCAAAATGTGTTTTTATTACCCTGTTATTACGATTAGATTTGGCTTCATGCTGTTCTAGAACATTTGTTTGGTATTGCCATGAGTTCTGTGGCATAGTAGCGTATGAATCTTCATCTGTAGTTAGTGGAAAATCTAAAGTTGTTCTTTGATAGTTTAGTATAATAAATCAGAACTCAGGGAAGTCTTATAATCATATTATATCTCTGTAGTCCCATTCTCACCTGGTTATGCATTAATATCGCTATGAAAGTTGAGAACATTGTCACTTTTCTGAGATTGTTCTGTTTGAGTTGGTTTTTGAGGCACATGAGTTCAATAACACAATTGTTGTGTGGGTTCATTTGGTAAGTTAGGAACTTATGATGAATTAACTTAAATTCGATTATCAAATGGTTCTTTCCCTCTAATTGCTTACCTTCACCAAAGACTTTCATAAGATTTGAGTTGAAAGGCTATGGTTCTTTATGATCCTTGGAATAATGGTGGTTCATTGATACATGGCTATATGTTACCTTTCAATATTATGAATCATGGCGTATCTGGTGGTTCGATTGGAGTGGATATGGTTTAATTTGATGTATAACTTCCTGATGATCATCTCTTTCATGAAAGGAGATGCATCTTTTTGCCCAGGAATTCAACCTTTTAATAGAGATTTCTGGGCAATACCCGAACACGTTGGACCAGGTGGTGAACATTCATGAGAGTGAATTGATTTGTTTGTTCATCTCCTCTTATCTCAGTTTCTATATGTATATATATTTATATATACATGTGCCAAGATCATTACTACCTATTACACATTTCTAACATTTGTACATCATTAGGTAGTTTCAATTTGCGTTTTCCTGCCTCAAGGCACTCTGTGCAACAAAGTCTTCCCAGGAAATGCTATTCTACCCTCTAGATTTCAAAGCACCATTTGTACTACTTTTTCATGCATTCTTGTTTGAACTTTCATTTGCATACTGAGTTGCTTGTTTTGTAAGATGAGGAGGTGAATTGTTTAGAACAATTCTGTTGACTCACCTGCTAAAACTTTTACGCTGTGTGTAGAATTCGAATTTATTGAGAGAGAGAAAAGGAAAAGAGAATGAAAAAGAAGAAGGATGTGAAATTTCAAATTATATGCTCTTGTTTGTTGACATTGAGAAAATGAGAAAGAAATGAGTAGCTATTTATCAATAATAATGTAAAGGTAAGTAATTGTTTTGTTTTCTTTTACTCACTATTTTTTCTTAATAACCAAATAACAAGAGTAATTTTATTTCTCATTTTTTTTTTCTTTTCCCCCTAAAAATCTGCGATTCAAACATAGTATAAAGGTTCAGACCATAATGCATTCACGTCTCTCCGTCCCAAATGAACTCAGTAATGATTTAGTTGTGTATTGTTAATTTGTTGAACTCAAATCTATACAAGTTTTCTCTTCATGCGCATGCATCCTTTATAAATGTAAGCCATATATTATGAGATGTGTTGGTTTGCAGATGATTACAGATGTTTTAGGTTTACTATCCAGGAGTGGATCCAATAAAAACAAAAAAAAGTTCTTTGTAAATGTATCGACAGATTATTAAAGTGCTATAGTTTCTTCTTATTAATGAAAAACTTCTAGCTTTTGTATTTCTTGTAATTGCAATTTTCAAAAGGTTATTACACAACTCAAGAGGGTTGATTCTTCAATATGAATTGTTATTTATATTGATAGATTATTAAAGTGCTATAGTTTCTACTTATTAATAAAAAAACTTTGAACTTTTGTATTTTTTGTAATTATAATTTTCAAAAGGTTATCACACAGTTTAAGATGGCTGATTCTTCAATATAAATTTTTATTTATATTGATAGATTATTGAAGTGCCATAGTTTCTTTTTATTAATGAAAAACTTCGAGCTTTTGTATTTCTTGTAATTACAATTTTCAAAAGGCTATGACACAACTCGGGCTGATTTTTCTATATAAATTGTTATCTTCATAAAATCATTGGAAAAAAATGCCACAGAGAGAGAGAGAGAGAGAGAGAGAGAGATTGCCAATTTTAAAAACCTGCATAGAAATTACAGAGTATAAGAAATGAGAAATTTATTCTTATTTTCAAAAAATTAAAAAAAAATGATTATAGTTTTTTGAATTTATTTTCCTGGTCTATTTTTTTCTTTCCCTTCATAAATTCAATACATAGAATCGGGCCGGTTTGATTCTAAACTCCACGAGTCCGTGGACGTGGACCTTTGACAAACCGGGTTTCTTTTTCGGATCGTCACGTGACGTCTACAAAAGCACGAACTGTACCTTCAAACACCCGTCGTCGTTCTCCATCCAATCTCTCTCGGGTCGAGGTTCGATTCTCTTCCGATTCTTCTTTTTAATCCTCAAATTAAACCTCACATTCTATCAATTCTCGCTATTATCTATCAGTTGATCCCTCTTTCAATCCCAGCCGTTGATTCTACACAATTCTAGGGTTAGGGTTTCAGTATCCACATCTAATCCACGCATTTGGACCTTCAACCTCTCGATCCTCTGTACAGGAACTATTGATTTTGGATTTCTGTTCTGTCCCCTCTATCATTGGGTCATGATTTTGTAGATTATTGCTACCCTTTTGTGGTTATAGGGTTTCGAGGTTTCGGTGTTTATAGGGTTCGTTGGATCTGTAAATTCTTTGAGGGTTTTGGTAAGTATGTTCGTCAATTATCGTTTCGTGTTTGTTTTGATGGAGAATTTGTTGGGTTTTGCATGGATTTGAGAATTGACCCAGAATTTTTTTGGAAATTCATATTCCATCCAGACTTTTTCTTTTTTCTTTTATATTTCACATATATATATATATATATATGTGTGTGTGTGTGAATTTTCCAATGCTTTTTTGGTTTTTATAATTTATGGTTTATTTTTATTTTTTGTTACAATTGTTGTTTTAATTTTTTTAAATAAATAGAAAAAAATGACCATTCATTTGAAATTTGAATTCAAATAATATTGGGAATTAACAAGCTAACATTGCTCTCCAGTATCATGCTTTCTTGTTTCAGAGCACATACACAGACGTGCATGTCTATACATGAGTGTGTATATATGTTTGTATGTATATTTTTTAGGTGGGGTGGTGATGCCACATTGGGTGTAAATGGTGAATATTTTAAGTTCGTATATTAGATTGGATTGAACCCCTGAGCATGCTGTTTGGTCTTAATGCATATGTTGTGGCCTTCTGGGTGGCTTCAATAGTCAACTTTGGTACTGCTGAGAGCAACCACAGAAAGAAAAGAAGAGCTGTTTAGAATGACTTGTCAATTAAACTGAACCCATTGGCAGTTTCATTATAACAACGTGCTTTATGCTTATAATGCGAAAACTGATTGTCATAACGCTTATATTACTGTCAACATGTGCAGCTGCCTGTACCAAACCTTCAAAGAGGGCAATTATTTTTGGGGTACATTGGAGGGCCAGGGCCCTGCCGAGGTGGAAGGTGAGTCAGACCCATGATGACCTCATGGCATGGTTGAGGGCACTACTACCATTGTGCTAACCCTGCTCCTCACTTTTATTGCTTTCTATGTGATATAAAGTGAGCAACTTTGGAACTTAATCCTCATTCCCCCGGCCGAGTGCCTTGTGCATCCAGAGGCTTAGTGTTGGGAAACATTCACACCTTTTTTCTAATAACAGTGAATATAGTTAATGCCACTATTTCTGTTCTTGGATCGGTTTTAGTATTGTCTTCATATTTTTGTTTTGAATTTGTCAAGCAGCCTTGTAATGTAATTCTAATGCCGCTACAATGGTGTCTTATTCACCTAGAGGTTTAGTGCGTAATGCTAAAAAAACAGTGAGATTTTGGCCCGAGACCTTTCCTTTTAGGCAAAATGTTTGATATGTAGGACACTTATCCATATCAAAATTTGGCGTGCAAAACTGCCATATGTGTTTATTCTACTTTCTTTTTCATGTTCATGAAAGAGGCTGTTTTAGTTTTCCTAAATGGTTCAGCATTTGCAAGGTGATTTGCATTTTTGTCAAGAAATTACTGAGTGCTTATAACTGCCGTTACATTTTTGTAATATATGGTGCATGATACCCACACTTCAAATATGGATATAATTTTTGATAAGGTATGTCCTTAAACACAAAAGTCAGAATCTGTGGCCTTGCAACTACATTATGGGGAGTTGCAGTCCAATACCCTTGTTCATGTCAATTTAGAAATTCACGGGTCTGTGGAGAGTACACAAATCATAGAAAACACTAAGCATATGATGCTAAAATACAGTTGTATTGATTTTCCTTGGGGAAGCTGGTTTTCTATGCTAATACGTTTGCTCTTTTCTCATTGGAGTTGTCTTCACCTTTTATTGTTCATAATGCAGGTCAAAATGGGATTCAAACGGCCTTTTGATGAGGAGGATTTTCAGGAGTTTCCTCTTAAGCACCCAAGACAAATTGACTGTGGCAATAAGCTGATCTCATTCATGGAAATATATCCTTGTAAAGAGGCCACTCAAAAAGCTGATATTCCAGGTAAGGGATTCATGGTTAATCTGATATGGGGCATCCACAGGCCTACCCCACCTGTAATGCATAAGTTTCTATTTGTCCTCAACCCATGGGTTGCGGATATAAACTCCTCCACTATTTATGAAGGAGCTCTCCATTTAATCCCAAGTTTGCTCCTCCCTGCTGTCGCTTGCCGCTGAAACCTGAAACCACCATGGAGGCATGGATCATGCAAGACAGCTTGGAGGTTCTTTTCTGAAAATAGGGAAAAATATTTCTACAAAATAGGATATGAAAGCCAGAAAACCCAAATCTCTAGAAACATCAAAGAAACAATTGAAAATTATGGTTTCGGCCCTTTTCTACATTCTAGGAAAACTAGGTTACACGAGAGAGAGAGAGAGAGAGAGAGAGAGAGAGAGAGAGAGAGAGAGATGCAATTGTGAAAAGCTTGATTAGGAAGGGTGACTGCTTCTGATAATCACATTTCAGCTGATTGTGCCTCTATGTGAGTGGTTGTGTGGTTGCATGAGAAAGCACTGAAGGCCGAGGGACATAATACATGAAGTGCTGTTTGGTTAATATTGTTTAAGAGGGGTAGAATAGGAATTCTAGTATTAGGGCTCAAACAAAGCAAAAGGGGGAAGTGTGCCAAGGCTGGTTCCATGTGGGTCAACTTCAGGACTACTAATCCGAGACCTGACTTGGCAAACCTGACCCTTCACGTCATATCATGCACCTAAGCAGGGGCGGAGGGAGCATGCGCCCAGAGGGGGCACGTGCCCTCCTGTCACGGGTTGCCACCCGTGGCACGTCTGGGGTCGCGAGGGACCTTGGCGTGGGGCATGTCTGAGTATGATTGGTCGGTGGCATGACAATCTCGTAATTTGTATTTTTCATATTTATTAGATATATGGATTATGACTCCTCGAGGGGGTAGTATGTTTCTTCCTATCAGTTTGGAGATGGCTCAGAATGCTATTATAAGAGGGGGGGGAGGGGCATGGTGTTGACTCTACTACCCCCTGGTGCTACCGAAAGGGACAGCATTCAAGTGAGTCCCTCAAGGGAGTGGGCGAGACTTGGGGGTCGGCTGTGGCACGTGGCTGCAGTCCTCATGCTAGTCAAGGGGCTACATGGGCGGCATTGTGCCCGGTGGGGCAAATGTTGGGCATTGGCGTCGAGGATGGGGTTGTGGCATTCGCACCCGCTACGCCATAATTATAAAGTGGTGGGGCTTATGTCCATGACGGATTGGGCCTCGGTGTGCACACTTGCATGCTGTGTGCCTCGTGTGCACTTGCACATTGGGTTCACGTTTGTGTACACGGTCGCTTGTTTTGGCTAGCATGGGTGTCGCGGGGCACTATGCTGGGGGCTTATTTGTTGCTATTCGGTGGTGCCTTTCCTTGCAGGCAACCTTGACGCAGGGCGCTAAGAGCTTCATGGATGGAGGCGTCATGCCTATCAGGTGATGCTTGGCTGACGCGCGCATGTCTAGTTGCACATGGCTATTCGACTTGTGTTTCGAGAGGGACTGGTGCTAAGCACATTGCTTGTCGTGTGTGCGCGCATTTGAGTATAGCGTTGCTATCGCCTATAGCTTGGGTTGCCTTATAGCTTGAGTATCAGAGGTCTGTGCTTAAAAAGTTATGCGGGGCATTACGGATGGATCCTGGACAAGTGCATAATCTTATGCCTTGGTGTTTGAGTTTGGCGGGACTATTGCTTGATGCATAGTCGCCTCACGGGTGTATTCCGCTGCGTATGATCATGGCGGGTCGCATTACTGTCACCGTGTGGTGCCCGGCTTGCTAGCCCGTGACACCCCCCCCTCAAATTTCTAAAATGACACTTTTACTTATAGTTTTGTAAAAAAATTTCAATTTAGCCCCTAAAAATTGAGAAATGCCCCCCTTAAATTTTTAGATATTTCATTTTTGTCTACATTTTTAAGAAATATTTTCAATTTTTTCCTTTAAAATTTTATAAATGCTTCCTAAAATTCTCAAATATTCTATTTTTACCTATAATTTTAAGAATAGTTTTTAATTTTTACCCACTAAAACTTGATAAATGCTCATTTAAATATTTATTTTGCTTTAAAGACCTATATATATATATAAATTTGTATACATTATACATATATGGAAACCAAGTGTCTTATTGTTGATTACACCAAATTTTTTTTTTTATGATTAACAATTGCCCCCCCTTAATGGATTTTCTGGCTCCACCACTGCACTTAAGTTGACCCATTAGTGCCAGAACCAGGGCAGAGTGAATCAGTTGATTTCATTGTCTAAGTTTCCTATTTCATTAAGCCATTAATTACGTAACGAAGTGGACATTAGGAAGTTTTTTTGCCCCTAGTGGCATTATACACAAACACATGCGTGGATGTTTGAAATATTCTTAAAAGATGGATTAGCTGTCTCTCCTTTTTCTTTTCTTTTTGTGTAAGATGTTGTAAATAGCTTTTTGATTGAAGAAGATTCCTTAACTGCTAAGATCAAAATGGAATGAAATATGAGCTTGTTGGATGGTTTCAAAAAAATTTGTTTCACATGACCGTTGGGCATATCCTTGTTAATGTTAATAGTGATATCAAGTTTAGGGCCTCTAAGTTTTTTGCCTTTTGCTTATGTCATGTGGTATAGCTATCTATGGCACACTAAGAACCTGAGTCAGCTATATTTACTTTTTGACAGAATTTGTTTAGTGATGATATTATTTTGATGTGAGTAGGTGAATGTGAGGGCATGTTTTCTAAATTTCAATCGGGTGATGGACTTGAATATGACAACAGAAACGTGATTTCATATGTAGCTGACAAAGAGTTTGAGGTCAGTGCTCCCTTGTCATGGGTCACCAGCGGTACCAGTGACGAAGATGTTGGATTGGGTGCAGCAGTTTGCTCCTCTCTTTCTCCGGAATATTTTGAATTTTATTTTCGAAGGAGGTCGACAGTTCAGTCAGGGGATACATATTCATCATTGTTGGATGGGTCTCCTCGAAAACAAATTCCTATCGGACCAAATCATCAAGCTGAGGTTCCAGTATGGGACCCACAAGCGATGAAGAAATATTGTTTGAGTTCTGATCACATCGTTGATGCTGTTGGGGGGAAACTGATGGGGGATTGTGTGTTTCCAATGCCCAATCCAGAAATGTCTGCTCACAGTGATGTTAAGGCTGGAGATGGTAGAAAAGACTGTATGTGCCTTGATCAGGGTTCTATCAGATGCGTGCGACAGCATGTCAAGCAGGCAAGGGAAAGGATAAGAGAAACCCTTGGGCATGAGAAATTTGTTCAGTTAGGGTTTGGTGACATGGGAGAGGAGGTATCACAAAAATGGACTAAAGAAGAAGAACGGGTCTTTCATGAAGTTGTTTACTCTAATCCTGTGTCACATGGTGAGAAGTTTTGGAAGCATCTCTCTGTGGTGTTTCCAACTAGAATGAAAAAGGAAATTATTAGTTATTATTTCAATGTCTTTATGCTTTGGAGGCGGGCTGTTCAGAACAGATCTAACTTTTTGGATATTGACAGTGATGATGATGAGTGGCAGGGAAGTGATGGAGGCCCCATCCTAGTTACACAAGAGGATGAAGACTCTGCAATTCAGTCTCTTGTTGATCAAGGTGTTCGAGTGGACCATGAAGATGATTCCGCTGATGGCGATGACGACGATGATGACTACGATGATGAAGATGGGGAGAATTGTGATGCTCAAAATGTTGTCTTTGAGTGTCAGCCCGAGATAGTCGGCTCATTTGGTTCAGCTTATACAAGGGCTGCTGTACGAGAGAATGCAGTTAAGGGTGACCATAAGGAGCATTTTCACGGCAATGATGATGGATCAGCTGATGGCTTGGGCGATGGTTATTTGTTGGAACCATGTGATGCTAAAATCTGGGATGCCAGTTACCCAATGAGTCCATTTGGAGGTATTGATCTTCTATCAACAGGGAACATGATTGAAGAGATCTTTGGCCCATGCACTCAGAACAGAAAGTCGAGTGAGGAGAAAAAGGATTAGCTAGTGGCTCTTCAGATGATCTTTCCTGTTTTGCAGTATTTATTTTGCACATGCTGCCTTGGTGAGTGCCAAGAATGCAAAATCCCCAGAGAAGATAATTTTCTTCCATAGCATATAAGAGTCCCAAATTTTCCCATGTAAAGTCATTTTTTTCGGATTTAAGTTATATAGTGTTTGGGTACTTCCTATGGAAGCTTTCCATTTCCTGTGTAGCCTGAAACCTAAATTTGGTTTCTCTTCTTAGAGATATTTCTGTTGGATTAGAATGTGTTCTATATATGATTTTTAACTTTGTACAGCTTTTGATTCAGAACATGCATTGACAATCTGTGTTGTTGATAGATGAATATCAGAAGGGAAAAAAAGAGTTTCACTGCTGAATTAGTATTCATCAAGTTGAAGTTCTAGCAGTATCTGAGGAAGCTCTTGCATGTAATGGGCCAGCTTTTTCAAGCTTCTTAATCTCAATTATAGACTCTTTCTAATCGAGACCATCCCAATCCTTTGCCAAACTAGTTTTGGTGAAAATTGATTCCTTTCCTTCCAGTTTCCTGTTTGTTTAGTGAGAAGATCACACAAACAAACACAATTGCTATGACTCAGCTATGCATTCAGAATAAAGTTGAGCTTGATGTCTGCATAATTAATATGATTTCATCCTTGTCCTTCAAAGTCTCTGGTTCAAAGATGATAAATTTGAAAAGTCGGGGTGGAGACATTTTCCGGTCAACACGACAAGGGATGATTACTCAAAATTTTTGTTTGGTTTGGTCAGGTCAGCTGGACAATAACCCACCCCATTCAAGAAGGAACGTCATTCATTGGTGACAGGTAGCCTCAAGTTTCAGCTTCTTTTCTCTAGACAGATGCAGAAAACTGATTCAATTTGTTTTGGGAAATCCAACGGCAATACGAATGGTTTTCACTTTACCTTTGCCTAACAGTAAAAAAATCAGTTCTAGTGGTAACTAGGTCAATCTTCAAATTAGTAATTTTTTTGTCTGCTTTGCAAAACCATCATTTGCTAGATTGAGATGAAAAAATTACTTATCACTTGAGATTTATCTTACGTTCCGCTGAAATTGATTTTTTTTTTTTTTAACAGTTGGGTATTGGTACCGTGAAAATCACTCATGGTACCATAGTGTTCCATTTATTTTAGCCTCACTGGTAAGTTATGGTCAATAGAGGTTTAAAACAAGAATTTTATGTTGAACCAGGCAATTTACCAGACTAACTATTCAGCTTAGATTACCCTTATTTAATTCTATTAGAACAATGAGTCTAATCAAAGAAAGAAACACCGGACAGGGACAAGAAGATGCACACAATTGGTTTGACTCGGCCAATGGAAGTGTTTGGCAATAGTTATGCTAATGCGGCAAAATCATTGTATTGTTGTCAAATGACACACATAATATCAGTTCCATGGAAAGGTCCCGTTTCGTCTACATTGTTTTCAAAAAATTTATTTTTATTTTTATTTTTCGTTATGTTTTTGGTGTTTTTGGAAACAAAAACAATGGGAAGTTTAATACCATTTGTACATGAATGTATACTAATATTGTTGAATTTTTTCAACTCATAATAACCCCAAATATTTAATTTGCTTGTGATTAAGATTTTAATATGTTTGTATGGCATGATATAATTTGTTTGTGATACCACATCAGTAAAATGACATGACATTACCATTGCATTGAATATTTTTTCGTCTATATAGTTCATCTATGACATTGCAAAGGAGGAAATTCTACATCCACCAAAAGAAAAAGGATAATATTATACAAGTAAAAAATTTATATGTAATTTATTATTTGAATGATGAGATTAAATAAGGATTTTTTATTTAAAAAAAAAACACTTATTATGATGACTTTTAATTACAAAAAAGGTAATATTATATAAACAAAAAAATCATATATAATTTATAACTAGAATAATGCGGTTGAATGAGTGTCATTCACTTTAAAATCAAATACTCATCGTGATGACTCTTAATTAGAAAAATATCACTGTCATATTATTTTAGTAAGATTTTTTATATAAATTTTTTAAAAAATAATATTTTTGTTACCAACAAATGCTAATGCACATCATTCTAAACAATTTTTCTGGATGAGTTGTATTTTTCCGAAAAAAAAAAAACTTACATGCAATGTACTACCATTCAAAGCTAGATCTGTGTGGAAAATGAATACAAGAGAATTGTACAAAATGACAAATGTCTATCATGAATTGGGGTGGGGGCAAATGAGGAAATTCAGAGAGCAATAACGGCTGAAGATTCGGTCCTTTCATGGGGTGTGGGACTTTTAGAAGTCCAAAGACAAAGGAAGGCATATACAAGTTTGGAATTGCTGTAGTTTTAGTCTATGTAATGTTATATATACATATATATATATATATATACATACTGGTACTTGTCAATCTCACCCCTTGGGATCCTCAAAGTGTGGCACAAGTACTGGCCGTCTGATTGAAAACAGCGAAATGCACTGTCACGAGTACACGTGTTACCCATCTTCTCTTTCCTCTCCTCTTTCTCTAATCTTTGCTTCCATGCATGGAATTCTCCTCCGACTACAACACACAAAGAAAGAGATATATATATAGAGAGAGAAAGGGTTATGGTTTCTGTTTCAATTGTTTATCTTCGGAGGCTTGTTCATGGCCATCATTAGCGACCCATCGCTTCAAGGGTTTTGATTTTTCTTGTCGAATTCTTCAAATTTTGAACATTCAAGAGAGGGCGAGAAAAGGGACTGTGCACAGAAATGGAATTCAAAAGGTCTCTTTTTTTCGATGTGGGTCTGATCTTGTACTTTGCACAACTGTCACATCTCTAACCACTTTGATTCTCGTCTGATCATTCGAAATAAACCAAGGAACTTCGTGATCTGCGTCCAACCCAGTTGCCAGATTTGAGCTTTTTCAAGCTTTGGTTCTGTTATTTTCTGATCTGGATTTTGTTTCGGGTTCCTCTGTTTCTTCACCGGTTGGGTTCTTCTTGCTGGTACAAGATCACCAAAATGCAGCATTGTTGGATGATTTAAGGTAGCAAATGATTCACTGATCTCGTTTTCTGCATTGGGTTTTCTCTATTTTGAGTGATCAATCAAACAAATCAATGGAAGAGGATCGGGAATCGAAGTTCGTCTGCAGGTTCTGCAACAAGAGGTACCCATGTGGGAAGTCCTTGGGAGGTCATATCAGGTCTCATTTGATTGGAAATTCAGCTGAATCAGATGAAAAACTTGAAGCCAATGTGATGAAGAACAGTGAGCGAAACTGTAAGGATTCAAGGTTTGAATTTGGTGGGCAATCTGGGTATGGCCTGAGGGAGAATCCCAAGAAAACGTGGAGGATGGCCGATTCGAACTCACCTCCTTCGCAGCAACTTCAGCAAGAGCAGGTTTGCAAGCAATGTGGCAAAGGGTTTCAATCTTTGAAAGCTCTCTGTGGTCACATGGCTTGTCACTCAGAGAAAGAGAGGGTTTCGAAGGAAGATCATTCATGGGTGATGGATAGTCACTCCGACACGGAGGCCGAGGCTCCGAGGCGGCCGAAGAGAGCAGCGAGTATGAGGTATAAGAGACTTCTTGTGAAATCTTCTTCTTTGGCAAATGGTTCTTCCTCTGTTTCTGAGATTGATCATGAACAAGAGGAGGTAGCTATGTGTTTGATGATGCTTTCTAGGGATTCTGGGAACTGGGTTGGTGTTAGTTCAGTTGCAGAGTCTTCGGATAACAATTCTGTGGTTTTAGAGACTAAGTCATCATCTATTGACATGAGAATTGGTAGAAAGCCTGTGGAAACTAAGAAACTAGCAAAGGGGAAGTTGAAATCTGGTCTTTGGGACTCCCAGACCGTTCAATTTGAGAATTCTGATTCTGGGTACTTCATGAATGGACCTAAGAAAGCGAATTCAGATGTTTCTGTTGATGGGTTTTTGAGAAATGACAGTGGATCCAGATTGGGGAAAGGCCTAAACAAAGTCAAATGTAGAGGAACTGAATTCAGCAAGCGTTTGTCTAAGGAAAAAGGAATTGGAATTGCTTCAAATCCGACTAAATATGATTCAAGAAAGAGGCTGTTACAAGGCTATTCCAGTGTTCAAGTATCCAACAATGCTTCAGAGAGAAGCAAATATGAGTCTGGTAGTAACAAGAAGCAAAGATTTCAAGACTCGTCCTGCAATGGTGACAGAACATTGAAGCCAAAAAAAATCAAAGGCCATGAATGCCCAATTTGCCACAAAATCTATAAGTCAGGCCAAGCTTTAGGTGGTCACAAGAGGTCTCATTTCCTCAGAGGCTCAGAAGAGAGAAGCAATCAGGCTCTGGTAATCAAGCAAGAGCTTTACGAGGTTCCTGATCTGCTTGATCTTAATCTTCCTGCTCCAGTAGAGGAAGAGGCAAACCGGCATTCCCATTTCATACCATGGTAGGATCGGATCAGAAGCAGCCGATTGAGATTAGGGTTCTGGTAATATTTCCATGGCGATGCAATGAGTGTACAGACATGGTGGATTCTCTAGTTCATGTTATGCTCTTTAATTTCTTCAAATTTTTTTCGTCCAGATTCAAGGATGTTGAAGGGATATGACAGTTGCATTGCTGCTTCTATAGACTATAATGTCTCTCTTTTCATCCTTTTTTTTTTTTTTTGTAATGTTTCATGAAGGCCTCCATTTTCACAGATTTTTAAGGTTAGTGATCTGTTTTGTTTAGAAGAAACTGAAATTTCTGTGTGTTCTTGAGTTTCTTCTTCTAACTGTTGGATTTCTGTCCTTTCTTTTTTTTTTTTCCTCTGTTTTCATCTTTCGAAGAAAAAATGATTTTTAGTCGTCTTAATCTATCATTGAGAGGTTGGAAGCAATCTCACGTAACAATGGCCCTTGGGATGAGCATTAATCCTTTACATTCGTTTTCAAATTATGTCAAATTTTACTAACTTGAAGCACTTTTCACTGTTGATTGTGCTTTACCCAAAGGAGGAAAGTGCCACTGTCTTGAGTGGGAGAAATGCAGAAAGTTCTGTAGATATTGGAAGATTGCTTTGTTGAAACTATATCCCCAGTTTTTTTTTTTTTTAAAATAAAGTTGTACAATCAGAAAATTTATACATAATTTTTATATAAAATGGCCTGATTAAATGGGAGTATTTCAGTCAAAAATAAAACATCCTGCCATTGTCATATCATAAAATCGCATTTTTTTTTTCCCCACATTTATATCAATTTGTTATATGTAAGACAATATTGGATAAGCCATCAAGAATTGTTCTTAATTTGGAAGTTGCTTGAAAACACATCCTTGGGGAAAAGCTACCCAATGGGATCTACATAACATGGTCTTTTCTTAATTTAACACAAATTACTTCTTTTCCACCTAAAGACATAAAGAAATGGGTTTTGCTAAGGCCCCATTAGTACTACTAGTATGCTGTTTGCCATGGGATTTAGCAGCTGGTGTCCTATTGGCTGCCAACATGAAGAAGAAAGAGCAAAAAGGAGTCTCAAACTCAAAAGTACTTGGTTGGGGAGCTTTCTTTACTTAATTTCTTGAGAGGGTTAGGCTACTTTCAGCTTTGAAGATAGGGCAGGATTAGTTACAGAATTGTGAGAAATCATAGCCAGTGAATTTCAGAGCTTCCATAGTTTAAGAGAGAGAGAGAGAGAGAGAGAGAGAGAGAGGAAAAATTCTTTTATTCCATGTGGGTTCATCATTTTGTTTTAAAATTGAAGAACCACTCATGGAACAGCAACTCATGTTAATCTTGGAATGGATGGTTTGGAGAAAAGCATAAACAGGACTGTGTCTTAGTTTTGACAAAGCTTGTTCTGGTATGGAACCTACAAAAGATATGTATTCAAGCCTACTAGATGTAAAATGGGCCAAGCCGGGGCGGGTACGGCCCGTATGAAATGTGCACCGGCACAACATGGGCCAAAGCTAGTTTTTGAAAGAAAAAAAGCCCTAAAATGATCAGAGCAGTGTAAAATGGGCCCGACTGGCATGGATACGACCTGTTAAAGCATGGGCTCGCGGGCTTGGCACGAGCGGGCTTAGTCCTAGAACTTGTGGACTAGCACGGTTTAAAATGGGTTGTACTAATCCTGGAACGAAGCATGACGGGCTCAATTTTAAACAGTTCGGTCTGTTTGATAGTTCTACTCTCGGACGGAAACGTAGCACATCACTTAAAAATAGGTGCTCACTTTTGGAGCTTGAAACCTAAAGGATCTTGCAATGAAATAAAGATTATTAAGAGCATTATCTAATTCACATAGCATACCAGATGATTTCTATGGTGGATATATTATATATATATTCAAAACTTTTGTACAAAAAACTCTACCATAATAATGTAACGGTGGTATTTTTGTAACTACTTCAACCATGTCATTTTGTGTATAATTCTCTTTTTTCATTATGCGTAAGGGATGTTCGGGTCAGCTTATGCGCATCTCGGCTAATTCTCTCCCTGATCTGGTCAAAAAATTTTGCACACAATTTTGTATACTCTCTCTTTTTAATATCAATACTATTTGTTTTTGGGATTATACGAAACCCATGCGTTAACCGGCCTGTCTCTATTGGATTTTTTTTGGGCGGGGCTTGTTTTTGAATTCATGTTTGGACATATATCTACTTCTCTCTGATGATGGCCCAATTTGACATTGTCAATAGTCAGGTCCATGACATCCCCGTTTTAAAAAATTTTTCTTGGGTAAATTACTATACTCATCCTTGTGATTTAACATTTGGGTCAATTTGATCACTCTTACTCTCAATTTTCCCACACAAAATCCTAACCTTTCATATATATATATATATATATGTATTTTTTTTTTTAAATTTGGACCTTCCGTACGATGTTTCAGCAAAAGTCACAGCGAAAAATAGTCATGAGATGCAAACCTCAATTACTTTTATATGCACAAATTAAAACTACAGGGACCAAAATGATAAAACAGTTCAACTACCGAGATTATTGAATAGGAAAAATGAAAAGTATAAGAACCACAGTGAAAGGAAAAAAAAACCATAAAGACTCCTTAGAGTGTAGTGAAAAGCTAATTTTAACCCCCACGAGCAGTACATGAGTTTGTGACCTTTTCTAAACATCATAGGATTTTTTTATTTTACTGTCACAAATTGAAATAACTACAGAGACCAAAATGGCACGTAGGCTAAACTACAGCAGCGGCTGTAATTTACCTTTCTTTTTTGAATAAAAAAATTAGCTCCTATCAAAAAGAGTAGAGACTAAATCAAAGAAATTTCTGCTCTGTCATCTACAAATTCACCATAAAATTAGGTTGGCCGTTGTGCCCGAAGTGGAGAAAAATTGGGGTCCCATTAACTATGACCTTAATTTGACTGATTCCAGAAGGCCAATGGAGCATTGTCATTGTAAAATGATTTTCACATGATTAATTGTGAACCTCAAAACAATTGATTTGAATAATCCTTCATGATTCAACCCTAAATCAGTCTTTCTCTTGACTCTATGTTACACAATAAGTCCATGTTACGCAATAATTGATTAGAAAAATTCAATCATGTATATAGTGGGTCTGTCTCAATGGTTACCGCTCTAAAGACCTGCTCATTTGGTAAAGCCATTTGGTAAGTATTCAAATTCTACCAACTCTTTCTCCTTCTTCTTTCCTTTCTCTTAATTGCTTTGTATAAAAATATATGTATATATAATCTCAAGATGTAAAGATGACCCAAAGGCGCACTCGTGTTTTTAAAAATGGGAAAAGAGAGGTCTCTTTTACTTCAAATTTTATATCAAAACTCTATAGATTTAGATCACAAGCTCAAATCAATTGCTTTCATCAGGTTCAATCATTTTATTTGTATAGTTTAATTAGCTTTTTAAATTTTATGAGAATTTCTATAATCTCTTATAATTTAAAAGTGAACACATAATTCTCATGTAGTATGAATTTAGTTGTAAGAGAGATAAAAATTAAATCATTAGAATTATCAAATGTGTATTTTTATAATTTTATGTTTTAAAAATAGAGCATTAAAAAGATGACTTTGCCCTTTTATCTCAAAATAAAAAATTATCATTCGTAAAAGTATTTTTATCATTTCATTAAATCTATTACGATTTCATTCATTTTACAAATAAGTTTAAACTATATCAAAATTATGTGTTTATTTTTTAACCATAAAAAATTATGTAAAATTTATTCGAACTAAGTAAAGCGTTATTACCCCTACATTTTTTTGTTGTGTTCCTATTATTTTGCCAACAATGAGTGTCAAGATTCCAGATTGTCACTGAGCTGACGAGCGATATGCATAAGAGCCCGATCTGCCGAGGAAGAGCCATTTGGATCGCCGAGGAGTCGGGTAAAACCCCGGACAAAGCGGCGAATAAAGTGGCATATTTTCCTGTCACCCGCGCAAAATCTGTGGTACTGTGATTAGTCAGTCACAAGAATGGAAAGAGACACGTGTACGGCCGGAATAGGGGTGACATTAGCAGAAAATGACACCGCATGTGAAAGGAGCGAGACGGTGTTCACGCGGGAACACCCCACACCAGGTGTATAGTTTTGGTCCTTTAGGACAATGACTACTTCTTTTGTCATCAAGTGGATGCGACGTGTCTTTGTCTTCCCTCAACCCCTAAAACCACCCAAACCCCCTTGCATTTTTTTCCCCATTTCCTCTCACTTTCTTATTTTTCAAATTTTATGTGGTTAGAGAATTCATCAAAAGAGAAATCTTTTGAGACTTTACCTATAGCTAGTCTATATCTCCATTAGATTTGTCTCTCTATTTAGTAGGACTTTTTCTCAAGCTTTTTAAGCCAAAATGTTAATTTTTTTATTTTTTTGCTTATCTTAAGTTTATAAAAATAAATAAATAAAATTTTGAAGAAGTTTTTTACTTATAAAGCAAAATAAACCAAACTCAAAAAAAGTCTCACCAAACAGCGAAAGCCACTTCACTTTCAAGAGTCGATTTAATTCAATTCTGTTAAGAACTAAACTCACAATCAAACTAACCAAACCCTACTTAGCATACGTAAGTAAGATTGTCCTTGTCATCTTCTCGTAGTCGAATGAATTTTTGCATTCAATGGAAGTGGCTAACAAATGAGATCATCTAGTCTTAGATATGTTTGATATTTAACGAAAGAAATGAGAGGAGGAAAAATTACCTTATTTTATTTGGTTTTAATTTAGGAGCGAAGGTAAAAGAACTTCATCTCCTTTTTCTCTTTCCTTTCTTTTTGAATAGTTATTCTATTATTTTTTGCTTTCAATTTCAAAGAATGAAAGGAAATCACTTTCCTCTCAATCCTTCACAAAATCAGCATTTTTCCTTCCACTTTCTCTCATTTCCTTTCTCTTCCTTTTCTATTCTTCCTTAATTTTTGTTCAAGTCTTGGCCTTAGTTTTTCTTTTTGGTTCTAGTCGTAGCCTTTGTGATTTTTCATATATTTTTCAAATTGAGATTTAGACGTTACAAGTTTAAAAGCGAAAACAAACTCTCCATACGCAGTGGTAAATTTCTTACGTCTGACCTTTCTTAGAAACTGCAGTCGAAACTATTGCAATTAACTTTATGCAACCAACGGGATTGCTCAATAGTAAGATGATAGTTGACACTTGCTTGAAGTAGTGTAGCAATGTTTGAAACCTAAAAGAGTAGTTTGACCAGTCCAATAAGAGTCCATCGATTCTCTCTTTTACTGTAAAATGCATCAATCTCAACTCTTTTGCTTGTAGCCAAACAATTAAGTACCCTAAGAAATTTGAATTTCATGCTAATTTTGATTTTACAAGGCTCAATCGCAAACTAACTTGGCATTTAAATATAGAGTAATTACATTTTACATCTATGTAATTTGGGTCAAAATTAGATGATTTTCTTGTGATTTTGAATTAATCTGCAAGTGGATGAAAATTATTAAATTTAACAAAAATTCTATCATAAGAATATTTTTATTATTTTATATATCTAAATTAGAACATTAAAAAGATGATTTGGCCTTTTTATGCCAAAAAGATTATGAAAATCAAAGATTATGTCTTTAAAAAAATAATTTCGTCATTTTATTCAAATTAAAACATAAAAAAAACAACTTGGTGAAATAACAAAAAAAAAAAAAACTCGATAGGCAACATTTTATTTTGGCATAAAAGGGTCATAATTTTTTATTTTCGTAATCTTTTTGGCATAAAATAGTCAAATTATTTTTTTAATGTTCTAATTTAAAAATATAGAATGACAAAAATACCTATATAATAAATTTTTTATTAAATCTAACAATTTTTATCTATTTACAGATTAATCTAAAATTATAAAAATCATGTGCTCACTTTTAAATTATATGAAGTTATCTTATTTTTATTTAAATTATAAAAAATAAAATATAATTACTCCTATAAATATTTGAGCTAACATACTGTAAATGTACCAAAAGGAGGAAAAAGTCAAAGTAAGGACTTTGATATCATCGTTCTAGCTGTGCTACCTAGTTAATGAATACCTATATGACACAGATAGTGGGACTTTAAAATCCGCTCGTGTTGGATTCGTATAAAGCCGAATCGATATCAGTTTGTTAGTTAACTAAGTCAAGTTTGGATATATTTTAAATTTATTAATATTTTAAGTTTGATTGAATTTGACTCAATAAATTTATATATAGCAAAAGAAATTAAACTACTTGAACTCGATTTGATTAAAACTCATTAGAGATCCGCTTGAAAGTAAAACAAACTAAGTTTGAATACATTTTTAAATTTATTAAGACTTTCAAACTAGGTTAGAACAACCAAGTACTCGACTCATTTACACGTCTAAGGGATAGAATATTCGTATGTAAGAAAATACGAAACATTTGTTGAGTCAAGTTTGATCCCTATATTGATTTTGATGATAACAAAACCATGTGATTGTTATCTAATGATTTCACTTGAGTGTGCAGATTAGATTATAATAATTTGATAATAAGAAAATAATTGAGTTGATCGGTTGAGTATCCAACAAGAAGATTACTTAGGTAATCTTATTCTTAAAGAGTTTGAAGATGTTCAAGGAGTTCAACAAGTATTGAAAAGAAGAATGTAAACACCTAAAGATCTTATGGGAATTCAATAATTTATTCACTATGAAGATCCTCGATCCTCATGGCTATATCAATCCACTAAAGTATCAATTGCATAAGAAAGGAGGAGCAAAAGCTTGTATGCTCTAAAGCATAAAGCACAAAAGAAAAGAGTAGTAAGTTTCTACTTATCACATTGGAAGCTTCACATTGAAGAACTTGTATTGAGAAGCTTGTCAAGAAAGATCAAAGGTTGATGAAGTATCATGAGTTGATACATTCAGCAATTTCATAGTCACAACCTCATTTAGATGACTCTTACAAGACATGGAAGCTCACTTTGGAAGATTTGAAGATGTCTTGAAAGTACTGATAAGAAATCACAAGAGTTGGAAACTTCATTGAAGATTATGTTGAAGTCTTGAATAGATGGAAGAAGTTATAGAAAAAATCAAGTTGACGAAGATCAAGCAAATAAATTGAAGAAGTTCAAATAAGCATAAAAGATCAATTGAAAAAAAGAGATCTCAAGTCTTGAAAGCTCTCTTGAAGATTTTGAAGAAGACTTAGATTAATGGAAGAAGTGATGTTGATTGAAGAACTCTAAATGTAATCAAAAGTGTATTGATTTCATCTTGAAGAGTTAAAGGTGTTCTTGAAGTCAACATGCCTTGAAGAAATCTTTTCAAGCCTTAGAAACCTTATTTGAATGATCCTTGAAGAGCTTGAAGATATTGAAGAAGATTGAAAAAGTATTGCAAAAGTTAAGAATTTTTCTAAAAAGAGTCGACCCCTCGAGCAAAAGAGTCGACTCAATCAAACAAAGGTTGAAAATTTTGATGGAGATCAAAAGGGTTGACCCCTTACTTTAAAAGAGTCGACTCATTCAAACAGAGAGTTGATTTTGTAGTGTCAGACAAAAAGAGTCGACCCCTGGAGCAAAAAGAGTCGACTCATTTAGGCAAAGCCTTAAAAAATCTGCTGAAACAAAAAAAAAGTCGACCCCTGCAGCAAAAGAGTCGACTCATTTAAGGTAACGGCTATATTTTTTAACGTTATATTGTGCCATTTTCATATCAAATGGTCTCCCATCCATCTCCAACGGTTATAAGCAACTCAAGACTATATATACAAGATCCCCAACACATATATGATGATGGAGAACAAGAAGAACATGAGAAGACCACAAGATTAAGTGCTGCAAAGTGATATTTCATCTTCTACATCTTATACTCTGTTTTTATTCAATTGGGGAGTTCTTAAGTGAGCTGAAAATTTGTTTATCTAGTCTTTGAGAGAGAGTTATTCATTGTACAACCTTCATCTTTTATTAGGTGGGTTTGTAAACTTGTGAGTTTGAGTGTTCTTGAGAAAAACACTTGTGAGTTTGGGTGTAGCTTGGGAAAAACACTTGTAAGTTTGAGTGAAACTTGGACAAAATCACTCGTAAGTTTGAGAGAAGCTTAGACAAAATCTATTGAGTTTTGAGAGCTTGGGGAAGAGCTCTTGTAAAAGTGAGCTGAGTACTTGGAGCAAAACTAGCGGTTGTGTAAGAAATTTTATTTTTCGAATCGAGGAAGAGAGGACATAGATAAGATTTCGCCGAACATCTATAAATCTGGTGTTGTTCATTTTTTGCTCTATTTTTCCTCCTTGCTTACAGTACTTGCTTGCATTGCATTATATTATTTGTTTGTTTGGGTTATTAGTTTGATTACTCACTGCTACATTGCTTAAATAGTTTTTAGTTGCATTGTTTGATATAAATTTTATAAAATTCAATTCACCCCTCTCTTGAGTTGCTTACTTAGACCAACAACATTGACCCTAAAGGTATTAAATATGATAAGCTAGGCAATATGCGTCTTGAAAAATTTTTTTTTAATTAAATCTTCCCAAATCAAATGGCATGTTAGGTAGTCTTGTTTAAAACAGGATTATAAAATAAAAAAAAAACATACGTTGGTGAAATTCAATGCCTTGGAAGCACAAGACTTGGAGCTAAGAGACCTTGAAAACCTTAACGAACTTCACTTTGCATATATATATATATATATTAATCACGAAGAAGATGAGGCTTTATTGAGTTCAACTAAGATTTTTTTACGAAGATCGTGAGGTGAATGATAGGGTTCTTCCTCAGTTAACTTGATTTTTTATAGATGTTTGAATCAATTTTATATTTTTCTTATATTATACATATTTTTATCTCACGTGCACAGGCTCAAGTTAGTCAATATTTGACAAGAACTACCTCTAACAATCACATAATCAATTTGAAGTGTGACCATGAAAAAAGTTATTACCAAATTATTTTGTTGATACTAGATAAGTTCAAGACGGCTTTTAGAAATATTGCTTACTTGCAAGAAATGTCATACATTGATGTGTAACATTTTGCAGTTCACGAGCGTTATTATTTATATGACTATTCTAATATTAGCTTGTTTCTTAATCACTCAAAACCTAAACCGAAGATTTTGATTCTGCTATTGTTCTTGAGGACATCAAGGAATTGTAGTTTGCTTTTTGTGGTATAAGATACAAGAGGTAATGGCTAAGAAAATTTACCGAGCATATCCTGGTGCACAATATTGAGTCCTTAGGTCTCCTATATATTATGTGGTTATTGTGTCTTATTGTACTAATCCTGCTCTTTGCGTCAATACTCCTAATTTTCTTTTTTATTTAGCAGTCAAGAATGTCTAAACTAGCTTGCACACGTTTCGATTAAACCACTTCCTAGTCTAGTTAAAGGTAAACCATTAGCGCCGGAACTAGAGTATTCACAAGGAATAAATCTATTACTAGCTCTTTTTTCTTTGCACTTTTCTGTCACTACTTCTTCTGAATTTCCTTCTTACTTGATTTTATTATTTTTTTTTACATAAACCACGCACAAACATCTTTAATTATTACAGTAGTAGAATATATATATATCATTTTCCTTTTCTAAAAATAGGGGCACATAAAAGAATCATATAACCTGTGAACCAAACTAATCCCACCTTCATGGGTTGAGGTAGTTCGATTCTAATAGAGGCTTGGTTTGATTCTAGGTCTAAAAGTCCCATAGCCGAGCAAATCAGTTCAGTATTGGCTTCACGATGGGATAAGCCGAACCAACCTGAGACCAGACTGACCAGTTATATATATTTTAGAAAATTTTAAAAACTGCATAGGTTAATTGACATATTTTATGATCATTAGTTATTTTTATGATTTATATAAATACACATACACAGAATCATTATATATAATAGTTATTTGTCATTTTGGGTTACAGTAATAGTAAAAAAAATTTTAATGAACCGAACAAATCATACATTATAAAATTAATTGAGCCAACCCGAATTAGCTGAAGTTCGGTTGCTTCAGTTATATACGGGGTCGGTGCAATTTTGAACCCAAAAACTTAGAAACCCGCAAGGTTAGTTCAGTTCTGGAGTTGTCTCTAACCCAACCCCAACCCAAAGCTACGTGTGCACACAATATAAAAAGATAGGTGCAAGAAAACATTTAAGAAACTTTTAAAATACTTGATTAAAACTCTCAAGAAACTTAAACATAAACGCTTCAAAATTTTAAAATATTAATTTTTACACATATTTTTGCTTAAGTTCTAAGTATCTATTAAATTATTCATATAGGTCTTTACCTTCCAATAGGCTTCTTAAAATTTCTCGCTTTTTATTTTTTCTTATATTTTTTGATTGCTTTTTTTAATTTCATTTCACTTAACGTCCCGTTTTCGTTTTTAATTTTGATAACTACTCGTAAAAATAGCCTAAAAAAAGTAGCCTGACATTCTGTAACCCCTATACAAAATTACTAGAATTCTTGGTAGGCTTTGCTATATATGAAATCTTACGTGTGACTAGAAAATTTGTGCGTCTCCATAGGGGATACTGTTCTATTCATCCACGAATTTTAATTGCCCAAAAAACCAAAGGTCCTGAATCGCGCTATAGACAAAGTGTCCGGTAAAGTAACCCTAGCACTGAGGTTGATAATGGTATCTTCCGCTCGAAGGAAAAAGTTCAAAAAAAAAAACAAAAAAAAAAAGGTAGGAAGGAAAAGCAATGTCGGCTGAGATTGAAGCAAGCAACCTCGAATTACACGCAACAGTAACTGTATCCATCTCAATTATTTACTGCAACGTACGAAAACAATGAACTAAGAATTACCCAGCAAAGAAAAAAGGAAGGAACTTTAATTAAACCATGAAAAACAACACCCCAAAAGGCCTAAGAATAGAACAGCAAAATCAAGAAACAACAGAGCAGCAAGTCATCTAAATCTGGTTTGTTTGGTCTGAACAAGTTATGACATATATCAGAACAGAGAAAGGGATCAAAGAGAGTTCTCAAAACGAAGATTTTTTTTTTCACAGAAATAGCGATTCTCGAGTTTAGAGCTGAAAACCTAACAGTAAAAGAGAACCTAGTCAATATACATCATCTATATATATATATATCAAAATATAAAACTCAATTGTGTAGTTCAGATAAATCTTAGATCAATGCAAGAATGGCAGCCATGATATCAGTAACATGCCACATTAGTACTTACAGGAGACTGGTTAGCCATTTGATATGAAGGAAAAGGGTTTCCACAGGTAAAAAAGACTCGCATCTGGCTCTCCAAAACAACCGCATTTCTATGGTCATGAATAATGCTTGTTGATAACATGTATTTGTCTGCTTCATATACCTTCTTGTGCATGGCCTGTACATTTCACAAACTTCACTGGCCCAAATGTCCAAAAAAACAGAATTCAAGTTGACATTCAAGTTCTTCTGAACTAGAAGAGATAGGGTATAGCCTAGCAGATACATACAATCAAAAGCATGATAATGGGGGACCTACATAGAGGGGCGGAGGCACGTGCCCCTCAAATTTTTGAAATTATACTTTTACCTATAATTTTTTAAATTCATTTCAATATAGCCCCTAAAAAATTAAAAATGCCTCGTCAAATTTTTAAATATTTCATTTTCTCTATAGTTTTAAGCAATGTTTTCAAATTTTTTCTTTAAAATTTTATAAATGCCCCTTCAAATTCTCAAATTTTCAATTTTTACCTACAATTTTAAGAATTTTTTTTTAATTTTTACCCATTAAAACTTTATAAACGCTCCTTCAAATATTTATATTGCTTTAAAGCTATTCATATATGTAAATTTGTATACATTATAAAAATGTATAGAAGTCAAGTATCGTATTGTTGATTATACCAAAAAAAATTTTTTATTATGATCAACGAGTGCCCTCCTGAATGAATTTTCTGATTTCGCCACTGCCTATATGTGATGAACGAGATATTATTCACAGTGAAGCATAAGAGAAGATTTTTATTTGGCAAATTGGTGGTGAGGAGAGGAGGGATGGTTACCTCAAAAGTGTCCTAAGAGCATTTGGAAATATGCGCTTTTTTCTGATGGATCTGAAAAAATGACAATTCAAACCTAACTTCATGTAATAATACCATCTTGATCATGGAAATACTGACTACTACTACGTTGGTCAGGAAAAGTTGCTTTCGAGCATAATTAACCTATGCATGACAAATGAATTGAGGACATTCAAAACAGCTCTAAGATAAACAGATTTTTTTTATTATATAGAACTATCTAGGTTTGAGTGATAAAGTGCGTTACAAGTCACCCACCCAGAAAAGGTGTGGTGGGAAGCAATTCATGGAAAAGTGACTAGTTGAATGAACTTTGAAGTAAACTTTATCTCTGAACTTTTGTATATAAGAATCTACATCTTGTTCATTTGACTAAACTAGAAATTGGACCACTGGACTCTTTCTCTATAATTTAAAGAGGATCACTGGCCTTTCTTCTGGAGTTAAAGAGAAAAATGGTTGAGAATAGACGTTCCAGTTATTAAAACTATGGGTCCAGCTTCATGTTTATTCCAAAGGAAACCTGTGTGTAAAGTATTCTACTGGCCCTTAGGGATCATTATTTTATCGAAGGTACTTCCAAGCGATCCAATCCTACAGAAACAATTCTAATACTTTAATAGGAAGCATGACAAGACACGAGAATTACATGGTAATGTAATCTACGAGCACAAAATCAGAAGAGTCGTGGATGAGTTCACAACCAATAAGAACTACACAATATTGATAATAATGCATGACCACATGGTAACAAACACAACATGCATAAACATCAAATCCAAGACAATGGCCTACCATATCGGTAAAGTTATTACCAAGTTCACCATGCGACTGGGCGCCCCCATAAAAGTTTTTTCGAGGTAGACTATAGCTATTGAACCTAACATAACCATTCTGGCTGGTGGGCTTCTTTGTCAAAGGCCGAGTCGATAATTGAGATGATAAACCCTACAATATGAAAACCTGATATCCACTAGGACATGTAGTTTTTTCCTGCTTTTGTTATTTGCGCATTAATTTTCCCATCAAAGGATTGCAGTCTTCCATATAAATTTTCTTTTATGTTAGGAAACTTATTAGCACAGTTGCTGCAATATAATGTCATACAACTGAAAGTAGAAGAAGGCCTGGCCTAGGAACCCAAATGTATTACAAGAAAATCAATCTAGTGTTTTCCGAGTGATTTCATGCTCTCTTAACTAAATTCATCTTTTAAAACCGGATACTGACCTACTAACCCAATATCCTCATATAATGAGTTACTTGACTAGTGTTTTGGCTTTGTAGCTTTCTGCTGCTGCAGACAACTATTTTTTTTATTTATAAAAAATTGACCCTTTAGAATTTGCGAGATGCCATCTATTTAAAACCCTTTAAATTTCTTTAACATCAATGATCCTTGCGTGAAAAAGCTTTTATTAAGAAAACCGATAAAAAAATATAAAAATGAAAAAGAGATTACCAAAAGAGTTAACATGAATTAGTACGTACCAACTTGTCATTGATTGCGCATTCCAGGAGGTACAATGTCGCCAAGAAGTCCTTCATCAATGGGAAGATGAGGATTTGGCTCAGCCAATAAACCAGTTTCCCTTGCATCACCTGGAACCCAGTGCGATTGTGGTATACTATGAGAACCCTGTTGAGGAAATTGAACTCCTGGATAATAAAACTGTGAGGCTGGAGGAGTCAACTGGCTTGCAAAGGCTGCTTCATGACTGACGAGTGCACCTCTGGGGAATCCAACAGTATGGTGGCAATGCTGGCCTTCATATGTGGTTATTACAATAGTTGGATCTTCAGAAGAGCGTTCCACCCTTTTCTTCACTGTGCATTTGCTGTTTGTACAGCGATAATAGCTCCTGCAAAATATGGTAGAGAATGTGACAAATATTGTCATCTTTTTCTTACTATTTCCCATTTGTTGGTTTCTTTACTAAGTCCTCGACATTTAAGCCACAAAAATCTTTATGTAATTTAGAATTCACTTCCTCCGGATACATGCTTTATTTGATGTTTCAAATACTTGAATCTCTACATCACTTGTACCGTATCATCCTATTTCGCGAATGCCGCGATGCTTTATTGATTTAAAGGTAAATTGTGAATTTTATACTTAAGCACTGCATTTGATATTGGTTGCATAGTAAGAAAGAGTTCAATATCGATAAATGATATTCATCAACATTGGCCTTTTTTATGCAAAATGCTTGTAGTTATCATACAAATACACATACTTTTCAAGGAGAGGCTAAAACCAAAGTACAAAAAACTGAACCATCTGAATACAATATTTGAAGGCAAGAAAAAATACGAAATCAAACTGCACTTTTAAATTAACAAGATATTTTAACTTTGGTTTCCTTTGAGCTATTGCAGCCTTTGAAAGTATATAAAATTTCATGCATATTAAGTGAAAATATTGAAACTAAACTCGGATTGCTATAAAATTTCATGAAATGTCAAACAGTAGAAAGAAAATATTGCAACTACCCTAATACTGGTATTTAGTCCTTGATAAATAAAAAATCAATAGCTAGAACAGACATCTAAACCTCTTTAGAGTAAAATAATTATACATATAGATACCCATTAACATATAGGTAATAAAGGGAAATACATTTCACAACATTTTCCTCTGAAACGCTACGAAAGTACTACACAGGAGATGATGTGAATGTACAAATGAAAAACAAATTGATGATATCACCTTGATAAGTGGAATTCTTAAAGAGAATTGATTACCTACCTAGGAAATGGACTATTTTTAACTGCTTTCTGGCCATATTTCCGCCATCGATAACCATCTTCAAGATGATCAACTTCACTCTTAGTCATGAATGCAACACGTGGCTGTTGGATTCGCTTTTGCCCCTTCTTTCTAACTTTGTTCCTATAAATTATTTAGTCCAAGATCATCAATGTGAAACCAAATTTCTGAAAAATACTGAAAAACAAAATAAAAGTCAAAGCATGTCCAAATTATGAAAAGTAGCCCATTAAAACATAAGAAAAATAAAATACTTCTATAGATTCAAGCCAGACAATCTAGTACCTGATTAATCGAGAAAAATAGTATTTGTAACACGTCAGAGTATTCAGTTATGTAAGTGATTTGCTCAATTCACTACATGGTTGCTGCAAAGTACTACTCAAAAGGAAAAACAAGGAAAGTATTACCGAAAGAAGTAAAGGAAACAAACAAACAAACAAAAAAAAAGAAAACAAAAATGAAGTTCCTTAAATTTACTTTAAGAGTGGAATGTCTGTCAGTTCTATTGTAGGAACTGAAGACACAAGAGGATTCAATTATATGCATTGGGCTTAGTTAAGCATAACGAATTGGCAATAAAATCTTAATAGACATATTAACTCAACTGTTATCCGTAAAAAGGGGGAAAAAAAAAAAGCCTTTCATAGAATTTGAAATGAGCACCTACCTGCATGGCATTTTGGACAGTCGTTAGAATCCCATGAATTGTCACATATTTTTCCTTATACCAAAGCTGGGTAGCTATATAAAATTTTCAAATGACACAATTTCTTTAATTTGAAATGCCTCCATTTTCCTTTGTGGGTAAGCATAATGCTCCCCATTGCAAGGAATAAAAACTTACTTTGCTAACATTACGGAGAAAAACATTGGGAGGGGAAAAACATCGTCACATGGATGCCCAAAAGCCCATAGGGAGAGAGAGAGAGAGAGAGGGAGACCATAAGCTGCTAACAGGGAGGAGTTGTGCAATACCTAGATTGAGAAACAAAATCATTTGACTAGTGAATTTAAGCTGGTTATAACCCATATGCCTATCATACAGATGTCTTTACCTCCACTTTCTTCTTCCTTCCTTTTTTTTTTTTTTTGGGTACAAAGGAAATGGACACTTGCTTCTTCCTTTCAACTAGTGGTTGGTACCAGCAAATTAGAACGATACAAAAGGAGCTGACATACATAAAAGAGATCTATTTCAAGCCAAGGACACCATGAAATGAAGAAGAAACCTACCCATGTACCATACCACCAAACAGCATTAAGAAGCATTATTTCAAGCAACTTACAGACAGATAAATTACCTATGTAACAGAAATTATATAGATACAAATATGAGTGTGTAAGCATGTATATAAGTTAGATTTTCTACTACCATTTTGTTCTGAAAAAGATGAAAATGCATCAAATAAAATGTATTGCAGATGCCCAAAAGCAATGCAATCCTAGAAGTGAAGAGCAAAAAAAAGTGAGATTTTATACATATTCTCTCTTTTTCCTATTCTCTCACTTTATTTTCTTCTCATGTGTAACAAATGCATTGCACCCATCATTTTATGTAATTTTCCAAAAGTATTAGCACCCAGAAAAAGTCATACCACGCCATTCCCGCCGCAATAGCGGCGGAGTTCAAAAGCCTCTACATGCGGTTCATAATTAAAAATCTCTCCCGTCATTATGCTGAATTTCTTCATTAGACCCACTATTTTTGGATAATGACGAAAATGCCTCAGCCACTTGGGGTTATTCGTTTGGAATTTGAGGCTCCTATTTTCTAGAGACAGTACGGACACAGATATCAGCTAAAATTTTGGGTTTTTTTTTGGGATTTAGAGCCTGCGATTTTTGCCCATTGAAAGCCCGATTTATTACGATACTAGCCACGGGACAACATGGAGTAGTGTTCACGCAACACTCACGCTGTCTCGGGCGGGGGTTTGTTCCCGCCGGAACTGCCGGAGGCCGTGGACTTCTCCGGCGGATCCTCGGAGGAGCTCGAAGACACCGACGGATTCGACGTCGACGCGTCGCCAACCTGCCTGGCAGCTTGAACCGCCGTCCCACCACTGCTCCGAGTAGTAGTGGCCGTACTATCCGGCAACAACTGATGATCATTTCCCGCCAAATCCGGCCTCTCCTCCAAGCCGATCCGATCAAACTCGGCAAAACTACCGGCATCGGCGCCACTCCCCTCCGCCCGGAGATTCCACCCGAATTCGCTCAGTATACTGCTCTCTCTATCGCTCCCGAAGAAGTAAACGCCGTCGGAGTCGCCGGTGAACGTCCAGCTCGACTCGGTGGATAACTCGGTAATCCCTGAATCGACTCTGTCCTTATCATCCATATCTCTAGGCACGATCTATACATACATAAGAGTGTACGTATAATGTAAATTCAGCTGAGAACCGAGTTGAATTGGGGGAGGGACAAAATTAGGGTTTTGGGGGTTGGGGGGTGTGAGAAGTGAGAAGGGAAGGACGCGCACGCGAAGTATGTAGTTTTTGAACTCCTTTTTTGGTTGCTTGAAAGCTTTGTCTCGTCAGTCAATACAGAGCACAGAAAACACTACGAATGAGAGAGAAAGAGGAGAGAGAGATTTGTAAAAAAGATGAGTTAAAAAATCGCCGTCAACTTTTAATAGTACGGAAGGAAGAGGCTGATATTCAACCAAATGGATTGAATGATGGTTTTCACGCGCGTGCATACCTTCTATGGTATGTTTGGTAGGGAAGAAAAGGAAAGAAAATCTCCCTTCAAAAATTCTTTTTTTAGTTTAGTTGCTCGTAAGGAGAGAAGAACTCGATAGCATTACTTACTTATACAGGGGAAAAACAAAAGGTATAAATAGTTGAACAAGTTCTCAATGCTCATTTACTTTCATTAATCTCCACTTCCTTGCAACCAAACATGATTACTTTTATTCATTTCTTTCTTTTGCTGTTATGTATCCAAACAAAGTTTTATACGTGATAACCCACATACATGTTGGGTTGCTATATTCATGTTTCTAATATCCGATGTTGGTGCAAAATTTTTGTAAAAGAAAAAGATAATGAACGGCTTCTTCAAGAGACAATATAATATTTCTTTCTTTAAGATAATATTCGTCTCCATTAATTTAGTAAATTTGGTGTGCACTGACTTTATAGTGAATCACCTCCAACATATGATGAAGTGCAAAGTAATTTGTAATTTAGTTACTTTTACACAAACGAAGTCAGAATATCAAACTTTACAAGTTTGCCAAGAATCTAAAATTTTATTTTTGTAATAAACAAATTCAAACAATGATGAATATGAAAAATAATAATAAAGCTTTTAGACAGAGGAGTTGATGCATAAAGAACATCTATATCATATGTCTCTAATGGTCTAATAAAATTATCATCATATAAATTTAAATGTGTTTATTTGAAACAAGTGTATCATTAAAATATAAATATTTATAAATATTCTAATTACCATCTGCATATTTAACTATAGCCATCCGATCACACTTTAACGATGTAGATTGTACCTCTCCAATATCTAAAAAATTTAACTAAAAATATCCAATTAAAAATATATATATATATATATTGAAAATTTTTCCAATATTCGCATCTAAGTTCATTTTCAAATTGTTTGGATAAGTAAGACACCAAAAAAAAAAGTACAAAATAAAAAGAAAAGAAGCCCTCTTGTGTAAAAAATCGAAGGAGGGAAACAAGTAGTGCTATTTTTGTCTCTTGTTTGGGTAGTGTAGAGAATAGAAGAGAGAAGAACGCAAATCCTTCTATGTAAGAATAGGTAAAAAGTAAGAAATTACTTATTATAAGAACTAAGAACAAAACAAAGGCAATCACAAACTCCTCTTTCTGTTTCTCCCCGAACTCTCTACTATTGAAAGAAAAAAGATTCGTGGGGTTATGAGGGGGTTGTACTCTGTCCCTTTTTCTGCTCCTAACTTTTCCAAACAATAAGACAAACGAGACTCCGTTTTTCATTTTCTTTTCTTTCCAATCCAATCAATACAAATTAGTTGTGAAAATAGTTTTCTTGAGTTTTATACAAGTTTGAAGGTATAATTTACACGCCTTACAAATTTTGTGTTTTTACAAAGAAACTGCTTAATCCACATTCCTATTCTTGTTGGATCCGCAACTCTCTCAATAAAATAAAATAAAATAATTTGAGACAATGTTTTGCATTTCAAAGTGATTACAACTTTTCCTCTGGGTTACATGACTTTTACTCTTGTGCTTGTGTAATTTAGGGGATAAGACATAGAATGTTCTTTGACAAATTTGAAGCTAAAGCTTCATGAAATTATATCATAAAAATCAGCTTTTGCTCAAATTAGCTCCTTGAATATGTTGCGAAAGCAATCAAATCTGTCTCACATAGCATTTTATTATTCTTCAACAAAATAAAATGCTTACATTGAATGAGGAAATAAATTTATGTTGCCTATGTAGAAATTCACCTATTGCTCTTCATTTCCATATTAAGTTTTAGCAGAAATCTTAACCACTTGTTAATTAAGTGGAATTGTATAAGATTCCAATAGATCATGATGGGACCGATCAATAATACCCTTGGCAGGCTGACCAGGAGTAAGCACATATGGGCTGTTAGATTCAGCTGATGACGTACTGTGCATTATAATGGTTGAGGTTTTAGCACCAAACATGTTGATATCTTGACGAACACAGATGGAATCAAAAGAAGGAAAAACACCATAAAAGAAATATCAACCTTGAGAGCTTCAACTGACCAAAGTATGACCGAGAAGATCATGACTGAACAGACCAAAGCCTAGCAGACCATGACCGCGCATGACCAAGCGGACCATACCCACGCAAATCTTGTGAGATGATGCCGATCATTCCCCCCACCTGCCACGCCAGTAAGGGCCATCACTGTTGACTTAATCATGATAACGTGTTCCTAACTCTAGGACTTCACATGTAACATGAGATAGTCACCTTACTCGCTCTGACACACGCCTAAGGGAGCACCACTCGTGGGGTTGGACAACCACTCCTCCCACTATCCTGCCACCAGTTAGGACTTCTAATGCCACGCTGTCACGTGGAGAGACAGCCGTCTCCCACTCTCTCTATGCATGCAATGCCCTCCTAGAACTACCAGGATGTCTACCCATATAAAAGTGAAACTCATCTTCTCCAAAAAGGTACTCAAACATAAATCTTAGTAAAAATTCTGTTGAAATACCTCTAAAAATCTAATTTTGGTATCGGAGTGCCCTTACTAGGCACTGCACCAGTGTCCCTCATTCTTTTTTTTTCTCAAATTACCAGAGCAAATCATCACTGACCTATAGAGACCGACTTACTGCTTTATCAGATCAAGTAAAGCATTGTCCAATGTATGATCGCGTCTCTAGATGTGCATAAGCAATGTGTAACTTCACTTCATTTACATACTCAAATACCAAAACGAACTCTTAAACATCATCTTCTTCTAGTGTCATTATTATTACTGGGATTTAGAGGGAGAGAGAGTGGCACAAGAAGACAGCTTGACTGACGGAAAACAAAATAATAAAAAACACCAATTACTTTACATGATTTAAGTGGTTGTATTTCCATTCCATTTGGGTAATTAGCATCGTGATTATTATGTGAGTAAGTAGTTTAACTTTTCAGTAATTTGTTTTTTAGGCGATCAACCCTCTGGTTTGGCCCGCGAGTGGAGCTATCGATGTTGATATCTTAACAAAAGTTTGGATCCATCAATTTCAAATTATTCAAATAACAAGGCACCTCATCGATGCAGGGAAAGAAAGCGCGTGATTAGAAAAGGTAAACAATAATTAGAAAGGGATTAACTAATTTCTCTTTTAATTTTGATTTCAATAGGTATAGATGATTTTAATTAAGTTTCCTCCTAAGCCTTTTTCTTTTGTTTGTTCTATTTCTAGCATCTTCATCAAATGAAACGACACTTCCTGTGAATCATTAATATTGATTTGATTATGGAGCTATTTTCTTCCAACCAAAAGGAACGTTTTTTAAAAAAGGAAAAAGAAAAGAAAGAAAGAAATGGGAAAATATAGTGATATGATCGGTTTTGTTGAGAAATAAGATGCTTACTTATAAATACTTCTTTAGTTATTTGTTAGAGAAGTTGCTATATTTTTTTCTGAATATGAGTGTCCTGTGTCTGTTGTGAATTTTTGCATTTACAACATCCAAACAAAGCCTTGCAACAGCCGTGCAGTCTAGAACAAAGGTTCCTAAATAAATAAATAAGTAAATGATTAACTGAGTTCTTAAAGAAAGGGTGGCCCCTAATTACAGATTAGTTGCTAAATTAAAAAATAAACAAATGAAAAGAAGAGGCTAAAGATTCCCATTTCAAATCCAAATACATCCCATGCACAGTTGCCGTCGACGTGGGAGGGCTACGTCCTCACATGCAAATTAATCAGAACAATAATACAATTCTTATCATTATTGTTAACGACAATTTTACTAATAATACGTTGCAATCAAGCAATTGAATGCTTTCTAACAAGTATGAATCCCAAGTTTTATGAAAAAGAGATTAGGTAAACAATTCATGAAACTCAAACCCTTGGTAGTTAGGTCTTATTTCTCTGATTGAAGAGGTTGGTTTGATGATTCAATTAGTTGATTCAACAAAAGGTGAAAAAAAAAAAAAAGGACAATTGGCCATTAATTTCACACCACCCTTGTGTACCAAATTTGCCTAGTTGTTTTGACTTGTGAGTTACATAATTGCAAGTACATGGAAGAAAAAGAAAAACCTACATGATCACTCTAGTCTACTGGGTAAGTAAGTCGGTTGTGGTGATGGCTGAAAAACATACGTAACTCAATCGGCTCTTTCTAGAATTATTTGATTAGGATAATGTCGGTGATTATTAGGAATTTGTTGACTAAAAATATTGCTATTAATTTAAAAAGTAAACAAAACCCATCCGTGCAAAGGCTTATATAGTATGCGACAACAACTTTGACGGTGATATATGATGGACCAGATAGAAACAAGAGTGCAGTGAAGCCCTTAATTCCTCATTAAATGGTAATGAATGTAATGTTAATGCATGGTTTGTACCAAACAAAAAAAAAAAAATGGAATTTCATGCCCCTCCTACCCTTATTTATGCTCTTGCAAATGATAAAAAGGGTGCCATCCACCCTTAGAAATAATAAGATGGAAGTTAGGTGTGTGCACGGGTCAGAGGGGTTCGTGTTAGACCCAAAACAAACTCAATTCGATCTTTGATTAGTTCTAGATTTTTTAATTTAAAATTGAACCAATCCTTCTATGTAATTGAGCCGAACCAACTTGTTAAGGTTGAGTTTGGTCAGTTCCATACCTTGGGTTGGTTCTAGTCAAAATCAATTTGGGTCTACTTTTATTATATAAAACATACTTTATTCATTTAAAAATTAAAAAAAAAAAGAGATTAATCTTACATTTTCAATGTTTCAAAAAAATAAAAAAACCAAGATACAAATACAAATTATTAATAATCTAAAGACATATATAATACATATAGACTTTTATAACCCTATAAAATTGGGTCTCGGTTTGTTTCTTGAGTTGCCTCGATTTAGGTCAAGTCCAAAACATGTAGACCAAAAACAAAACCAAATTGATCAGGTCATCTTTGTTAGACCTAGAACCGAACCCAACCAACCTATAGAGTCTAGGTTAGTTTGGTTCTCAATTTTTACAGTTGTTTATGCACTCATAATGGACGCCATGGAAATGGAATTCATTGGAGAGAGAGAGAGAGAGAGAATGGGGACTGATACGGGTCTCTTTATCAATTAGCTTAACCTAGGCACCAAGCAGGAATGTCCTTTTCAACCTAATTAAGCTTCGGGAACATCTTCTGTAGACAAGAGGATCACCTATGGAACCGGTGTCTTACTGTTTCTCGGGTATATATATTTAAGTCACTGATTTGTTAGCAAAAGCACCGACTTCTTGTATTTCACTTCATTGATCAAACGGTATATATTATTATCCACAATCATATATGTATATGTACAAACATACATGTGTAACCAACATACCATATTATATTAAAAAACAATGCAAAATTAGAATCTCACTGCGGGATTTTATCCGGATAGTAGTGGGGTGATTTCAACCTTAGATTGGAAAATATCAGAATTATCATATCAAATTAAATTTGAATGTTGAATTTATTTTTATTTCGGTTTCATAGCATAAAATGGGGACCATATCGATCCCCTACTTTGGATTCATGCATAATGCATTGTCATTACTTGAATACCTATCGCTTTCTTAACTATTACTATATCTCAGTCATTGTCACCATTGATTTTATTTAGTTATTTATTACTTGAAGAGGCCTTATATCATTCATTCATTCATTTTCTTTTTTCTTTTTTTAAATAGGAAGTATCTTAAATATCTCATAATTAACCACTGTTTTGCAATATCTACCGAATAAGAAGATCCTCTAGCCAGGCCAGTTTGATTTTGGCTTAATGTTTAGCACAGTTTCTAGGAAAATTTTATTCACGATTAGATGAAAAACCTAGCTACCGGCCAGATTCATGTATATAGTTGTAATTTTTTTAATAATATTGTTTAAGCCAAGGATTTTTGTTTTCTCTCTCTCTCTAATGAGATTTATCTAATCGGGAAAAAAATGTAAGAACTAATTGACATTCCCCATGCATATTTTCAAGAAATCCAACCTTAAGCTTCTCAATAACAAAGGGTTATTATTTTCTGCAATCTCTTTTTTTTTTTATTTTTGGGTTTTCTTTGTTTTTCTCCAACGAGGTTTCTTCAATATAAGTTCTTAAAACATTGCGGCCTGGATTTAAACTTCCTGTCTATAGCTAATCACTTTTCTCAAATCCTGTAACTATCAGGACGACTACGCAAAACCCTACACGATCGATCATGTCTTTTCTTTTGTTTCTCTATTCTCCATTGATTATCAACTTATAAAGCTAAGAAGATTTGCAAAAGTGAATGAGTTCTAGAATGTAATACATATGTAGCCACTTAGAAGGGATTATCATATTACATCTCTATTTCATCTAAGTTGTTGAGATCCATCATATCTAAGTGCATTGTATTAAATATAAGGTCAAAAAGAACAGTCAAAGATCTGATTAATTGCGATTGCTGAGGCAATAGTTAAGCATTATGCAAAAGATATTGAAGATAATCTACAGATTACTATAGGCAAGGACGGACCGACCTTGGCCGAGGACGGACCGACCTTGGGCCGAGGGTAGGTGACCGCCCCCTGAAATTTGGAGGAAAAAATATATATATTTTTTTTAGCCCTATACATTTTATATTTTGCACTAACCCGTTTTAATGAGATGAATACAGAACTGTTTTGTATATAGAATCTCTTGATCTAAGCAATTCATTATTTGATTTTAATAAGAGTAAGTTGCTTTTGGTTTGCTGAATTTTATTCTAATGATTTTTTTTTCTTAAGCTTATGGTGTTTTAATTAACTTGAGACCTATATTCTAGATGTTTACTCTAATGATCAATTTTCAGAAGTGATAAGAATTGGTGAGCTTCCTCAAAAATTAATTCAAACAAAAAAGATAGTGTTTATAAATTCTTGGGCAGGCGGAGGCCTCTCAAAATTTTGAAAATCTATACAATAAAACACAACATTTTTTAAAAATGTTTCCCTTACATTTGTATTTTATGGCTCAAATTTAATTTTAAATTGCATTCAACGATTGAGATCAATTGCACATTTTTGTTCCAAACTCAATTCTCGCCCAAACCCACGCCATGCCCACAAACTCGGTATGCACACCACCATCACTCCTTCACCCTAAAACCCAAGAAATCTACTTGCATAAAAAAAAAAAAAAATTCAATAACTTACTTGTTGAGACAACCCTTAATTCCCACACCACACCTACAAACACACACCATCACCACTACACCCCCCAAAACCCTATAAACCCACTTGCATTAAAAACACCATTAAGGAATCATAACATAAGCATTCTAGAGAGCATTTTATATCATTAACAACATATAACAACGATAAATAATAGTGATAATGAACGTACCAAGATCAAGATCAGACGTTGAAGAACCACCTGCCGACACCGAAGGCATAAGTGGGCCACAGGCATAATAATATATAATTGGCAGGAGGATTTTGAGTCTTGATGATATCATTATCAGCTCCACCATAATTTTCTTTTTTCTCCTCTTATTAGTGAAATTCATCATTATGGCTAGTGGTCCTATAAGGCCATGATCTCTTAACAACCATCTCATGTTCCCTTTGAGAAGCTAGCCCGAAAATGACACATTCACAATCAGTTCCACAGTAAGAATATAACTCAAAAAGATATTGAATGATAGAAAAGATTTCTAACTGCTCTCACTAATGGGACTTCAAAAGTGAACATCCCATGCATGAACCTAATAACTTTAGATTTGGACTCCAGAATCACTTAGAGAGGGACCTTTCCACTATATATATAATGGGTGCATGTGTGTATATATATATATGTATATATATGAGATGGACCACCTCTCAAAAGTACTATGGCTTTTTCTCAAGGGATAAGTTCCTATAGGCATTAGTGTGTTCCACTAGTTTTCAAAAAGGGTTAATTTCCCGCCATTTTACATAAGGAGGGACGTTTAACCTAATCAAGCTTGGCCCAGACAATTAGCTTGCCATATGATGGAACTAGGTTTGTTTTCTTTTGGTTAATTGCTATATGTTGCAATTGTAAATGTTTCGATATAAGGGTAGCGATGGGAAAAATTTTTATTTGGACCGGCCACCGTGACTCGGGTATTTTGCTTAAAAGGGTTGGCTTAGCTAAATCCAACCAAGTTATACATAATTACATACAGCATAAAAAAAATAAACATAAACATAAAAAATAAGTTATACATGGATTCAGTGCGAGTCTGGTCACTAAATCATCCCAAACTCAATTCATCCAGGCATCCTCCCTTCATTAATGGGCTTTTTCACCTGAGCCAAACTTGGCTTTACACCTTGCATTGCCTTCCATGCCCATATCCTTTTCTTCTCTCCCCTTGTCTCCCCCACCCCCTATTTCTGGGTTTTTTCCACTTGACCTAAATGGCCCTTTGCGCTATTACAAATCTGCTCAGTTCATTTTTCATCTCTCTCTCTCTCTCATCAGACTCAGGATGATCTCACTTTCAAGCTGCCTGGTGGGAACTGGAATGAACCAAAAGTAAACTGCATAATACTTTTGAGTAATACAAGTGCCCAAGCCCAATGAGAGATCGAGTCAAAGCAAATATTTATAACGCTATAAGATCAACTAATCTAATAATCTAAAGTTGTAAACTCCACTTTCATCACTGAAAAAGTGGTGCATGTCAGACTCTCAATCCTACAATGTAGTCCAGGGCCCTGGGCCCCTGGCTTTAGGTGAAGTTACTACTTATGTTATGTCAACGTGACATTGAGAAAAAAAAAATCTTGAAAACTGATAAAGTAGTTATTCCAAATCCATTTTACTGTATCACATGTATATACACATTTATGTACGCATATATCTTCTAAGAATGTTACTTTAATCTTCCAGTTGTTAATTTCTTATCAACTCTCATATTAGCTATTTTATTTGCACACTGATTCCCAAAAAGCAGCGAGGCTTGTTCTTTACATTTGAGTCATCAAGGGAATTTCCTAGTAATAAATGCCTCAATCACGTCTACCTAGCCGTAATATGTTCTGTAAATGTGTCTGTATATGTATACATATATACGAACTACGATGCTAATGGGATTCATTTGGAACCATCTTCATGTAGAACGAATTCTAATTACAAGATAAGTTTTTTTTTTTTTTTTTTTCCCTGTCAAAAAGTTTCTTCCTACCGAGTAGAGCTATCATTTTCATACCATTAACAACAAACATAGATTCAAACACGCTAAAGCATTGGGGGCAAATTTGAATTTTGATGTCTGTCCCCAAATGGTTTCAAATTACTAATGGAACAAGACAACATTTCCCTCTTAATCAATTCAATCCAGCGCCCAATGTGTGTGTGTCAACGTGTGTGTGTGTGAGAGAGTAAGAGAGAGAGAGAGGGGATCTGTTTGGTATTATTTTCAAATTTTTTTATTTTCATTTTTTGTGTTTTCAGAAACAAAAAAACAGGTTTCAAAAATTCAAAAAACAATTTAATAACTGTTTCCTAACACTGGGGAGTTTTTAGAAAAATTTCACAAGAACAGGTTACCAAACGAGTTTCCCTATCAGTTTTTTAGAACAGAAAACAATTCTCTAAAACAAAACCTAATGTGTCCTAAATTGAGCAAGAATCGACATGTCGGGAATTCCAGACGCTACATAAGGTGCTTACAATAATAGCTTTGTTTCTCATTCAACACCTCGTCTACCAATTGTATACTTCACTAGAAATGGTTCCTTCACTAGTCACTGAATGGTTTGGGAAAACAGCCTAGCTACAAGGAATTTCACTTATTAAATTGCGGCAACATTCACTTCATAAAGCCAAGTAACAAAATTTTCATTTGTTTCCATCGAAACGGCCGAAACGTTTCTGTTTCTTAGGAGACCGAAACGAAATATTAATGGAATAACTAAACACTATTATTATGATCAAATCATACTAAAACATAGAAAAATGCACCAAAACACAACGGTAAATACTGAAACGATAAGTTGTATTAACCTGAATTTAAAATTTTTATAAATGTTGTACAATTTTTATACAAAAGATTGAATTTTACAATTTTAATATTTGTCACTTTTAAAATGTTTCCAAAACATTCCGAAACGTTTTCCAACCCAACCGAAGCAACCCCTCAAAACGAAATTTTAATCCTTGCATAAAGCAACAAGGAATCAATATACCAAATTTGTAAAAGACAGAATATTTTCGTAATACTGCATCTTTGGCCATTCAAGTAGGCACCACCTTTCAAGGTTTCATCTTTCAGAGTAATTGCGTGCTATCAGTTTGATTATTGTCTTCATTTAATTTCTTTCATTTATTCATCATTACCATTATTTTGGGGAAAAAAAACTATTATGGGTATACTACATATAAGATGTGACAATGTTAAAGCCCTTGTAGAACTAACTTTGAACAATGTTAGTCTTTTTCTCGTTTTCTTCTTGTCATAAGTGAAGGTGTAAATACATATATAAATCATGAAGCCAGAAAAGGTGCTAAGATTTGAATACCATAGAGGAGACTTAAAACGCCAAAGTGCAGAACCGCTGCTGGGCCCTCAACCAAAACGAGGACATCCACTTTAGCCATTAGTCGTAGTGCCTCTTTGCCGGGGACTTGGGATCACCATCCATGAAAGCAAAATCCCATCCCACATGTTTGGCTCACTGGTCAGACTTAAGCTGTACGCAGAGAATGAGATTCACATTGGATCATGTAATTGAAAATAGTCCTCACACACTGATTGTCATAATCAATCATAACAATTACTTCATTTATACATATATATACATATTTTTTCCCATCTCTGAGCACTGTCCCACATTTAGCTAAGATTATCAGTCATTGAACTAGTTTGTTTACAAGAGTACATGTCACATATGAGAAAGCAGTACCTGGGTAAAACTTGTTTTCCCTCGAGTATGTGTACCTTTATGGTAATACAAGAGGCTCAATCATCCATATGTCCTTTGCATATTCATGAATTGTTCGGTCACTGCTGAACTTATATGAACCAGCTGTGTTCAAGATTGACATCTTTGTCCATCTCTGCACCAATATCAATGAAAGAAACGTTAGTAATATATAGCTATAGAATAATGAAACGCGACATGCTTCACTACATGTCTAAATGTTATCATGGTGGCTTACATGTCAAGTATAAATCTCAATGTTAACATGTTCTTAACATGTATTTTCTATGAATGGAAAGGAATCGTGTACTATGGGACAAATAGCAATAACAAGCCCATTTGTTGAAGGAAACATGCACTTGCATGGACATCATGATGGGCATTCTGGTGTAGTGGAAGGCTAGCACCTAAATCTGTTGAAAAACCCCATCGAAAGTTGTTTTTGAGGAGCTGGGCAGAAGGAATACTCACTTTTTGGTCTCGATATGCCTCATCAACCTTCTCTTGGCACTCTAAATAACTGGGGAAGTCCTTGCCAACTAGGAAGTAATCAGCACGACCATAACCTTCGTTTCCTTCCAAGGATCCCATCAGCTCTTCATAGTTGTAGGGACCAAAAACGCCGCTTTTGACAAATGCCTTGACTTCTTCAAATCGTGGGTCCGGCACAAACTATGGGATCAGCCAAATCAAATCTGCTGAGATTGTTTGTGATTGTGTCTCTTCTTGAAATAAAAATAATAATCCTCTTTTGTTCACTATTAAATAATTTGTAACATTTGGCCTCAATCACAGATTTCAATCCATGGAAATTCCACATCACAATTATGATATTCTGGCTGCTTTAGGAGTTCAATCCGAAGTTATCAAAATGAAGGTTAAAAAGGAATGGACGCAGGTTATTGAACTCACCTTCCCCTCAGCTCTTTCTTTTCGTAGCCCACCAATTTCATGAGCATGAGCACCAAACAGAAAAAAGTTATTTTCTCCAACCTCTTCCCTTATTTCAACATTGGCCCCATCCGCGGTACCAATTAGGATGCAGCCATTCATTGCAAACTTCATGTTGCTGGTTCCACTGGCCTCCATTCCAGCAGTGCTGAGAGAGAGAACTCAAGTCAGAACCAAAGAATGGAATAGTATATGCTAATTTTAATATAACACCATGCATGAGCTTTGCTGATAGTCTTAAAGAATTTCTTAGGACAGTGATAGGTAATATCACCACAACTTGTTCTATCCTAATCTTTTATTGACAATGGCTACTATGAAAAGGATATTTTGGAGCATGTGCAAAACATACATTTGAGTTCCCATAAGCATATATGAGGGGAAATGACTAGCAAGAAGGAACATTACACTCTTGGTAGAAAGGGCTATCACATATTCGCGGGATTTAGTTCACGTGGCCATGATAGATAATGCATTGTTGAAATAAAGTGATAATTGGCAAAAGAAAATAAGGGAAAAAAAGAACAAGGGGTGAGGGCTAGCCGAGTGCATGACTGGTTTGACATGTGGGTTGAGTTTGAAAAAGTTATTTGAGGCTTTGGAGAGGATTAGGAACCCATGCTACTGTTCAAATTTGTGTTGTTGTTCCTCTTTCTAGATTACCAAAGTCTAAACCCCCATAGTAGCTGAAACACACAGATCACTTGTTCAGCAATCGGTGATCAAAGCTGGATACCTTTGGTTATATCCATCTTCTCTGAATTTGGTTTGAGCATAAATTTCTTAGAGTCTCCCAGGGTACAATAATCAAATGGGCACTTAATTTCATCAACAAAACTTATAGGCGCAAGGTTTCACCACAAGACAATCATATCAGAACTCCAATGTGTCAGATAATGAACAACATTTGAGGTAACTCCTTCTAAGCATTACCACTTTAGCCCAATCCAAGTCACATTGGAGCAGTTTCACATGATCATCACAAACTTTATGAATGGAATGTTGCAGAATGTTATGTGAGAGACATAAAGATAAGGTGAAAAGGATAAAAGGCCAATGAAGTATAATCTAGATCAATTAGAAATACCTGATATGTTGGGACAGCTCACTGCCAGGAATAAGCAATTCTGCAACGCTGACATTGTAATCAGGGACAAAGACAACCTAAAATGGAAACAGGATCATGCTTGTAAATGACTATAATCAACTTCTACTATGCTATTAATGCACATTTGTATTGTCAATCTTATCTTCGGTACTGACCCTACTTTTATTAGTTATATGTGATGGCCTCGATAATCTAAACCAATAATTAAGTATTATCATAAAAGAAAAAAGAACTCAGAAACTACGAGAGGAAAATGAGTGTAAGGTGTGATAGGGATGAATATGAATAAGGAGATGAAGAAACAGTACATTAAAATCATCAAAGCACTGGCATAAGAAACCTCATTTTAAGATGCTAAGCTAATGGATTGTCCCGCCCTTTGATTTTCTACTTTCTACAGGGAGAGTGGATAAAAATATTGGATAGCAAGTTCTCTCCAAATCGGTTCATATAAGCAAAGTTTCCAGTGTGCTCAGCACTGCTTTGAAAAACATAAGATGAAAATATTAAACGCCAAGATAAATCATCCTAAAAAATGATGATAAGGCTCCACAAACTATAGATAGTAGAGTTATACTATAAATCTTGTGATACTGACCATGCTCAATTATGTAAAGAATCAGTAAAAGGGTGACACGTCTCCACATATTGTTTTTATTTCTTGGTGAAAGCATACCTTCAAAAGATCGCCTATGTCGGGGTCATGGTTTATGGTAGCCCCCACATCTGTGATAAATTTCACAATCCTCTTCGCTTGGATATATGTAGCAAATGCTTTTCCTCCAAATATACATACTCGAGGAACAAATTTTGCTTTTCTCTCCTCAGGGGCCATTCCTTTCATCTTTTTATAGCGATAAACAATTCCTATTATATTCAGCAACTGTCGCTTGTATTCATGGATACGTTTAACCTGAAAAAGTAAGAGAGGGAAAAAAAAAAAAAGAGAGAGAATCAATGAGAAAAAAAGAGCCAAAGATGCCATCTAGAATGTGTGTGTCGCTATGTCTGACAAAGGCTATGCTAAATCAATTCTCATGCACTGAGACTTCATTAAGCATCATATTTGCCAATGCAACTTACTCAGCCTAAAAAGAGTAGAAAAAAGTATCCATTTTTTCTACACCACACAAGCGTCATGTCTGCAGGACAAGTGAAACTGGTACTTTGACAATAATTATTTGTAATCCTACAGAATGAAATATATCATCTTTCTATTTGAAGAAGCCTATTTATTCAGGTACTGACCTGGATTTGATGTCTAATTCATCTTATTAGGCAATAAATTCTGTTTATCATTTAAAGGTTCTGTTGGTGGATTTCAACATAATCACAGCCAAAAAGTATACCTTGCTGGTCAACTATAAGCCCCATGGTTCATCCTATCGTCCTCCTAAGAAAGGGATATCTTACCACCTTACCTATATTTCAGTAACTTTTTTCCTACGGACATGATGGCCGTAATGATGCATGCCTACAGAACAGTATAATATCACCCTCATCCAATATATCATTTCCATTAAAATTTATCCAAAAAAATAATTTTCCATTAAAGTATTGAACATAACAGCAATTAAATTATTATAAAAGAAGATTAATCTGATAGGGACTAACCTGCACATCAAACATTGCATCAGGGCTGACAATATATCCAGTTTTGTCTTTGAGAAAGGACACAACCTTGATCTTGTTCCTCCTTTTTGCTTCCCTCCATTCTGATTGAAGTTCCTCATTATTGGCAAACTGTGGATATTTCATACTGGTCAGGCTACCACGATAAATTTTTTTTATTTTGTATCCTGTCTCTAGAAATAAATATAGAAAGCGGTACATGCACATGGGACCAAATAAAACAAGCAGTTGTAAAAGGGACAGAGAAGTCCATACAATGAAAAAATAAAAAATAAATAAAAAAATCTGACGTCTTTTACAACACATGAGGTCGGGGAAGACCAATAGACCACATAGCAGTTGTCATCCAAAATGCCTTATCAATTTCTGACACTGTTTGTGGAGGGATTAGATTTATCAAGCATGCAACGACCAAAAATTTTCACGTATGCTGTGTACCCGGATTTATCAAGAAAAAGTAAAAAAAAAAAAAGAAAAGATGGGGGAAAAAAGAACAAAATGAAAGATTTGATCTCTTTTTTCTCACCTTTCCCTTTTTCTTTTCTTTTTTATCGCCAAATCCTTTATTCAAACACACCTAAGGGAATGGGACTTTTTCTTGTGATAAGGATCCAATTTAATGATTTGGAATGAATGTTCAATGTAGCAATCTTACAAATATTGGATTTGATATGACAATCTACCTTTCGAAGTTCTACCAACTTCTCAGTGTTTATCACCCAGTCTTCTGTTCCCGTCCACTTGGTTATGATTTTACTTAGATCTGGATTGCAAAAACGAATCCATCTTCTTGGTGTCACTCCATTTGTTTTATTTTGAAACTTCTCAGGCCATAACTGCAAAAAGCAATATGCAGGAAAATTATTGTTAGAACATTTTGGCACTTTAAGTGATTTAGTTCTATGATTGTAAGATAGAGAGGATAAAAAAGTTGCTTACTGACCTAGTTACCTTATAAAATTCATTAAAAACTTCCCTTTTCACTATTTCACTATGAATCTCAGCGACGCCATTTACTGCATGCCCACCAACAACACAAAGATTAGCCATACGGACAATCTCTGGCAGTTCCGGGTCTGGTTCAAATGTCACCTCAATTTTACTCTCAATGGCCTGTGGCTCCAACCCTTCAGATTGATCCTCTTCATCAGTAGGTTCTTCTTCTTCTTCAGAATTATCATTTTCTTCAACGGGGTCAACAACAGGGTCTTCCTCTGATTTACCAAGTAATTCCATGATGGAGGCAGGTAACTGAACATTATCCAAAATTCTCATTTGCTTCAGCTTTTGTTGTAACAAGTCAAGATCCTCCATGCCGTACTCAGAAATTATGGTATGAATTATCTGGATAAAGCATCACATAAATAAGGACTGCAGAATTTTCTAAAATATACAGAAAAGGGAGGTCTGCACGTGTGTGTTTTGATGGCTGGCTGGGTGTAAATAGGAAGGACCGGGTACAGCAGCTTAATTAATTGAGAAAATGCAAACATAAGAGGACTGATACCAGTATACCTCCTCATCAATCATCTTTATGATCTCAACATGTCGAGGAAGCAGTTCCTGCAGAAGTTTCAAACCCCATTTCTCCAGTGCTTCAGGTAGAACAGTGTGGTTTGTGTATGCTACCGTTCTGGCAGAAAATGTAACATTATCACAGAAAATCACCTACTGAATCTTGAATCCTAGGTATAACTATCTGTTAGTAAGGAAAGCACATCTCAACATACTTGAACGATACAGATCCAGTTACAAACATTTCATTATTATGCCACTCTATAAGACAAGCACGGGCTGAACAAGTAAAAGGCTGAAGCAAGTTGCCAACTAACACATAATGTCAAATTCAAAACTACAGCCATGAAAGAAGGTACCTTTGAGTAATCTCCCATGCTTCCTTCCAACTCAAACCCTTCACATCCATCAATATCCTTATCAGCTCCGGTATGCAGAGTGTTGGGTGAGTATCATTCATTTGTACTGCAACCTTGTGGGGAAAGGTATCCCAGTTCACTATTTCACCTGATCTCCTCTCAAATCTTGCAATAATATCTTGGAGAGAAGCAGAGCAGAGTGTATATTGTTGCTTTAACCTTAAAGTCTTGCCCTCAATTGACTCATCTCCAGGGTATAAGATATAGCAAAGCTGGTTTTTTTAAATAAAAAAAAGCAGAGAGGAAGTAATCATCATTAATTTATATTACACTAGAAAGCATGGCAGATACTGAGTGAAGAAATGCAAAGAAAATTCTATCAATTGCTAAAAGAGAGTGGTCAGGTGCCTGCCAAAATGTGGAAGAGGAATCACAGAAACTGACTGTGCATTCGTCCTGCTTTTTGGCTGCAGAACCCAAGCACTCTGTTCTGTAGTGTACCAGCATGCTAGGCCTTCATGCAATTCCCCATCACACCAAAAGAAAAATAAAGAAACAGCTGGATAAAAAATAGAATCATGATAATTAAATTCCAGGATAAATATCCAGACCTTTTCAGCCTTTTTTTGTGCCTCATATGCTTTGGCATGCTCTCCAGCATTAAAAGCAAGTAAATCAAAATTTTCTGGAGCAACTTTTGTGGACCATAGCCGAAGGTTAATGGTAGTTTTAGTTTTATATCCCGGTATTGGGACATCATAGGCAACAGCTATTACATCTTCTCCTCCAACCCATTCTTTCTTTCCATCTGGGCTTAAAATAACTTTGCCGTAGAACTTCACTGGATAGGAGACATCATTTCTTACAATTTCCCATGGATTGCCCATCTGGTGGGGAAGACTTTGATCAGTCAACAGATAAGAGAAACCTAAAAATATTAAGAAAACGTATATTTTTCAAGCACAAAGTTCCTGCTAAAGCCTTACGAAATTTGAAGTGTTCAAATTATGTTTACATATGTAAATTTTTTGTAAAAAGAAAGAACAGAATCAAATCATACCTCGAGCCAACTTTCTGCAACTTCCTCCTGACCATCTTTTGTAATGAGCTGTTTGAACAAACCGTATTTGTATCTAAGACCATAACCCCACGCAGGGTAATTTAGTGTCGCCAAAGAGTCCAAGAAACAGGAGGCTAGCCTCCCTAATCCCCCATTTCCAAGTGCAGCATCTGGTTCCTGGCAATGAAATAATACTTAACCAAATCCAGAAAGGGCAGACGTACAGATAAATGAACCCCAATGTATTCCATATCTTGAAGCATACAAATTTTGCCAGGTTGGTTAGGGTTTAACTGTGGAGACAGGACAAGGACATGCAATAGGATAAATAAAAAATGATAACAGACACTACAGCCCTAGATTAACTCCCCAAAAGACAAAAATGCATCAAACAGATTGTTTGAATGTTCCACATTTCTTGATGTTACCATAAGTTAATTCCAACCGTATATTGACTCCTTCATACATTCTATGACAACTGCAAAATGTCCACACATACTGCCTAATGTTTGTTAATCTGGTCTAACTTGATATGTTCAGCAAAATTTCAGGACCACGATTTTCCAGTAATCAAGTGGAATGAGTGTACAAACTTAATTAAATTCAAATCCTCCATGAAAGAAAATAATTGTCGAGTGCAACAATCACATAACCATCTCACCTGCCTAGCTACATCCTCTAGATTGAGACCAAGCTTTCTCAAAGCCTCAGCATAAGCCCCTGAAAGCTGTAAATTACCAATTGCATTTAGCAATGCTCTACCCTGCACCAAGACATAATAAAATGATACCTTTTAGGATGAGAAGCATATTCAAAGAATGTGTTTGAATTGCAGTAACCCATTGGAAATGCAAAGAAACCTGAAGAAATTCCATAGACAAATAATATGCCTGCTTGACATTCATCTTTTCATAGTAATCATATGTCGCATTCCAATTTATAATGAGCATATCACGAACACTTTCCGCAGTTGCATAGAATGCCTTTGGAAGCTCAAAACACTCTGGAGAAAATGATGGTGTAAATTCTTCATGGTACTTGATGCTTGACACGACAGATGCAGAATCCGGCCCAAAGGAATCCGGAGTGCCAGCAACTCCTAAATAACATGCAGCAAAAAATTCCACAACTTTAGTACCGCATTTTGTTGCACGGCATAGAATTTATTTTGGTAGAATTTTCTCTGCAAACTAGGATTCAGAATATAATGGTAGACATAGAAACCAAATTGGTCGAATTGAAATGGTCCTTCAGGTCCCAAAATTACCATTTCCAAGGCCCCAATTTGGCAACAAAATGCAGCTAAGCTTCATTTGTTTATTGAAAATGTGTGAGAAGAGAAATTGTATTTCAGTATTTTCCTTTCTTTTTTTAGGTTAAGAAGAGAAATCTAAGCCTCATTTTGAATTTCGAATTTCGAGTATTCAGGGACCAGGGAAATCTAAATTCAGTTCAACAGCGTAAGATATTCGAATTCGTTATGTTTTTGTCAGTTTTTTTGCCTTTCTTCTTGTCATTTGGAAACCAAAAACATACACTTACTTTATTTCTTTTCCTAATTTTTCTTAGAAAACAAACGATGCGTTTCATCATCCTTTGCAGAAAATCAGCAACACCAGTAAGTGTAGTATTTGAGAATACATAAAACTAGGTAACACAATGCCAAGCAGAAAATATCATTTTTGGATTTAGGAATCCTTTGATTTACATTCGTAAAGTACTTTTATTCAAAAGCAATGAAAGTACTTCCAAAGATAAATTGACAAACGGTAACAGCACAAAACAGAGTATGGCAACGCTACCTTCTTCGGCAGGGACGGGGTCTTGGAGTGTTCGCTTTTGGTCGCTAGCGACGTTCTTCACAGATAGGCATTTACTCGAACGAAGCGAACGCGAAGTCCTGATCAGGGACAGCTTCGAGTTGCCGTACCATTGATTGAGACTAACGAAACTTGAGATGGAATTTGAAAGTGAAATTGAGTTTGTTGCAGAGACTGGTGAAGCCGCCATTGCCTTCTCTCTCTAAAACTCTCTTACTCTCTGTCTCTCTTTGCAATTGACAATACTGATACAGATTCAAACTATTAGAGAGAGAGAGATTGTCCTCTTATCTTGTTGTTTGGTTCTGCGACTCCACTGTAACTTGGTTCGTGTTGTAAGCGAGCGAAAATTTTTCATTAGTCGTTTTCATACTCTCTCTCTCTCTCTCTGGATCAATATTTCAACTTTATGGAAATGTTAAATTACCAAAAAAGACATGAAATATTTCTGTATATTGGGCAAAATTTGATTATTGTTTCCTTAAAATAATGTCACTTTAAATATTTTTTATTGCCTAAACACTTGTATTTTGGAAAAAGAAGGTGTTTTGATTAATTTTGTTTTTGGTTATGCAATTAGAATATTCAGATTAATTTACACGTATCTTAATTAATTTCTTTTTTAATTTGATTAAAAACAACTCATTTATGATCAGAATTTTGTCTAATAATTATGACCTTGACCTGAATTATGTGAAGTCAGAGATTTGATTAACAAAATGAGCGTAATTCTTGAGATAGATAATATCTACTTCTCCTATTATTTCAACTCCATAAAATTTAATTTGCTAACTTAGTAACTTTACTCCTTGTTAATTATAACTGTAATTGACACATTCTCTAAAAAAAATAAAAAATAAAAAGGATAATTCATGCTAAAATTAAGGAATCTATAAGAAGTAAATTTCTCATTACTTAACCCTAAAAAAATATAGGTTTTTGGCTATTTCTTAGGGCTCGTGCAAGGACGGACGTATGAAGAGGAATGACCATGAAAATTCTCGACCTTTTGGCCACCTATTGTTAAAAGTAGTTTGATTAGTTGAATGAAACTAGTGGGAGCTTCAAAAGTGACTTCTTCTAAAGTGGGTAGCTATTTGCAGCTTGGAAAGGCACCGTACGAGCATCAGAAAAAGAAAAGGCACCGTACGAAAAAGCAGCCTCTGAGGAATAGCCGACGCTGAATCCGACTTTTTACTCTGCCAAAATATGCAATTGGCCACTGCTTGCTCTCAAGGGCCCTGCATTATTATGACACGTCCATTTGCGCGTGTATGATTGGATCACACACCAACGCTATTTGGCCGATTAAATGATTGTTTCCTGGGGTGTGTGAAATTTTTGGATGCAACTGTTTTAGTCGTTTATGACTTTTTAATTGTGTTTGACTTCATATTTTAAAAAAATAAAAAAAATAATTTTTTATAATTAGTTTAAATTTATAATTTTTTTAAGGTGAATCTAAACACCCTTTAAATGCAAAGGAAATTAAATTGAGCACGTTATGGGAGATTCAGAAAAATTCAGGACTAAACAGATATGAGAGATGAAAGAGGAGTATGGATGTACATGCACCTTTTGACGCCTATGATTGCGCAAGCTTGGAACCTAAAGTTTAGGGCATGTAAAGAGGGTAAAAATTAATCTTGAAAAATATGATAAAAAAAAAGGCCTCAATGGAAGAGATATACGAAAGGGATGACCTAATTGAGCTTGCAGCATACGTTAGGGAAAGAAAATGAATGTGCGGATAAATTGGCAAATTTAGAAAATGATCAAAAGGATCCTTTATCTCTCTCTCTCTCTCAAGCAAAAACTCAGAGTCAAAAAATTTATCTGTGATGGCAATTTGACCAAAAGAAGCGGGTCCTGACCCACCCTAATAAGAAGGGGATGGAGATTTAATAAAATGGTTAAGGATAGGGAGAAAAAATAAAACCGAAGTAAGTATGAAAAAGAGAACAAAACCCGATCTCAACTCAATTATGTACCAAAATAACTAGAATACTTTTATCATATTATAATAATACATAAATCCACTTTGTATGTATAAAGAGCTTATTTAACAATCTACCTTTTATTACATAAATTAATTGTTATTTTTTTAGAAATACGTAAGATTAAGAAATATTGTTTATATGCTAAATAAAAAATAATAAATATGAGTTTAACCCAATCCGATCCAAATTGAACATAAACAGGTATGAAATTATGGGGTTTAATTCGTAACGGGTAGGGACGGGGTGTGAAAAAGATTTTTCTTACTAATGTCGGGATAGAGTATAAGCAAATCCGTCTCATACCACCTGTTGCCATCCTAGTGATATGTATGTGAGTAAACCTGAAATGATAAGGCGAAGCCAAGCTCGATGTCTAATATACGCTGCTAGCACCTTGCTTCTCTGCTTGACGTTAGTTCGAGCTAGCTCGGATTCTTCAAGAACGTAATCACCTGAATAAAGTTTGCAGAACCACCACTCTGGGTTGAATTTCATTAATTACTTGCGAACATGCTCAGGCATGCATTTTCCTTTCTAGCAATCCTAATCAAGGGCAAGGCAAGCTCTTGTATCAGACACTGCCCATCATGGAATGTCCCAAGAACACTTACAGCCTATCAAGTTTAACTCATAACAACATTCTCATCACAAATTCTTCCTTTCTTCTTCTTCTTTTTGAGGGTTGGGAAATTCCGGGTATGAGGGTTGGCTAGAAAAGAATCATACAAAAATTAGTCTCATAAATGTACGCATAATTGAGATGCAAATGATGCTTATTTGAAGAATTTTAATTCGCAATTTTATTCATACAGCAGCATGACTGTACAGCTGATAATTGCATTTTGCCCAAAAATGCAAATGACAATCAACAAGCATAACCATGCTGCGATATACGAATGCTTCAACAGATGCAATATCTAACATTAACTACCAATGCTTCAATTCACTTGTATTGCAATAATACAGCATATTTACAAAGATCTTTGGAAGTGAGTTTATATGTATAGTGCAGTGATGAATTAAGATGATAAAGCATTTCCCACCTCCATAGCTTTCTCTAAGTGCGGAATAATTTCAGACTGCATGAATGAATTGTCAGCAACATCAGACCTTGTTGCTTACTGCTGATGAAGTGTAGAAGTTCCAAGCCTTATCAATCCTACTTGCTTTAAAGTGAAGTCTTAGAACTCATAATTCCTCATTCTTCACAGGAATCCAATTCTTTCCAGAGGCAGCTTCTCTCCTGGAATGTGATATGTACCCAAGAAAATAGCCCACAAAAGCCCCAAGCACAAGTACACTTGCTCCCTTGACATACCATGAAAATGTTGACCCGGCCGTCTCACTCCTAGCTGTAGCACCATCACCACTATCACCATTGAGAACTTGTCCTCCTGATGCCACAATCTCCACCGCATCATGTACCTTCCCATCATGGTTCCCCACATAAGAAAGTGTGAGTTTCTCCTTGGTGGCTACAAGTCTAGTGTATCCAAACTCACCCCCTCGGTACAAAGACCGCGCCGGCTGAGGGAATATCGGATCATTAGGGTGGTTTGCTCTTGGCTCCCAGATAGCTTGCCAATCTTGTCCTGCCATCCCAATCACAACATGCACAGGAAATGCTTCCCCAGCCTCCCCATTCGAGCCCAAGCTCCCACAAGTGAAGTTATTCAGAGGACAAAATCTCTCATACCTATGTACGTGACCCCACAATGCAAGGGTCACCTTATTCTTCACGAAAAGAGGTTCCAGGTGTCCAAGCATTCTCTCCATGAATGGGACATCCCTGTCTTCATGGCTTGTTGTGTACATTGGCCTGTGCCCTTGGACAACCACAAAAGGGGTCTTTTCCCGATCAACTGACTCCAAATCATGCTTTATAAAGTTATATTGGCTGCTCCCGGGTAGAAAATTGGTTTCAGTGGATATATATACGAAATGCACTGCCCCCATATCAAATGAGTAGTAAAGGTTCCTTGTGGCTGGGGCACGGGTTCCAGTTAATTCTGAAGAGTTCCCAGGCATGTTGAACCTGAGACTGTAGGGCACACCACATTCACCGCCACCATCTTTTCCATAGACAGAGTAGGACCAGTCTGGTTTCCAAGGCTGTAGAGGCCAATCATATTCGTGATTACCAATGCAAACATGGTAGGGTACTTTGGAGGCAACAGGTTCAATCTGAGTGAAAAAGTTGTCCCACAACCATGAGTACCCTCTCGCATAACTGATATCTCCAATATGTGAAACAAATGATGGCTTGTCACCAAGGTCTTCAATGTCACGACTGATCCACCTCAGAGTTGACATGCTTTCATCTTGTGTGCGAACAAAGGTTGAGTATGGTGTAGCAGTCCCCATATCTCCGAATAAGAAAGCTATCGTTTCGTCAGAGTCCTCGTTTCGTGAAACAAAACTGTTACTGATGCTCCAACCTCCTGAATCACTTCCAACCTACCATGAAATAACTTTAATGAGTCTTCATTCAGATAGTGGAAATGACTATCAGTGAAATTGGTTTGGACTGCGGCATTTGTTAGAGGAAACAGAAGGATCATGCTTCTTGTTCTCACTCAAACCTACTCTATAGAGATTAATCATAATAAGTACTCTAAAATACATGTAGTGCCATTCAGCAAGATCCCCAGATCAATTAACTTCGAAAGGAGTATGGTTTTTAAGCTACAAAAAGTTGGCTGTCGGTTAGAATGAGGAAATCCATGAAAAGGCTTCTACAAACCATAAAAAAAAATATAAATCTTTATTTATAATGAAATCAAGAAGAAGATATGGACTTGTGCCATTTTAAGTCACAGACAACCATCAACCATGACAATGAGTTAATCCTCACTAAATGAAGGCAAAAGAATAGGTCAATGAGAAATTACTTATAAGCAAAAATTCGATTTGCAGCGTTGAAAAAATCTACACAAATCTTGTATGTATATAATGCAACTACTAAAAGAAACTCGACTATACAGATGACAAAGCGTATTAAAACTGTAATCATTTGCAGAACAAACTGATACGAGAATGAAAGCTAAAAACAAATTTAAGAAGGTAGCACCTATATCTTCCACAACCTAACAAATTGGACCCTGTAACCGAACCAGAAGGATTGGTGAAAGCTGTTTAAAAGAGAATTCTGTTTCAAGATACCAATCTCTCAATTTCCTAAAGTGACAACAAACTCACATACCAAATCGAAATCTGATACTATGAATATATAGAAGAATTACTGAATCCAAATTGCCAGAAACATAGCAAATGTCAACTGCTACTACTTAAATGCAATTGAAGAGAAACACTGAGATCATTAAGCAAAACCCATTTTCACTGAGCCATACAAAAGACAAATTTAATCAACCATCAAGAAGAAAACTGGACAAGAAAATAATATTTAGCAAACTAGCATAAGTACAAAAAAAAAAAAAAAAGAAAATCCACAGTTACTGGTTTGATCTGAAAATCAACATAATGGCGCTAAAAGAATAAGTTAGCAACAATTATTCAAATTGTGGGAAATCAACAAAATAATTAATAAATAAAAATTAGCTAAACAAGTAGAGGATGTTCATGGGACGAACTGACCAACCCAAATAGCTTCGCAATAGTTAAACCAAGAGAGAGGATTTTAATGGCATGATACTTCAACAATATATATACATATAATATACAGACCAATAAACCAGATTAACCCAACAATTACCTTGTAATAATACCTCTTTCCTTTCTCCAAATTGATCATCACCCCATCATGAATAAACCCAGGATCTCTCCACCCAACACTCTGATTGGCCGGGGCATCACACATGTCCTCTCTCTCATACCGAACCACCTGCGTAGCAGCAGTCTGATCCATTCGATCAGCGCTCAACCCATACCTTACGAAGCTCTCCTTCCCATCGTGGGTTACGAACATGACCCGCATCTCATCCTCGCGATCCGTGAACGCCAGGTGGACCTGCTCCGGCCCGCGACCCAGCTCGAACCCGACCTCGCCGGACTCGGCCAGGAGGTGCTTCGTCACAGGCAAGGGGTTGTGATCGTGGTCGTGGTGCGTGGAGTTCACCTCTGACTCGGTCCATCGTAAGATCCGGAACTGGTAGCTGGATCGGAGGTTGACTGAGGGGATGGTGATCGAGCCCGACCCGGATCGCCAGGTGGGGGAGGTGGAGAGGAATAGGTAGCCGATGAAGTTGACGGAGGAGGAGTTGGGAGGGGAATAAATGCCGAGCCAGTCGAGTTTGGAGGGCGAGTCAATGCCGGACCATTGGATCGTGACCGGGTCACCCGATTTGGAGAGGGTTGATGGGGATACAGAGAAAGAAACCTGGGAGGAAGAAGAGGGGCTGAAGAGGAGAGAGAGTAGAGAGAGAAAGATTGGGGTAAGGGAGAGAGGGTTCATTGTGGATAAATTTAGAGGGGGGTTTTAGGTTGGTGTCTAGAGGTCGAGTTTGAATTGAGGGTGGTGCAAGGAGGCCATGGAGGGCCTTTTGGTCATTGTCGGCAGGTGAAATTTCTATCTGTGATAGGAACTCTATACCTTGATTAGTTGTTTCATTTAAGGATCAACTAGCGCACAAATTAAAAATAGATTATTAATTGTACAGGTATGAATTTTATACTAATTATATTATTCATATTAAATTATAGTAATTACTATATTCTTACAACTAATTATAAAAGTTGATTGTGAACAAATCTCTTACTTGTTATAAAAAATTAATATTTAAATATGAATAATTTAAAGTGATTTTTTCTTTTAAAAATTTACTAAGATGAATAATTTTTTTCTATTTGTTATGATCACATATTTTTATCTTGACTTTTCAAAATTGAAGAACTTTTAGTTTGGCTCTTTCTCAACAAAACTTTTTGGTCCACATTGTAAAGCTACATCAGGCAAAATGAATTTGATAGTAGAAAAGTTACTATTAGTTGAATAAAAATTTAATTTTCTCCAATTCAGGAGCTACATTGATTAAATGTATAAGTCACATGTTTAAGTGAATTTCCTATTGAGTGCATTCGATAGTACACACATACGCATAAATATAACTACTCAAAATTAAAATTTTACTTAAACAGAATTTTATTTTTAAGCCCAAAAGACTTAATTATCACCAGATACTTAATGTATAGGATTTTCAAATTTATTTTAATAAATAAAATTATCCTTAAAATCTAGGTACTTAAAATGGTTAGTATTAAGATTTCAATACATGAATGTAATTATATTATCAGATATTTTTTTGAGTCTATTGATCATCTTTAAGAATAGTTACTTAAAATATTATTTTGTTATGTGTTTACAGTTAGATTTGGCTTATATAATTTTTGTAGTCATTATACTTGCATAAATGATGAATGTTTGGGTAATTAAACTTGAAAATATAGGTCAACCTAAAGTCAATAAATTGTTATTGTGAAATCTATTTTGTTAAAAAATATTTATATCATTCATCACTTAAAGTCACATGTAATATGAAATCATATTAGAGTCGTGTAACAAAAAACTATTAAAGTATTATTCTTCTATGTAAAATAACATTTTTATAATTGAAAATGTTACATCCAATTTAGTTTTATAAAAATACTACGAAAAGAAATGGAATTCATTTTGTACAATTTATTTGAAGAAATTAAGATTTAAATAAAATAATTTAATTTTTTGTTCAGATATTGATTTTATATTTATTTTATTGAAAATATTTTTTTAGTGGGATGTGAATTGAGTCCATAAAAATAAAATAATTTTTCTAATTTCATTACATGTGAATTGAGAACGTATAATTTATGCTTATTTAAAACTTCTTTAAAATGAGCATATTAAAGAAAATTTAAAAATATTACTATATCAATCAATGGATAATATTTATAAAAATTGAGAAGAAATAAGAAAAAATTAAAAAAGAGCCAGACACTTGTATCTTGCATATAACAAAGTGTGAATAATCGAAAGACAAGTGTTATATCTATTTTAAAATTTAAAATTTTAATTAGATTTAATAATTAAATAATCTAAGGACACGTGTTATTTCTATTTTAATTAAAAAAATTGAAAAATGTTACCTTATCTATCAATGAATGATTAATAAGATTGTTAAGAAGAATTATAATTAAAGAAAATGTATAAATGTTACCATAACTATCAATATATAGCATTTATGAGGTTTATAATAAATAAGTAAATTAAAAGAAACCAATAATAATATGACATATGCATTATATGTTTTTAAAAAATTAAAATTTTGAGAAAAATAAATTAAAACTTTCAAGTTCAAAGACCTTCTAACCTATTGATTTAATATATAGTATAGATAGATTGTATAATACATATAAAAATAATATTTGAGAAAAGAAAAGGAAAAGGGCAAATAGGAAAACCAAAGAGGTTAACAATTTTTCCGACATTTGTATAGTGTTATGATCGTTAATAAAAAAAATAAAATTTAACAAATTGAAACTACTATTTTCATATTCAATAACTCCAAGAAATTCAAAATGTTAGTGTTGCATTTTAAAATTTTAAGTTAATATTTAAATGTTTATTTGGTCAAAATGACATAATTTTATAGTTTATTATGACATTTAATCAATCTATAATTAATCTAATTTTATAATATTTAAGCATTAAAAGACCTGCTGAAAAAAAAAATCTTGGAGCCACCACTTTGTGATAATCGCACTTTTCTTAATTTTATAGTTTATTGTGATATTTAATCAATCTTTAGGTGTTATCTCTCGTCAACGTCACTTCTCAGATTGATATACCAAAGAAACAAAGATTGCCTTCGAAGCATTCAACAATCCGAGTCCTTGAACAAAGACTCTAATGGGTAAAGATGCTAATATGATGATGCCCTTTCAACTCACCAACCAAGTCTCACAAAAACTTATTGCTGTTTAATATTTCTCTCTCTCTCTCTCTCTCTCGGATATTAATTGAACCAACCTCAGTATTGCTGCTGCTTAACATTTCGCTCTCTTTTCTCCCTTCAAAGGATAAAAAAAAATGAAAAATCTTTTGTTTGGTTTTTGTTTTCTATTTTTTTTAAATTAAAAAATATAAAAAAATATTAAAATAGGTGTGTTTTCTAATTTTAAAGCATTGGTCTGGTACTGTTAGTAGAACGGTAACTTATAAATGTTATCATTAGACCATAAAAAATAAAAAATAAAAACACATACCTATAGCATACAACAAAAAATAAAAATTGACAGCACTTCCAAATAGACTTATCATCGGCGACACTGTTTGACTCTTTAGCTGTTATATTGGCACTAAGAAGACCCATGAAGAAAAAAATGAAAGGGTTCAAATGATGGCTGGGAAGGGAAAAAAATAAAAATAATTGTGGGTCAAAAAACCACAACTCAATTCAATAGGAAACGCCTAATAAATATTAAGAGACTTCATGCAGACCAGCAACGGCCCAGACTTCGCCCGAGCAACTTAAGCCCACACTCCATGGTTGGCCCAAATAGGAAAACTACCCGGCCTCAATAAATCGGGTCACCTGAGTTAGAGATACCAGAGCATTTAATACTCCATTGTCAGCATTTAATGTTGAATGAACTCGCATTCAATGCGAAAGAGATACAACACATGATAACCATGCTTACATTCGATCAGTGGAAATCGAACACGGTGATAAAGGTGTATTCCTGTTCAATCAGCTTACTCTAAATTGCATGAGCCTATGATGTAGACCATGATTACACGAGTAAGTTTGACAAAGAACACTACATTATAAGAATGCAGTATCCTGAGAGAACAAGGTATGAACAATTGATTATTTAAGTATTCACAGTCTTTGTTCTACTTCTACTCTTGGTTAAGATTGCTAACTTGACCGTCAGAGTATGATCGGCCAAAAGAAGGTCGACTCATTCTAACTCATTTACTTCTTTACAACAGATTAAAAACTTATTGATATTAATTCGAATGATTGGTCAGACTTTTTAAAAAATCTCACTTGCAATAACCATTAAAGAAGAAAGAGTCAAAGCCAAACTACTGCATATCACATATACAAATATGTTTTGAATCATGTTATAGACTTTTCAATAGCATACAAATCAGATAAAAATATCGCAGTTGTCAGTCCCTTTCATATTAATCGAACCAATAACAGTACAGATAAACGAATAGTCTTTTTAAAGAAAACAGTAGGTGAGATAGATAAAGAGAAGAATAGAGACTGATCGTATATTATCGTTGACCATAAAAAGAGGAAGGTTCTGCGAAATGTGACTATGGTGAAAGTAAGTTGGTATGCTATGGTTTCCTCATTATATATTTTAGGATTTGTTTTTTTTTGTTGTTGTTGCCTTCTCTATTTAGGAATGGGAGTAAGAGTTGGCCATCAAGTAAGGAATTTGCTGTTAACCGATTGGGAGTGAGGGTTGGCCATCAATGGTTTCCTCATTGGGAGTGAGGCTCTGCCTAGGGTTGCCTACTCTATTACCCGATTTTGTTTCGTTATTTTGTGTGTGTGTTTTTGGAATCTTGCCGAATTGTTGTTCTTTAGTAATTTTGTTTGAATATTTTTTGAATTTATTTCCATATAGTATAGATAGTAAATTATAATTAATAAGATTTAATTTTTAAACCAATCAAACAATGACATGTGCCATTGTAATATTTTAAAATTTAAAAATTTGTTAAAATTGGATTAGAATTTTTGAGTGCAAAGACCTACTATCTGATCGCTATAATATATAGTATAGATGAGACATATTTTAAGGATCAATGAGATATGGATTTTTCTCGAACATTGCATTTTGCAATGTTAGCTCTTGAATGAAAAAAATAAAAAAATTTGATTATTGAATGCGAATTTCTAAAAAAATTAAAGTACCATACTCGTTGCTATGAGATATTCATATACCATTATTACGCAAAGGGACAAGTGTCTTTTTCTTGGATTAAGCACTGTTTGATCAACCTATGATCAAATTTTCACTTCAGAATCAGATCAGATCAGATGAAGTAGTCAAAACTTAACATTCTCTCCCATTTGACCAACATAGTTTTTTTTTTCCCCGTCTAATATGAGAAAATCTTGACATAGCTTTTATTAATGACGGTTTGAACTTCTTCAATCATGTATTATGTGGAGTTCTTTTTTCCAAAATAACAATTATTTTGAAAATATTTCTCAATTTGGCACACTTATAAAAAATAATTTCTAAACTAATACTTCTAGCACTATATCACTTACCATGGTGGAATTTCCCCCATTTATCATAGTTGCACAATATGCTACCATAATGGAACATTTTATTTATGTATATTATACGTCTCCTCATTAGTATGAATTGTGTAAATTGTCTGAATCTGATTACTCAAATACGCATTTGTTGTACTTGTTACAATTAAAAGTTAAGAAAGCTAAAATTAAGGGCAAAGTTCACTTTCTTTGTCTCGTTCTCTCATTGTTTTTTTTTTTTTTTTTTTCTTTTTTATATATTTTTGTGCTGAAGGAGGCTTAGCAGGCATAATGGCGAACACATTTAGAAAATGCCAGCATCCAGGTAGAAGAAGATTTAAAACCTATAGGAGGGAGGGAGGGAGGGAGGGAGGGAGGGAGGAGTGTAAGATAGCGCTTTGGTTACGGAAGACTTGTTGCAGACTGGAGCTTGGGTTCGATGTCCTGTAATTCTCATTGGGGCACCTTAGCTTGTCATGCAAAGAGCTGCGTTACTTTTGATTCTGACAGGGGTTTAATCTTGTGCCTTGACAGGTCGTATTGTATCTAGCTGCTACATTTTTTGTATAAAAAAAAGTAGCATTTGGTTCTTAAATATTCATAAAAGATGACAAATTCAAGAAATTCCACCATGGCAAATGACGTGGTCTCCAAAGTATTAATTTGAGGATTATTTTTAAAAGGGTATTACATTGGAAAATATTTTCGAAGACGTGGCAAACCATGTGGTCCGAGTGTCAGAATGGGAAATATTTTCAAACGGGTTATTTATCAAAAAGAAAATATTATCCTTCCAAAATTTTTAGTAGTAGTGTTAGTTTTGTAATTAAAGAATACCTTGATGGGTTTTTGAAGGCCCTCAATTCAACCATATTATTATTTTGTATAATATGTTGTTAGCCACGTTGTATAATTTTTCTGTCCCTCTCTCTCTGTATATATTTTTCTTCATTTTAAAATGATAGGTTTACAATTTGGTCACATTATTTTATATATATTTATTGTATATACATGTATTTTTTGTACTCTATGGTATCTAGTCTTTTGACCCACTACTCTACATAAACCATATAAACTTTTGTATTCCATGAATGATAATAGGGTACAAAAGGTATTGAAGAGATATTGTAATTCTTTTTTTTTGTTTTATGTTTTATGTTTTTTTTTTTTTTGACAATAAGAGAGATTGATTTGAAACGTCCAAATAGGTAGTTATTATTTATGAACATGACCACGAAGTCATCCCTTATGGTTAGGGGTGGAGCCAAAATTTTATTTTTGGGATACTTGAAACAAAATTTTTTGTCTATTGATACAATTGTTATACTAGTATTATATTTTTAGGTTTTTACACATATTTTTAAGTTCAAGTATGAGATACACGTAGTAGGATGCAATACTAGATTTCTATATAAAAATAAAATAAAATCAACTTTCATTACACCTCAACAAAATATAACTAAAAATATAATTTTTTTTAAGTACTCCAAATGTATAAAAAAAAACACCTTAAAAGGGACCGAGCCCTATACAACCAGTTTATACAAAAGTCCTAAATCGTATAAAATTTAATGTCTATTTGACTACAAACATATACCAATTACCCAAACAACCAAAAAAATATTGATCAACTATTTCTTAGTACATCAATCATCTATTAAAATAAAAATCGATATTTTTTTCAAATAACCTTTTTATGTGTATTTGGTGAGACTTGTTGGATAGTGCACATTAGAAACTCACGTATTGTTAATTTAAAAATCTACATAATATTGATTTTATTTGGTTAGGATGCACATAAAAAAAATAGATAGAATTCATAATTCACTATGCAAAAGTTTTATATTTTATTTGATTAAAGATTTAGTTTATAAATTATAAAGAGTGCCAATAAAATAAATTTTTACAAAATCCTCAAACATTTGCGCTACATATCGAAGAGTAGTACAAAAACCCAATCCTATAGCTCCGCTCTGCTTACGACGGTGTAACAGGTTACCTTCGAAGAAGAGGAAAAAAAATCCAAACCGGTAGCTATTATTTATGCAATTTTGGCTAGCCGGTCAAGTTAATATTCAGATTGTACAAGTCCCTTAAACTACTTTGGAGAGTAGTACATGGCTCTGTCGACATGTTCTTTATGTTGCTTTGGCATTAGTAGGTAGCAACGAATTCTTAAATAAGATCTGGGTTTTGAGGGGCAGAGGCTGCCTTCAATCTGATGGATTTTGGGTTGGGACCTGTAATTTCCACAAGCCAGACCTGCCATTCTTAACCATTCACGAGTCCTTTTTTCTTTCTGCTTTAACAACTGGTGATGACTGATGAGTCCTCCATCGTTTAATGTCCCACCCACAATCTTTAATTACAGGGTCGTTTTATATCACCACGCCATTAGTGACTACATGCGATATATTTATACCACTATACATACACCTATGCATATATATATTGACTTCAATATGTATCTATAATATATATATCAATCCTACGCGATAATCTGCGTGACCCATTTGATGAGAAGATCATGGTAATTGCCGAATGCCCAGTGGTACTATCGTTTTCTGGGCAATCAACATTTGATCATGTGCCCCCCCTGCCTCTGGTATAAACTCCACCACCCACCTCAACCACTCTCTCTCTCTCTCTCTCTCTCTAAACATAAGCGCACGCCATGAAGAGCTCTCCCTCTTCAACCATGCTATCCGGTCACCGGCTTCAGATTTTTACAGTTGTTCTCCTACTCATTTTCTCATCGTCATCGACCCAACTCTCCAACCCAGCATTGCCAAAAACCTCTTCCCACCGCCACCACCTCCAATCTTGCAATAATATCTCCCCGGAAACCCGACATTCCATGCGCTATGACCTGGCAAGATTAATCCGACACCACCCACCTCTGCCACCCTTTTTTCCACCGCCGCCGCCATCACCGCTAGACGAAATTGATCCAAGGTACGGGGTAGAGAAGAGACTAGTCCCCTCTGGTCCCAACCCTCTTCATAACTGAAGAAAACCCACTTATTCTCAAGCCATTTTCCTCTAAATTTGGCAAGAACTTTCCTCTCTCTCTCTCTCTCTCTCTCTCTCTCTCTCTCTCTCTCTCTCTCCATTTCTTGGTTTCTTTTTGTGCACTACAAGTTGCCTTTCTCTTTCCTTTTCAACATCTGATGGCTCCAGTTTCTCACTATTGCCACTGATCAACGCAAGAACTTGGTCAGAGTTAAAGTCACTGCAATCAAAGATCAAAGATGAAAGAGAGTTCTTCGTTTGCCTTCTCGACCGTTTCTTTTACAGGAGCTTGCTATTTCCACGCTTGTTTTTGAATTTAACATGTCTGGTTCCAACTTGAAAGTGGAGGGGAAGTTAGTGGAATCAGTAAAAAAACAAGCTTGGAAATAGCTTGTAATGGTAGGTGTACAATTTTGTTTGTCTGGTTCAATTTTGTGTTGGGAAGTGGGAGTTCAAGAGAAGTCCATGAGTTTCATTAAATTCGGAGCTGTTTTAGGAAGAGGCCAATCCATTGGGTTGGTTCTATTGTGAGGGTAAAATGGTCCTTTTAGCAATACCTTAGTACTCCATCCGAAGTAAATGTATTCATGGATTGTTCCTGATGTTGTATCAATGAAATATGATTGATGGAAGTTTTCATGCCTTTATTTATTTCTTTTGTCTGTTATTTGGTTTGATGCATGCATTGGTCTATGCATGGTTGCCCTTCCTGTATGATGTTGATTAGATATATATACGCCAATACTTTTCCAATATTGAGTCATGCTATTCGAAATACGTAAATTGTATACGCGTGGCTAAATTTTAGTTTATTATTTTAAAATAATGTATTTGATAATATAAATTTTAGTTACAAAAATGCTAGCAACATATTATTTTGTATTAAAATTACGTATATAAAGCTTAATTTCCTTAGACTATTTTGAGTGGCCATGGAACACCTTAATTTGGAGGAGTTGAATTATTTAGGCCAGCATTATCAAAATAATGCCTTCAACTACACATACAATTTTAGGAGGCTAGGTTGTATCGATTCTATTCTAACAAAGGCTTGATTTGTTTTGGATCCAAAAATTTCAGATACAATCAAACCGATCAAGTTATTTGGGTCGGCAATTGTGGTAACTCAAACTAACCCAATCAAGAATAGACACTGTATTAATATTTTAAAAAATCTTAGAAATTATATAATTTAATCAATATTTCTCAAGATTATTTCTATTATGATTATGATTTATGTAAATAGTTCTCCATATCATATAGGATTTGGATTCTCGAATTTGGATTCTCTCCATTCCATAATCAATGGACTATATATAATCTTATCATATGTTTTACTAAAACTATGTCGTTTTATATTAAAATTTATTTATTTATATATAATTATAAAATCATTTATATTTAAATAAAATTTACATTAACTCTTTTGAACTTTTTATTTTTATATTAACTGACGTGTCAATATCTCAATCAATGGAATGAAAATCTCTATTTCAAATTATGGAATGGAGAGAATCCCCCATAGGACTTAGCTATTTTCTATTGTAATGGTAGTAAACTTTTTTAATAAATAGATCAAGTCACATACAATTAGGAGTGACTACGGATCCAATGACCTGTCCAAATCCCTTCTCTATTTATAGGATTTGAAATTTTTTAGCCCCAATTAAATTAATAGACAGGTTTGATAATTGTGTTTGAAGCCCGACTCAGACCGAAATGTATATAAAATGATCTATTTTTATATTATACTATATTTATGTATTTATATATTATATTATTTAATATTATTTTTGTAGAAAAATATTTATTTAATACTTTTTAAGTTAAATGGGAGGGTTTCATAATCTAGTTTTTATTATGAGCAGACTTAGGATTTCGTTTTAGGTCCAATGATAAAAAATTTTAGTATAAGCTCGGCGAGGCTCGATAAATGTCCATTCTTACATACATAAAATTAGACCCTCGGAGTAGCTTAATGAAAATAAGAATGATCTGTAAACTCAAATATTCTGAGTTTAAAACTTAACAACCCTCTTGTAGTCTAGTCTTAGCGTGAATATCTTGTCTTCAATTAAAATCTGAAGATGATTAATTGAGATTTGCATAAGCTATCCGCACCCACTAATCACGCACTAATAATTGTCTCTTATTGTGTTGATTTGGTTTTATACTTTGGTTTGGGTGTCGAGTTTGCGGTTCGTTTCATACCTGAGTGTCACGGGTTGCCACCCGTGGCACGTCGAGGGCCGCGAGGGACCTTGGCGTGAGACATGTCTGAGCATGATTGGCCGGTGGCATGGCAATCTCGTAATTTGTATTTTCCATATTTATTGGATTTATGGATTATGACTCCTCGAGGGGGTAGGATGTTTCTTCCTATCAGTTTGGAGATGGCTCAGAATGCTATTACAAGGGGGGGCATGGTGTTGACTCTACCACCCCCTGGTGCTACCGAAAGGGACAGCATTCAAGTGAGTCCCCCAAGGGAGTGGGCGAGACTTGGGGGCCGGCTGTGGCACGTGGCTGCAGTTCTCATGCTAGTCAAGGGGCTACATGGGCGGCATTGTGCCCGGTGGGGCAAATGTTGGGCATTGGCGTCGAGGATGGAGTTGTGGCATTCGCACCCGCTACGCCATAATTATAAAGTGGTGGGGCTTATGTCCATGACGGATTGGACCTCGGTGTGCACACTTACATGCCGTGTGTCTCGTGTGCACTTGCGCATTGGGTTCACGCTTGTGCACACGGCCGCTTGGTTTGGCTAGCATTGGTGTCGCGGGGCACTATGCTGTGGGCTTAACAGTCGCTATTCGGTGGTGCCTCTCCTTGCGGGCAACCTTGACGCGGGGCGCTAAGAGCTTCAAGGATGGAAGCGTTGCGCCTAACAGGTGATGCTTGGCAGACGCGCGCATGTCTAGTTGCACATGGCCATCTGGCTTGTGTTTCGAGAGGGACTGGCGCTAAGCACATTGCTTGCCGTGTGTGCGCGTATTTGAGTATGGCGTTGCTATCGCCTATAGCTTGGGTTGCCTTATGGCTTGAGCATCAGAGGTCCGTGCTTAAAGAGTTATGCGGGGCATTACGGATGGATCCTGGACAAGCGCATAATTTTATGCCTTGGTGTTTGAGTTTGGCGGGACTATGGTGTTTGAGTTTGGCGGGACTATTGCTTGGAGCATAGTCGCCTCACGGGTGTATTCCGCTGCGTATGATCATGGCGGGTCGCATTAGTGTCACCGTGTGGTGCTCGGCCTGCCAGCCCGTGACACTGAGGCTTCGTTTGATAGTTTGATAAGACTTACTTTTTTGGTTTATAGGTAAAAAAAAGTTAATTTTTTTAAATTTTTTATTTTTCTCTAGTCTTAACTCTTAAGCTTATAAAAGTAAATACGTACCGAAAAGAAAAAAAAAAAGTAAATAAAAAAAAATGGTACCAAACGGCGTGAAGAAGAAGAACAGTATATAAGCCACCAACCCTTTTCCATTTTTTTAAAAAGCAAATATTTATTTCTACCCGGCTCTGGAGCTACTCCAAGAGAGATCTTACACTCTTCCACACACAATATTCGGGCCACTCGCAGGCGAAGACCAGGAACGCCATTGCAAAGGCACCGATTCACCATTGAGTTCGTCTGTTCTATGCGTCCTGGGCTTCCTCGTACGGGTACAGAAGTTCTCTGCACGATTCACTTGATCTCTTTAACTCCGCACTTCAAAATCATTTCGCTTATAAACCCTAGTTTTCATGCTTATTTCAAATATGTTATGTGTAACTACATATAATTTTTGGAGTATGGCTTCAATTTGCTCAAGGTTGAACTAGTAATAGGTGATTTAAGATAGTATGTGTCCCATTCGTGGATATGTGATTCTTGTTCTCTCATTGATCGGTTGGAAATGATGTATGTTCACTAATATCGGTTCTTGAAGTGTTTAGGTGCTCATTGTTTAACCTTTTGATAATTGCTTTCAGTTTCAAAGAAAAATAAACCCTTCTATCTTCAAAAAGGAAATTTTCTCTTTTTGGAATGCTATCCGGGCAATGCTGTAGAATTATTAGAGCAGGGTGATTTTGGGATCTAATGGGTGATGATTGGGAAAGTGATTATGATTTTATCGTGCTGTTGTATGTTTGCTATATGTTCACGAATTGAAATCACCAAATCAAAGATTTTCGCTGTTTTCTCCTTATGTTTTTCAAACTACACATGCTTGTAATTGTTCCTGATTGCATGTCTAATGTGAATGGTTATCATTGGGGTACAACTTATCCAAGTGTAATTGTCTAGACAAATCTTATACATTTATGTATACAGCAATGTTTATGATCATTGGGGTACATGTCAGAGGTCATATTATTGGTCGATTGGGCTAAAAAAATCTTATTCATTTATGTAGTTGTCAATATTTATGACAAAATGGTAATCCTGAATGCCATGTTTGCTGTCATTATTCCAAAAAAAAAAAAAAAAATTCTATTTGAATGGACTTCATTTGTTTGCAAAACTTTAGAAGAAGAATTTTAACTTATGTATTCTGTGTTTTATGTTGTACGTAGAGCCTGTTTGTGTTTTCTCTACACCAAAACCCATCTCTGTCTGTCTGTCTGTCTGTCTGTCTGTGTATAGGTGTACAAGATTTTAAATACGTTGTTCTCTGTTTCTATCTAACATGGGTTTGTGTGGAAATGAAACTGGTTCTATTTACAGGATAAAGTCTCCCTTTATCATGGATTTGGTTCTGCTCACAGGATAAATTTACTTTTTTTGTTTTGTTTTTGTTTTTGATCAATGTGAAAAAAAGTACTTATGTAATCCACTTTTGATGCTTTATGTTTTATATCTCAATATTGATTAAAAACCTTAATTGCAGATTTAATGTAATTTTTTGGTTTTTATGGTTGTAAAAGTGGATCTTTTAGTATAACGTATATACAATATCTTTACTAAGAATATAATAATTAAAAATTTGTTGTCAATTTTTTAAAGCATATGACTTGGCCCCCCAAGAATGATACCTAGGTCCGGCGCTCACTATTTGGATCTATGTATGCATATACGTGTGTATATATCTATATAAATAAGAATAGGTAGAGGCCTCTGAAATCAAAGCTTTAAGTGCAGAATTCTGTATCTGAAACACCTTTCAAAGTACTGATTGGTGTACATAAATGGCAAGTCATCGCCCATCCACTGCTGTTGTTGGGATCCTCTTCTTGCCCTTGCTCCTCAACATCGTTGTTCACTGCAAAACGCTCAAAAGAGACGGTACTTCTCTATGACTGGATTTTAACAGATTATGTAAATTCTTCATAACAGCTTATTACGATCCATTAAAAAAGATTACTTTGGCTTGATATATATAGATATATGGCTATAAACCCACGACCTTTTTTTCCATGGGACTATCCCTAAAATGATATTTGGCATTGTGATTGCAGTGAAAGCCTTGAATGAAATTAAGGCATCTCTTGGATGGAGGGTGGTCTATTCATGGGTGGGAGATGACCCTTGTGGAGATGGTGATTTACCACCGTGGTCTGGAGTCACATGCTCGACCCTAGGTGACTATAGAGTAGTTACAGAATTGTAAGTTTTACATTGCTTTGCTCTAGTCCTTTGTGATTGTTTTACATTTCTTTACAAATGGAAGAATACTTCGTCAATCACTAACAAAAAGGTGGGGAGAAGAGCAAGTTCATTTCCACTAGCTATTTGACCATATTGTTTGTACATGCTGTTAGGTTGTTAAGCCATCCAATTGATTCTAGAATTGCTTCATTTTGGAGCTAGAATAGTGAATGAGAGAACAAGAATAATGGAACTACAATATCTGTATGAATTCAGATCTGACATTTCTGTACTGACCTTATTTACTTTGCAGGGAAGTTTATGCAGTGTCAATCGTTGGGCCTTTTCCTGTTGCAGTGACCAATCTGTTGGATCTTTCTAGACTGTCAGATTCTTCTCTCTTCATGTTCTTACTATAGTTGTTCAATTTTCCTTTATTATTTCTTTGGTGTTATTGGTATTGCCATTGTTATAATATCCACATTACAGTTTTTGACTTGCTAATTTTTACGGATGGCAAAGTTAGATTTTCTTGGCCATGAAATCCTCACGCGTTCTGAGTAGAAGTGTGGGCATAGCCTCAGCAGTGTTTTTTATTTTGAGGGGGGTGGAGGTGGGGGAAGAGTATGGGCATAATAAGCCTTCCATTCTTTCTCACATCGTTTCTAATCAAATTTACTGGAATTGCATGGAACTATATAAGACAACTTAGTTGTCATAATATGCTTTTCCTATCTAGTAAATAAAGTAATTATAAGCGTAAATACAAAATATTGATTTTAAATTCATGATATATAATGGAAGTGCAATGGTATAACCCTCCACCCTCCCCCACTTTTCCTTTCCTTATATAGAAATGGGAATATCAAGTGGAGCTTGTTTTAGTACCTTCAAATATTTTTTTCTTTGAAATTTGTGTTACTTTTTCCTTATGACAGGGATCTGCATAACAACAAGTTGACTGGACCAATTCCTCCTCAAATTGGGCGTTTGAAGCGTCTTAAAATACTGTATGGTTCTTCATCTTTGGGTAGATGAATATTGGTTTGTTTTCTTATCCTCAAGTGATTAATATTGGTTATCTTAATATCTGAACATTGTCTTCTAGTGGGTAATGTCACAGAACTACTAAAGGGAAAAAAATAAAATTTTAGAATAAGTGTAGATAATACCAAAACTACCGGTTCTTTTCTGTTACCATACTTATGCAGCCACATGAACCACAATTTATTTTACCTGGTCCTACATGAATTTTGATTTTTTTTATGGGGCATTAAAATTTTGGCCAAAATAATGGAGGTGCAAGCTTTTGGTTGCGCTCTTTGGTCTCTCTGTTTGTCAATCTCTACTAGTCAAACTGGTCTTTGGGTTTAAAAAGGGGACCCCCTTTTATCTGTGCGGGCTTTGTAAGAATTCATAGTACACCGTGAAAACCACAAAAAATGGGAAAAAGAAATAATAAAAAACAAGGTGTATGCCTCAGCCCCTAAAATGCAGAAAGGTCTACCTTACATGCCTTAAGCAACACTCAGCCCATAAGCGTTAGAGGAGGCTTGCTTAAATCAGCACCTCAAGGCTTTTAGCTTGTGCTTCATGCCTCAATGGCTATCAAATTAACATGGTGTTTCATGAAGGTATATTGATGCAAAATGTAATGGTTTTACATTTCATGTTTGCTTCTGTTATGGATACCATGTTTGAGTTGGACTTTCTTTTTTAATGCACTAGGTCGTTTAGATGACTCTTTTAGGTAGAAGATTATACGAAACCTTTTTAGAAGAGATTTGTTTAGTTGATCCCAATTCTGTTTGAGTTGTACTTTGTTTTTTAATGCACTAGCTCGTTTAGGTAGAAGATTGAAACCTTTTCAAAAGAGATTTGTTTAGTTGATCCCAATTCGTTGGGACAAGGCCTATTTGAGTTGAGTTTACATTAATGTATGTATGTTGTCTCATTCACATCCTAAAATTGCAGTCCTTTTTGTGGTGCATCACTTCAGATGTGATTTCTTTCTATTTATTTGTTTTGTTAATTTTCTTTTCTTGTTCCTTTCTAGTAATTTGAGGTGGAATAAGCTACAAGATGCCATTCCTCCTGAAATTGGTGAACTAAAGAGTCTAACACATCTGTGAGTAATTTCATCATCTTGAGGGTATCACTTTTGTTGGAATTTTCCCATATTATTTATTCTGTATACTATGAATGAATCATTAAATGAAACTTCTGCAGATACCTGAGTTTCAATAATTTCAAAGGAGAGATCCCCAAAGAGCTAGCTAATCTTCCTGAGCTACGTTACCTCTATCTACATGAAAATCGTTTTCTTGGGCGAATTCCACCAGAATTGGGCACCCTACAACATCTCCGATACTTGTAATATTTCGTGTTCTGTTCCATATAGTATTTTTATGCTTTGCTATTTGTATGTCATCACAGATGATTTCTGTGATACCATGTCTTTCTAGGGATGTTGGTAACAATCATTTGGTGGGAACTATAAGAGAACTAATACGTATTGAGGGATGCTTTCCATCTCTTCGCAACCTGTAAGTCTATGCTAGACACTGAATTTTGAACTTCTTAAATGATATTCTGCAGTCAGGTTTATCAAAGTCGTAATTTTTTAAAAAACTTGTTTGGTCCCTCGTAATTCAAATATGCAGTTATCTGAATAATAACTACCTTACTGGTGGAATCCCAGCCCAGCTAGCAAACTTGACAAATTTGGAAATCTTGTAAGCATTTCATATTCATGTTAACTGTATTAAGATTGTTATCTTCTTTCTGATTTCTGTTGGTTGTAACTGTATTAAAAATCATCAAAATGACTGCTGTGTTGCCTACAGGCATTTATCGTACAACAAAATGTCTGGTATAGTACCTTCTGGTCTTGCTCGTATGCCCAGATTGACTTACTTGTAAGTTTGTACTTGAATTTTCTGTCCATTTTACAATTGTTATCTGGTCATATCTAGTAAATTTTATTTTTGCAACAATCTGGAGGATTTGCTCTTTCTAAGAGCAATACAAATAAATTTGGCAGTTTGGATTTTAGCTCTGGACAATTTTTCTGTTTTTTTTTTTTTTTTTTGCTCGACTTTAAGTTTGGACATAGTATTCAATGGATCACAACTTGGCTGACATGATTTTATTGTAAAGGCCCTTATTTTTATCTCATGGTATTTTAAATTTTCATATTATCTTAGTAGTTTAATTTTATAATTCTAGCCATAATCTTTTACAGGTTATAATGATGGAGAGAGAAGGTAGAATAGAATAATAGAAGGAAAGAGAATGAGTGGAGAGAAAGTTAAAAAAAAAAAAAAAAAAGAAATCATGGGAGTGATAGTTGGTGTTGGTGGTTGGATAGAGTAAATAAATAATAGAAAATTAAAGAATAAGATGATGGGAATGAAGGAATCAATCGGTGGGTGTATAGGAGATAAAATAATGGGAAGAAGACTTAGTGGAGAATAAAGAGAGGAAAAAAAGTTAGTGGGATGATTTAATTGTTGAAGGTGGGTGGTGGTCTTTGGTTATCATGGAGTATCAGTGTTTTAAGAATTAGAAGAAGAGAACTCAGCAGAAAATAGAGAGGGCCAAGAGGCAGAGAGAGAGAGTGATAGTGAGAGAAGTGGAACTAGAGTTTATAGAGGAAGAAGAGGGCTGGTCATTAGCATCATCGTTTTCATCTCTCAGGTATGGAACTTAGTTTTGAATAGTATAGTTTTCATATGGAGCACTAATTAGATTGCTGGATTGTCATATTTTAGTTTGGTTGAAACTGCTTAAAATCTAGTACAGAAGCAGATTAATGTTTGTGCCACTGATGCCATGATCTGAAGTTTTATTTCATGTTGTAATTGATTTGGGAGTCTTGACTGTGAGTTGAATATTTATAATATGTTCCTTTTGGTGGTTGAAGGCTGGCTTAGATGGATGTCGGTGGCTGATTGGTGTGTAGTTTTGGTTGGTTATGGTCGTGTTGAATTCATAGTATATTTTAGAATAGAGAAAGATGGGCTGATGGAGTTGTAGGTGGGGCCATGAGTGGTGTGTTGCAAGCTGTCAATGGTTGTGTACATGGTGAGGAACAAAAGAATAAGATAACGAAATAAAATGAGAAGATGAAAGTATTATTGAATAAAGAAGCAAGTAAAATAATGATTTCCGAACATAAGGGAGTTGCGAAACGTGTTCGTAAGGGAGAAAGAAGAAAGTAAATGTTGGGAAATTATTCAGTGTGGTTATGTTTATGGTATTTGGTACAATTAAAAACTATAATATTCAAAACTAAGTTCCATACTTGAGAGATGAAACCGATGATGCTATCTCTCTCTCTCTCTATAAACTTTAGTTCTTCTTCTCTCACTATCTCTCTCTCTCTCTCCGTGCCTGTCGGCCTTCTATTTTCTCTCTAAATTCTCTTCTTCTAACTCTTAAAACATTGATGCTTTATAATAACCAAAGACCACCACCCACCGTCTACAATTAAATCATCCCACTAACGTTTCTTTCTCTCTTTATTCTCCAATAAGCCTTCTTTCCATTATTATCTCCTATACACCCACCGATTGATTCCTATCATCTTATTCTTTAATTTTTTATTATTTATTTACTCTATCCAACCACCTTCTACAATTAAATCATCCCACTGACTTTTCTTCCTCTCTTTATTCTCCACTAAATCTTCGTCCTATTATTTTATTTTCTATACACCCACTGATTGATTTCTTCATTCCCATTATCTTATTCTTTAATATTCTATTATTTATTTACTCTATCCAACCACCAACACTAACTCTCACTCCCATGATTTTTTTTTTTTTTAACTTTCTCTCAACTCATTCTCTTTCCTTCTCTTATTCTATTCTACATTCTTTCTCCATGGTTATAACTTGTAAAAGATCGTGGCTAGAATTATAAAATTAAACTACTAAGATAATGTGAAAATTTAAAATAACATGAGATAAAAATTAGGGTCTATACATACTCTCCCCGTTAGATAAAGTTTCGCCTTCGAAACTTACCTGATTGGTTCATGCAAAAAGGTAAGGGTATTTCTCTCGTATTTCCTCTTTGTGTTTCCATGTGCCCTCCTCTACTTAATGGTTACGCCACAAAACCTTAACTAGTGAAACTGTCTTAGTGCGGAGTGTTTTCTGCTTACTGTCTAAAATCTCTACTGGCTGCTCCTCATATGACATATTATCCCGAACCACAAGTGGCTCAAAGTCTATCACATGTGATGGATTCTGTACATATTTCTTCAACATAGACACAAGAAACACTTTATGTATTTCTACAAGTCTAGGCGGCAAAGTGACTTGATATGCCACAGCACCCATTCTTTCTGGCACCTCAAATAAACTTATATAGCGTGAACTCAATTTTTCTTTTTTTACCAAATCGAATCACCCCCTTCCAAGGCAAAACCTTAAGAAACACCTTATCACTAATTTGAAACTCCAAGTCCCTTGTCTTATTATCTGCATAACTTTTCTGACGACTCTGTGCAACTACTAATCTCTGACGAATAGTAGTAATCTTCTGATTGGCATCTTGCACTAAGTTTGGACCCAAAAACTGTCTCTCTCCTCCTCAAACCAACACACAGAAGATTGACACTTCCTACTATATAAAGCCTCATAAGGTGCAACTCTCAAACTCGTATGGTAATTGTTGTTGTAAGCAAATTCTTCTAAAGCCAACTACTAATCCTAATTGCCTCTTCACTCTAAAGCACAAGCCCTCAGCATATCTTCCAACATATGAATAATCTTCTCTAACTGTTCATCTATCTGAGGATGATAAGCCATACTAAAGTTTAAATGTGTACCCAAAGCTGTCTGTAAGTTATTCCAGAACCTAGACACAAACCTAGGGTCACAATCTGAAACAATTGACACTAGTGCACCATGCAACCTAATGATCTCTCTCACATAAAGTTGTGCTAACTTCTCAAGTGCATAAGTTTTCTTAGTAGCAATGAATGTGTAGACTTAGTCAATCTGTCTACTATCACCCATACTGTATCATGTCTAGCACGAGTCTGTGGTAAACTTAAAACAAAATCAATGGTAATATATTTCCACTTTCATTCTGGCAAAGGTAATGGCTACCACGGAAACAAAATCCATGGTAATATGCTCCCACTTCCATTTTGGCAAAGGTAATGGCTGAAGTTTTCCTGCTAGTCTTTGATACTCAACCTTAATCTGTTGAAACGTAAGACACTGTGTTACAAACTCTACAATATCTTTTTTCATGCCACTCCATCAGAAATACTTCCATAAATCTCTATACATCTTAGTACTTCCAGGGTGAATACTATGCGCCGAACTATGAGTCTCAATCAGAACGTCTCCCCTCAACTCGTCACTAGAGGGAATACAGAGTCGACCTCTAAATCTAAGTGCCCCATCACTACCTGTTGAGAAATCTGAAACTCCTTCCTTCCCCAACTCTTCTCTAATGTTTTGACACCGAGAATCATCTAATTGGGCTACCTTGACCTTGTCAAATGGAGTGGGTTTAACTATCAATTGACAATATAGTGCAATTTGTCCATGGTGAATAACCTCAACTTCTAAACACCTCAAATCTTCTAATGGATGCCGCTCCATAATAAGTGCTATCAAACTAGTCTCGGAGGATTTTCTACTCAAAGCATCAGCAGTTACATTTGCCTTTCCTGGATGATATAAAATACTGACATCATAATCCAAGACACCTTCGTTGCCTTGTGTTAAGCTCCTTCTGTGTAAAGATATACTTTAGACTTTTGTGATATGTATAAATTTTACACGTCTCCCCATACAAGTAATGTCTGTTAGACCAGGTGACAACCCAAGAGGAGGGGTGAATTGGGTTTATAAAAAAATTAAAATTTAAAATAATCTAATGCACTTAATTTGTGATCTTTTGTATATCTCTTGCTTCTCTTGTGTATCTCTATTTATACATAAAGATATGAGACAGATTTGTAGCTTCAAATTAGTTTCTAGTCGTTTAAAAAAGTATTGAAGATTTCTTCCTTTTGAGATACTTATTACCAGACAAGCTTTGAATTTTTGATTAGATACCTTTACTTTCACTTCGATTTTTGCCTTGATAAGGTTTGAATTTGAAAATGTCTATAAGAGAAAAGTTGTAAACATGGAAGTCATTTTTTCAGAACTACAAGAATTAGGTTGATCCAATGGTCAAATCAAAATACTAAAATTGTGTCCCAGTTGACATATTTAAATTTCTGCAGAGTTACCTCCACTTTCACCTTGATTTTTTTCTTGATAACGTTCGAATTTGAAAGTGGCTATAAGATAAAGATTGTAGACATGGAAGTCATATTTTCAGAAATTCAAGAATCAAGTCAATCCAATGCTATGTTACCTAGAGCTTGGATCGTTCCGGTACGTGGAACGGGAACGGGAACGTGGTACACCACATGTTTTAAAACATAGTACGCTAGGGGTAGACTTCTATAAAGTATATTATTAGAATTAAGGTACTTCTAGAAAAATTTTCTTTAATAATAAGACATTTAATAAAACATAAGTTATGTTTTTCTAAATTAATTATCTAAAAACACATTCTAGGAGTATTATGGCTCATTTTTTTTGGCACATTGTTCTGCCAAAATTCTATTTTTTCGATATTTTTGTTCATTATTATTGATTTTTTTTCTGCGTTACGTGACCTTTAAAGACATAAATAGAAAAAAATTTGGGATCGCTTTGGATCACTAAATTCACTGTTTTAGAACGTTAGAGTACCATGTTTCGGAACACCGTACCAAAAACGCAATTCGCTATGGTAGTAGAGTATTATGGTAACACAGATCCAATGGTTAGATCAAAGTTTATAATCAAAATACTTAAATTGTCTCCCAGTTGGCATATTTAAATTTTTGCAGAGTTGCCTTCACTTCCACCTCGATGTTCTCCCTTATAACGTTCAAATTTGAAAATGTTTATAAAATAAAAGTTGTAGACATGGAAGTCAGCTTTTCAAAACCTCAAGAATCAGTACATTTGAATGTATGGAACAAATGATATGGTCAGATTACTAAGGCTATTTTCCAACTCTCATATTTTGAACTTCTACTCCAATGGGTCACTTTTCAGCTCCGTTTTGTCTCACAAGACATTCTCTTCACGAAGTCTTTCATAAGATACCATTTATAGAAGTTTGAGTCTTATTTCCAATGCCACAAAAATTCGATCCATCCAACGATTGGATCAAAAGTTATATATATAATACCGAAGTTATCTTCAATAAGTTTTCTTGCCATTATTTTTGACTGAGTTTTCTTCTTTATGCTATACATTTCTTTTACGTCCAAGACTAACAATTACTTTAAAAAGTGTTAGATAATTAACATTTAAACATAAATAAAAAATTAAGTGATTTTTCATTAAAATGCACAATATATTTAAACTTTTAACATAAAATTCTTTAAAAATCTTAACTAATACATCAAACATACTTTATTATGAAATATTGAGATTAACCAAATTTTAATTATTAAAACATTTATATTTGTTATCATCAAAATCAATTAATGAAAACTTGAGGCTAACAATGTCTACATATCTTTAGTGCAAAAATCACTATTGCCAACTCCAAATCATGAGTGGATAATTCTTCTCATGTAACTTCAACTGACAAGAGGCACATGCTATCACATTCCCATGTTGCATAAAAACACAACCCAAGCCCTGGCGAAAAGCATCACTATAAATTACAAAACCACCACCCTGAGTCGGTAAGGCAAGAATAGGTGATGTCACCAATCTCTGCTTAAGCTCTTAAAAGCTATTCTCACATTTATCGGTTCAATTAAATTTCACTCCTTTCCGAGTAAGATTGGTACGTGACGAGGCGAGATAAGAAAACCCTTTCTCAAAATGCCATCCAGCCAAACCCAAGAAACTACGCACCTCAGTCACCGAGGTTGGACGAGACCAATCCACTATCACCTCTACCTTCTGATGATCCATAGATACTCCATCCTTACTAACTACGTGACCTAGAAAAGATATGCTATCAAGCCAAGATTCACAATTCTTGAGGTTAGCATACAACTTCTTCTCCCTCAGAGTCTGCAATACTATCCTCAAATGCTCCTCATGCTCAACCCTTCTCCTAGAATAGATAAAAATATCATCAATAAATACCACCATAAATCGAACTAACTGGGGTTTAAAAACCTTGTTCATCATATCTATGAATGTTACTGGTGCATTAGTAAGGCCAAACGACATAACTAGGAACTCGTAGTGCCCATACCTTGTCCTGAAAGTTGTCTTAGGAACATCTCTCTCCTTAATCCTCAACTAATGATACCCTGACTGCAAGTCAATCTTGGAGAACACTTATGCCACTTGCAATTGATCAAACAAGTCATCAATGCGTTGTAAGGGATACTTATTTTTTATTGTAACCTTATTCAGCTCTCTATAATCAATACACAACCTCATAGTGCCATTCTTCTTCTTCACAAATAATATTGGAGCTCCCCAAGGCAAAACACTAGGCTTGATAAATTCTTTATCTAAAAGCTCTTGCAACTGAGTCTGTAACTCTCTCAACTCAACAGGTGCCATCCTTTATGGTGCATTTGAGATAGGAGTAGATCACTTGTGAACTGTGTCTCACAATCAGGAGGTAAACCAGGTAGATCCTCTGGAAATACATCTGCGAATTCACTGACGATAGGCAAATTCTCAAACTTCTGCACTTGATTCTCCTCACTAACAACGTATGCTAGATAACCATTACACCCCTTCCTTAACATCTAATTTGCTTGGAAGGTGGAGATAAAACCAGGCAGAGTGACCTTCTTATCTCCTTGAAAGAAAAACTCGACTTGCCCAGATATGAAAAACACCACCCTCTTTTGATGACAATCAATTGTGGCATGATAAGCTGACAACTAGTCTATGCCTAAGATGATATCAAAGTTTCGCATCTCCAAACTAATCAAATCAACTGACAAAACCCTATCATGTAGTTCTTCGTCACAAGATGGACAAACTAAATCCAACTCAACAGTCTCCCTAACAGATGTAGTAACAACTAGACATTATTCATGTACTCAAGTGAAACAGGTATACAATGTAAAAATCTAGGAGCAGCAAAAAAATGCGTAGAACCAGAATCAATCAATACCTTAGCAGGCACTGATGAAATGGTAAGTGTACCTTGCATCACTGACGGTGTAGCAGCTGCATCCTTTCTAGTAAGTGCATAAACGCATCCTTGAGTAGCTAGCTTCTAACCTTGAGTCTGATTCTGTGACCCATTATGACCTGATGACCTCTGCTCATGTGATCCACTATGTACAAACTGCCTCTGCCCTTGATGCTGATGTGTCTTCCGTCCCACGGCATCTTGTGCCTTAAAGTCAAAAGACATATGACCTGGTTGCCCACAAGTAGAGTAGGTATAGGATGTCCCATTACAGCGATTCCCAAATGAATGATACTCCTACATATAGGACATGGTTTCTGTGCCGACTGCCCATAGCTCTCACCTGAATGAGTAGGAGTGCTCCTTCTCTTATTGGGTTCCCACCCCCTCTGTTTTGACTACTCCGCTGCTGATCTCTATTCTAACTACCATGCTGTTGATTTCTATTCTGATTCCTATACATCTTATTGTATTGAGCCTGCCCTTTCTGACTCTCATCCAGACTCCTTTTTGCAAGTAAGGCCTCCGTCTCCAATTTGCCCAAGGTCTTGGCCTCCAATATTGAGACCCTATTGCAAATGGTTGAGCGTACACCTTTCTCAAACAGTAGGACCCTATTAGAATTTTGAGCCACTAAGTGTGGTGCAAATCTGGATAGCTCTGCAAACTTAGTCTCGTCCTCTGCCACTGTCATTAATCCTTGCCATAGATTGAGGAAATTAACCATGTTCTGTTTCTACACAACTGCTGGGTAATATTCCTTATAACACAACTCTACAAAACAACTCTACAAAAGTGATCCATGGCATCTCATCAGCTACTCCATCATAACATCGCTTCTGACCTCCGCTTTTAGTCAAATTTGATTTAGTTATAAGATTTAGATATTTAAGTGATTATTTTCTGATAGCTTTCGGAGATGGTTTTATTATTGCTTTAATTGGAGATTATTTATTCTTGAGATGATTGAATATCTTATTTGATTTGATTTGATTGATAATGAGGTACTGCCACTAGCATTGTATTCATTGTTTATATTACTTGAGCAGGTTTTAGGCTTTCGTGAGCCATGGGCTAAGGCTCTATGGCTCTCGGCTGGTCTCATCCCTTAGTGGGGCGTGACATTTATAGTTTAAAATAGTCGCATTTCATGTCCTCATGGAAAGAAGGACATATGGTCAATATTTCAATTGCATAAACAAATTCAGCCAACTTCAATTTTGTAAAATCATTTGGATATACAGGCCAGACCTATTCTTAGCTGAAGATGGAGGATATAGAAAATAAATGCTTCGGATCTCAAGTTCAATCCCTCCTCATACTTCCTTGTGGCCAGCCATCATTCATGCAATGCATGAAGTTTACATGGTTCATCTCGAAGTTCAAGGGAGTAGTCAGTTGAAGGCTTGGACATCCTATAGAAATAAGAAGAAAGTAAATACTTAAAGTTTGTCATCACTAGAATTTTCCTTGTTGCATTGTACAGTTATGCCTCCCTCCAGTTTCACTTCAACATTTACAGCATTATGCTGTTTTTGTTGAACAGCTATTTGAACAAGTTTGTTGGTGGCACCGAAGTCAAGTTAATCCATGATTGTGCATGGTCTCTTATTTCATCTATATACTTCATTTCATTCATTAGGATCTGACACCCATTGTTTGATGTTCATTATTCTTAAGATACCTTTAAATCCATGTGTCCTTAATTCAAGGCTTTAGCTACTGTGTGGATCACAATACTTTTTTTCTGAGTCAAAAAATGCTTGATTAACTATGAAAACAAGTCCTAGCTTTGCATGTTTGTGCTTGTGTATCTGGGACGCATCTCAAGCTTGCTTTCACTGCAGGTACCTGGATCACAATCAATTTACCGGGAGAATTCCTGATGCTTTCTATAAGCACCCTTTCCTGAAAGAAATGTGAGTTTCTTTAAGTCTTCACTCCCAACAGGCAACTTACAATTACCCCACAGCTGGTCAAATATAAACTGATTAAATGCTGTCACAGGTATATCGAAGGAAATGCATTCCGGCCAGGAGTGAACCCTATTGGCGTCCACAATGTCCTTGAAGTTTCTGACACAGAGTTCCTGTTTTAGTCGAAGCATGAACCTATCGTTTACTTGTAGTAGAATTATGTTTTTTTTTAACTTTGTTTTCCCCTTCTGTTTTAGGCTAATACTGGGGTTCAGGTGGCAGTCCAGTTTACCTATATAAAAACTGATCATTTATGAGTTCTAATCTTCTAAAGGAGTTCCTTGAACTGTATATAGTTTCAAGTTACAATTAAGTCTTTTCTTATGCTTTCGAGCAATCCAATATTAAAGACTTTCGTGTTCTGCATTTTATGAGAAAGCTGTAAGGTGTAGCAGGTGGGATGCTTCATTCATGGTGCATATAGCTGCTGGTTTGAGTGAATATGCAAGATGGCTGTCGTGATTCGCTTGCAGCAAAATGAATCTGCCCAATGGATGGTGGTACATGAACCCCTTCACTGAAGAATAGATTGGGATCCTCAGTGTGTTTCTGTGTGTATATATATATGAGCATGACAAGTTGGGATTTCGTATGTAAAGTTTGATCTTTCACATTCTCGGTTATATTCTTTTAGGTTGAATTTCAGTACGAAGGTTTGTTTAGGTGGCATTTTTTTTGGCATTTCAGTAACCATCCTTTTTGTCTTTTTGTTTTTTTTTTGTTTTTAATAAAAGCTTTCTATTTCTCTCAAAGAAAAGAATAAAAATAAATAAATCACAAAGTGGGCTGCTGGTCGTCAAGTCTCTTTATATACATCATTTATGCAATGCATGAAATTTAGATGGTTTGTATTGCATGACTTTGTACGGTGGTTTTGTACAAGCTAAAATGAATAATACATTTAGACAAAAAAAATAAAAAAGCAAGGGGAAGAGGAAAGAAGCGAGGAAAATTTGTCAATGTGGGCAGAAATTCTCTCATGGAGAAAAAAGAGTACGAAGTTTTAAAAGAGAATTTGATTAATTAATTCCATTTGGTTATTGCCATTGCCAAGGCAAAACTAACTCTTGGCATAACAAGGCATGGCTATTAGAGGCATAAAAGTGCAGTACGTATGTTTTTTTTGCTGAATTTTTTTTTGGCTGAATAAGTGTTGTACGTTTCACAATAGCAATAGACATCCTCTACAACTACCAAGAGATTTTACGAAATAACCATCGCTCTGGTTGCACCATTGCACCGATATTTGAAATATGTATCTACTGAAGTCTAATAAATCGACTTGCGTAGTCCTACAATAAATTAAGAAAAATACTCTATGAAATCTTATTGGTAAATTTTTTTTATAGTTTTTTTGGTTTTGCTTTTTTAGCTTATAAACAAATAAGTTAATTTTTTTTTTGTTTTTTTAATTTTTTAAGCTAAAGATAAACGAAAAAAAGCAAAAATCAAAAAGTTAAAAAATTTTGATTTTTTCGCTTATAACCTGAAAAAAAAATTAGGCAGAAAAGCTCTACCAAACAGGCCATTTGTCTCTTTTCTCACTTACACAAGTCAATAAACCCCACACCTTGTGTCTAGAAATGAAAATTTTGATTATATATAACATTACTCATTTATTAAACAAAAAATTATCTAGACCAGCTGTCAGTATGTCTGCCCCAAGATTTTACAGGAGCAACAAGAAATAACCTGCCAAATCTCATTGTGATCCAATGAAGTTAGTTATTAAGTACAAGTCCTATCCAATTAAGTTACTATAAATTGTCATATGAAACACAAAACACAATCTCCAAACCTTTTTCTTTAGGATTAAATCAATTGATAAGAGATTATATAAGGGAGGATTATCATATAAATTATTAAGATAACAGTGGATAATCTTTAATTTTTAAGGGATATTTTATCATTACAATTAGCTAAAAGTACAGATTATTATAATACAAATTCTATCATTACATACAAATTATTGTTATAACAGTATCCAATTGACAATAAAATAGAAGTGTTACGAATATTAGTTTTGTTACAATTAGGATTGTGTGTAATGGTCGGTTCAGTCAAGGTTAAAGTCAAACTCATAATCAAATCGGCTTTGTAATAATAATACTAATAATAATAACCAATTAAAAATAAAATAGAAGTGTTACGAATATTAGATATATATTGATATATAACTAGTGGTAGATAAAGAGGATGAGGATGGAGTTGAAGTTAATGAGATTTTATTGTTATTACAATATATTATGAGATTTTATTGTTATAAAGACATATATTATATCAGATTTTTGTGTTATAAAGATATGAGAGGACTCTAATTCTAATGTACGTAGACTTACTATCTTCTTACACAACTAACTAAAAAGTTATAAATAGGTTCTGCGAATTGTCTCTTGACATTCATATTCACAAACTCTTCTTCAAAAAATTTCTGCAAATTGTTTCTAACAATTCATCCTCAGATTCTTCTTCAAAAGGTTCTTCGATTGTCTCTTGACGTTCAAATTCTCAAACTCTTCTTCTCCATAAAAATTCTGCGACAATGGAGTTTAGGGTTGTGCTGTTCTGTGTTCTCCTGTCGTTGGTTTCTCTCTCCTCAGCAGAAGAAGTTAGTGTGAGAGTTGAGGGAGTGACCTCCATTGCAACAACAGATGATAACTTCATATGCGCGACATTGGATTGGTGGCCTCCTAATAAGTGCGACTATAATCAGTGCCCATGGGGGAAGGCTGGCATTCTCAATCTGGTATATATTTCTCTCTCTCTCTCTCTATATATATATGTATATATATATATATATAACACGAAAAAAAAAAAAAAGAGTTGACTGATCTGATTGAGTTCTATGATACTTGCAGGATTTGAATAACACGATTTTATCAAACGCTATAAAGGGTAAGTAAGTCCAGGAAAAAAAAGCAAGTCATGTTGTTATTCCCATGCTTTTTCTCTATACATAGCTGATACTAGTTTGATGTAGTTTTCGTTCTTAAACGCATGTTTTGTGGTTTAGTATATTGGGCTGAATGGTAGTTTAATTATTGAGATAAATAATTGATTAATCATTGATAACAAACAAGCAGCTATTATTTTAATTGTAGAAGACTCGTTTTGGAAGGTATTTGTATGTTATTGGCATGCTGCATGACATTGTACTGTTGATGAAGAAAGAAAAAAAAAAGAATATATATATATATATTTGAGAATAAGAGAAATTAAAGGCAAAAAAAATGTTAGTTTTAGTTGTTAATTAATGATTACTTTGTTTTACTTTTTTTCTTAGATAGGGTACTTTTTTTAATTAATATTGTACTAATTGAATTATAAAAAACCTAACTCCGTGTATTGAAATATTCTAATAATTGAAAACTGATATGATCTCGTATTTGAACATACTCTTATCACAAGATCGGTTGGGTTTTTTTGTCTTTTCTCCCTGAACCCAATCTGAATTCGATAGCAATCTCCCCTAACCCATCTCATTCGAGTCTATACGGGTTTGGGACCTGATTGCCCGGGTTTTTTTTGGCCATCTCTAATAGGGCATGCTCAAGACAATTTGTGACTTAAGGCGATAATTTGAAATAAGGCTTTTTATATATATATTTTAATTGTTATAAAAAAAAATGGAGTTAAATCTGTTACTATTAAAATTAACGAATGAGTTGATTTTGAGCTTTTCTTATTGTCAAAAAAATGGAGACACTATATAATATTTAACTATAACATATAATATTTTAAAAAGTCTACGATTTTTTAAATTATTTTGTACAATTAATTTTATTGGGTGAAATCAATTTTTTTTAAAAGTTAACTAAGGTAGTTAATTTTTGGTCTTCTTTTTGTAGTTTTTATTTATTTATTTATCTGAACTAGGCTTTTTGTTTCAAAAAAATTATAGAACAACTTAATTATAGCATGTAAAAGTTTAAAAAAATTAGAGCCTTTAAAATTTTATTTATTTGTACAATTTTTTTTGTTAGTTAAACTTGTATTTTTTTCTTAGTGGAAAGTGATTTTTAGTTTCTTATTTTTATGAACTTCTTTTTTCCTTATGTACATTGAGACTTTTTTTTTTTAAATGTTGAGAAACTATAAGAAGTTTTTAAAAATTTAGAGTCTTCAAAATTGGAGGCTAAGGCGGCGTCCCACCAGCCTATAGGGTTGAGCCGGCCCTTATCCTTAGTTTGCTTGGCTTAACCTGTGACCTAACATATGATCACTGTTGCCCTATGACTAAGTACATTATGTTCAGCAGCTATATATATATATGTCTTCTGCTGCTAATTGATTCTAAACAGCTTGAAACACTTTGAAATTAAATTGCAGCATTCGATCCTCTTCGAATCAGAGTGGGAGGCTCACTGCAAGACCAGGTCTTGTACAAAGTTGGAAAAGCAGCCAATAAATGTCCACACTTTAAGAAGTGTAAAGATGGCTTGTTTGGATTCAGCCATGGTTGCCTCCCAATGAAAAGATGGGATGAGCTCAACAACTTATTCAATGAAACCGGGTACGTATTGATCCCTTTCTCATACATACATACATACATACATATATATATGTATTTATAATGAGTGTAGTTTTATCAAAAATATTTACATGACCATCTTTGCAGAGCCCTATTAACATTTGGGTTGAATGTTCTAATTGGGAAGCACAAGTCCAAGGATAATAATTCTAATAACCTTTGGCTGGGCGACTGGGACTCTCAAAATGCCCGTGATCTCATGCACTATACTGTCTCGAAGGGATACAAGATCGACTCATACGAACTCGGTAACAAAACTTCAAATTTTCAATCTTGTAGATGAACCAAACAAGTTTAATTTAAACGTTACATTATAGTTCAATCTTGTACAGAACCAAATAATGTAATGTGAAACTTGTTTGTTGTTTTTCTAGGAAATGAGCTGTGTGGAAGTGGGGTTTCAGCAAGGATAGAGGCTGATCAGTATGGAAAAGATATGATTGTACTCAAGGAACTGGTGAAAGAACTTTACCCCAACGCCACCACGCAGCCGAAGGTGTTGGGTCCTGCAGGGTTCTATGATCAGAAATGGTTCGATGAATTTCTTCAGGTTTCGGGACCGGGTGTTATTGATGGGTTAACCCACCATATTTACAACCTTGGTGCAGGTATATAATGTAGTTTAAAAAACATCTGATTCTGGGACTTCATAGTAATTCTCCAGAAGTTCATTATTTTTATGTTGTTCTCTCATGATTATGTAGGTGTTGATTCGGACCTAATCAACAAGGTCCAAGATCCATATTTCCTAGACCAAGTAGCTCAGACATTCAAAGATGTTTCCAAGAGTGTCGAAAGGTTCGGGCCATGGTCTGGAGCATGGGTTGGAGAAGCTGGCGGTGCTTATAACAGTGGTGGCAAGGATGTTTCACATACCTTTGCTGATGGCTTCTGGTCAGAATCTGTCACACACACACACACACACACACACACATATATATAAATACATATCTGTGCATGAACATATACATGCTTACATAACTTGTGTATGTATATATATGTATATATATCAAACATGAAAGAAATAATTGAACTTTGGAGTGAAACAGGTACTTGGATCAACTGGGCATGACATCAACCTTCAACCATAAGGTTTACTGCAGACAAGCCTTCATTGGAGGAAACTATGCTCTCCTCAACACTACTACCTTCATCCCTAATCCCGATTATTACGGGTCAGTAATATCTCATACATGATTTTACTAAAGCTAAAATGACCATTTTCTAGACATTTTCATTGGTTAAAAATACGTAATATGTTATGATTTGATCTTCTGCAGCGCCCTTCTGTGGCATCGCCTAATGGGGAAGACTGTTCTTCGTACCACTCATAGTAGTTCTCCCTATTTGCGCGTATACTCTCATTGTTCAAAGAAGGAGGTAATCTAATTTCTCTACTATTCACTATAATCATTGAATTAAGTTCTTTAATAACTCGAATTTCTTCTTTTTTTTTTCCCTTTTTCTTTTGTTGTCTCAGGCTGGAATTTCTGTGCTTATAATAAACATGTCGAACTCTACTACCTTTGAGGTTTCAGTGGTCAATGATTTGAACTTCTATCCTGAGGAAAACAAGTCACCGGAGAATTGTGAAGGTGTTGGTGATCAACAGCAAAGGGAAGAGTACCACTTGACTCCAAAAGATGGGAATATTCAGAGTGATGTGTTGCTGTTGAATGGTACCCCACTGAAGCTCACAGAATCAATGGACATCCCAGCTATGAATCCAGAGTTTGCAGATGAAACAACTCCTATCAGTGTTGCTCCCGATTCGATTGTCTTTGCTACTCTGAAAGGCTTCAAAGCACCTGCCTGTGCTTAGAAATTTATCTCAGAATAGTTGTTTAGTTTTTTAGGAAGATTTTTTTTGATGAGTTAGAGGTCTTCTTTAAGTGGTAGAGAGTTGGGAGTGGTAGTAGTATTAGTTCTGGGATTCTTTTCTTTATCCCATTTTCCATTTCTTTTTTCTTATTACATTTTAAACTTACATCAATATCTCAAACTTTAGGTATAGTTTTCATCCTAGTTTACAATCGTTTGATTCAAGAAATCCAACTCTAATATTTAAGAATTTTCAGTTCATTGTTCCTTAGTAAATATATAACGAACTGTAGCGACACAGAGCAGATATTACATGAAATTATTCGCCATATAATATAAAACTGACTTCGAATGAGCAAGTTAATTTGAGCCAGTTAGTTTTCAACACTCAAACTTTAGGTATAGTTATCTTTTTGGTCTGATTCCTATGAAGAAAACCAAGTAACTTCTCACCAGCACAAGAAAGATTGAAATAGCTTAACAGTGATAGTTCTTTTGTCTTTCTACGATCTGATACATATTGAGAATTGAACACTCAATGCAATATTAATACTGGTAGAGCATATATGGGAGAAGTCAGATTTTTGCTATATTCTACCACTTTGCTCTTGTCACACCTTATCTCCTCAAAATTATATATTATAGCTCCCATGTTATCTCTACTGTTTTGAACTTTTATTTCTACACTAAAATTATATATTAAAATTGATGTCAAACATCACAACATTTTTAACTTACAACCCAATATCTCAAACTTTAGTACTTGTATACCAAGTCCATTTGTCAACGGTTTCATCCTCCAATCTAGATAACATAGATTTGATACAAGAAATCAAACTCTAATATTTAAGATTTTCCAGAAAAGTTGATTCTAACTATTCATTGTTCTTTGGTAAATATAAGGACCTGTTGTGACAAAAAAAAATGAACCACATGAAATTGTTCTGTTAGTTAGTTTTGCGCCAGTTAGTTTTCAACAAAAATATTGCATGATAAGTAACCAATATAAATTTGCCCAAGTAGACAGAGCAGGGTGCCCAAGATTATCAATGGGAAAGAGAAAATTTAAAATTTTCCTGGAGCTGATTTTCTGGACTTACCTCTAACTAGAAGGAGATTCACATGGTCTACTCTTCAAGACAAGGAAGTTTGGAGCAGAATTGATAGGTTTCTTGTCTACTCAAGGTGGCTGGTGGCTTTTAAATGCACTCAATGGGGATTGCCCAGATTATTATCTGATCACTGCCCCATTTTACTATCTGATGATGAAGTGGATTGGGGGTCAAAGCCCTTCAGAATCTTGGACATTTGGCTCAACAAGAAATCTTTTAAAGACTTGATTCACAAAGGTTGGAAGGAATTCTCTGTTCAAGGATGAGCTAGTTTTGTGTTGATGAAAAAAATGCAAAATCTCAAAGGCATTATCAAAATATGGAACACCGAAATCTTTGGGGACATATTTGAGAAAGTCAATAACCTGGAAGTCAAGCTAGCTGCAGCTGAAAAACAATCAGAAGATGATCCCCTCAATATGGAAGTCAAGAAATCTAAAATATGCCTTACAAGAAGGTTGTGAAAACTTACACAGAAGCTGAAAGCATCATGAGACAAAAATCCAGACAGCTCTGGCTAAAAAAAGGGGATGCTAACACAACATTCTTCCATGCTTCTGTGAATAGAAGATACAGGAAAAACAATATTAGTCATCTTCTCTCAGATGGAAATATGATAGTTGACCCTCCATTAAAGTAGAAGCCTTTAACTATTTCAAGCATTCTTACTAAAAAAATTTCACTCACAGACTTATTTTAGAGGGAGAGATCACCATGAAGCTTAAGTTGGAAAGCAGGACAAAACTGGAACAAGCCTTCAGTGAATCAAAAGTGTGGCAGGCTCTGAATAGCTGTGAAGGGGGAAAGCAACTGGACTTGATGGCTTCAACCTAAATTTCCTAAAGAAATTCTGGACAGTTCTAAAGTAAGATATTATGGCATTCCTATTAGAATTCCAGAAGAATGGCAAGCTCACCTCAGGTATCAACTCTTCCTTTATCACACTAATTCCCGAGGTGGACTGTCCTGAGTCCCTTAACCAGTTCAGGCCTATTAGTTTGATTAGTTCTATGAACAAATTGCTTGCCAAATTCCTTGCCAACAGATTGAAATTAGTTATGAATGAAGTAATCAGTGATTTCCAAAATGCTTTCATAAAAGGAAGAAATATCACTGATGGAATCTTGATAGCCAGTGAAGTCATTCATGAATGGAAATCAAAGAACTTCAACGGTACTGGCTTTTGATTCTATAAATTGGAATTTCATAATCCAAATGATAGAAATGATGGGATTTGGTCCTCAATAGTGCAAATGGGTCAAGGAGTGTATCTCTATAGCCAAGATATCTATGCTTGTTAATGGCTCCCCCTCCAAAGAATTTCATATTAAAAAAAGGTCTAAGGCAGGGAGATTCTTTCCCCTTTCTATTTATCATTACTGCAGAAGGATTCAATTACTTCTTAAGAGAGCATGCCAACTCAATATGATGGAAGGGATCAAAATTGGCAAGGATCAAGTGCCTCTATCTCATTTGCAATATGTAGATGACACTGTATGCTTCAATGCAGCTAATATCAATGATTTGTTGAACCTAAAAAGGATTCTCAGATGCTATGAGCTCATCTTAGGAATAAAGATTAAATTTGACAAAAGTTGCATTTATGGCATTGGAACTGGAAAAGCCTTTTTGGATATGGCAGCCTCTTTATTTGGATGCTCCACTGGTAAGCTCCCAATGTCTTATTTGGGCATGCTTGTGGGATCAAATTAAAAACTTTCAAAGGAATGGGCAAGTATAATTCACAAGATCAAAGTCGAGCTTTCAACCTGGAAAATATCTCATCTCTCAATAGGGGGCGTGCTTACTCTATTGAAGTCCACTTTAGCTAATCTTCCTCTATATCTTCTCTCCTTATTTAAAGTGCCTGCTAAAGTCAGTAAAGTGCCTGCTAAATGGCAGCCTCTATATTTTCTCTATGCTTCTTGGTGGTTTGGTATCAAATATTCTGGATGGAAAAAAGCAATTTGAAATACCCTATTTCCAGCAACAATCCGGAACATCTGGCTTCTCAAGAATAGTATCTCTTTCAGCAACAAAGAGATGATATGGGAGGAAGTAGTGTACCTCATCAAGCTTCAGCTACCAGTATAGTTAAAAGCTAAAACAAAAGCGGGGTGGTCAGATTTCAGTTCAATGGACTTCATTCACAACATTAAAGCTGTCAAAAATCTCTCCTTCAGAAATTTTTAGTTGGTTACTTGCCAACTATCTTGGCTGTTTGAAGGTTTTGAGCTTTACGTTTCTCTTTTTGAGCTTTATGTTTCTTTTTTTGGTTTCCTTTTCCTGTTGTTGGTCTGGTCTGGTCTGATATGGTTTCCATACCAGTGACAACCTTTTCGCTCTTCATGCTCATCAATAAAAATTTTCCCTTTTGCTGGTAAAAAAAAAAAAAAAAGGTTAAAATTAGTAGTAATACGTAGTGTGTATTGGGTTGGTTTAAGGTTAAAGTCGAACTCGAAAACCAAATTAACCTTGAACCCACAATCAAACCGAGTTAGGTGTTGAACCATAGCAACCAAATCTGAGTTTTGGGTCGGTCCAAACTTCATACCTAATTGCATTTGTAAACCTTGATTTAGTTCCTACGTAAGACAGTCATCATCAATAACTGTGACCCATGTTAATTAAACAATTCAATTTATAAGATTTGGTAAATTTTGGACTTAGTACTTTTTTTTTTTTTTTTTGTTAATAGAATGTCCGAGTTAACTTGCGCGCAGCTTGACTACTCCTCAGACTTATACAGACCCGCCGTCTCATACAAATCAAGTAATTACTGAGGCAAAAACTCTGAAGATGATCCCATGAAATTGATAGCAAAATAAGGACTTAGTTCTTGATTTGGTCTGTGTAATCCCGAAAACTAATTCAATTTGGATGGTTCAAAGCCTCGTAAGACAGGCTTTGACTCTTTTGTGCACCGTAGGCGCCGTTTAGTTCACAAGAAAATGGAGAAAAAACACAAATTCTAAGAAAATACAGAATATGGGTGGATTGTTTTACGTGTAAATCTAAAAATTTGGGTGAAAAATGTTTAAAAGGGAAGAGTTCAATTCCCTGTTAATCTCTCCCTCTCTCTATCAATGTTGTTATAATTCTACTTCATAAAAAAGAATTCAAATTTCTATCAATGTCTTTTTGTCTTAATGTGTGAATCAGTTAGGTGATTTTATTAAAAATTATTTGAATCTGAAATAGCAATTATAATTCTATTTCATAAAAAGGAGTTCAAATTTCTCTCAATTCCTCTCTTAATGCCGGAATGAGTTATGCGTGATTTTTGTCCAAATAACAAGTATGTTTTCTAGAAAAATTTGTAAGTCCGTATCAAACAAATAAAAAATAAAGAATTAAATTTTTTGCTGCCAAATATTTTCCAAGAAAAAAATAGTCTTTTAGGAATTTATTTTCCCGTGAAAAAGCCTAGCAGACCTTATGTACAGCTGTTATGCGTGTATGTATATGTGCTAGATTATTAGTTGTAGATAAAGACGATAAATTTAAAGATATATGTTAGACAATATGTTGTCAGATTTGATCGTTATAAAAATATATTTTCTGATTTTATTGTTATAAAGATATATTATCATATTTTGCTCTTATAAATGTAGGAGAGGTCCGATACTTATCTTCCATCACAACTAAAGTAGTCGTATCATACTATTTCATCGTCTTCTCCAAAAAGATTCTTGGATTCTGCGAGAATGGAGTTTAGGATAGTGCTGTTCTGTGTTCTCCTGTCGTTGGTTTCTCTCTCCTCAGCAGAAGAAGTGAAGGTGAGAGTTGAAGGAGTGACCTCCATTGCAAGAACAGATGATAATTTTATATGCGCGACATTGGATTGGTGGCCTACTAATAAGTGCGACTATAATCAGTGCCCTTGGGGAAAGGCTGGCATTCTCAATCTGGTATATGTTTCTCTCTCCAAATCCTTTATATATATATATATATATATGTATGTATATAACCCAAAGAAAAAAAATAGAAGTTAACTGGTCTGATTGAGTTCTATGACACTTGCAGGATTTGAATAACACGATTTTATCAAAAGCTATTAAGGGTAAGTCGCTATGCTTTTTCTGTAGTCAGTTTATATTTTTGTTTGAGTTAGTTTTCGTTCTTAGATGCATGTTTGGTGTTTGATACTTTTTTCTGGATAGAAGTTTGAAATATGTATAATGGATTAATAGCTAGTATTTGAAAAATGCTATTCTTCGATAAAATTTTACACAAAAAATCCAGTAGAATAATGTGGCAGTGGTAGACAGCTGCGGAGGTAGTTCATGCTAAGAGAAACACTTGTCTCTCTCAATTTTTAAAAATTTTGTTTTTATCCATAGTTTCAAAAATGATTTTCAGTTTTACCTCTTAAAATTTTTTAAATACCTCCTAAGATTTTGAAAAGTCCTATTTTAGCCTATGATTTTAGAAATAATTTCCCTTTACGCCTCAAACTTTAAAAAGTCACCTATTTTTACCCTTGATTTTAGAAATAATTTTCAATTTACCCCCTCAAACTTCTACAAAAATTTATTTTTACCAATAGTTTTAAAAATATTTTTCAATTTTCTATTCTACAAATTTATAAATGTCCACCTTAACTAGTTATTTTGCTTTGAAGATCCATTTATACATTAATAAAAGTTAGCATACATTATATATATATATATATGAAATAAAATTTCCCAGTCTTGATTAAAAAGAACAAAAATTCTTTTGTTATGATTAATAGTTGCCCCCTTTGCGTTAGTTTCATGGCTCGGCCACTTATTGTAGAAGACTTGTTTTGAAAGCTATTGTTATGATATTGGCATGCATGATAAAAAAAATATTATTGAAGAAAGAAAAAGAATAAATAATATATTTGAGCGTGATAGAAATTAAAGGTAAAAGCATGTTAGTTTCAGTTAATTACTTTGTTTTAATTGTTTTTTTAGATGGGAAACTTGTACTAATTGAAACAAAGGCGTTGCAATATTAAATTTCTTATGCTGAAATATTAAAATTTCTACACAACCTACAAAGGCGTTATAATCTACTCCCTCACAAAACTTACTATAGTAACCAAGAGGTCAAACAAACCTTGTAAATGAGATAACCCGACCCTAACCCGGGTTTTAACTTGCATCCCCTAACCCCACTTTGTCTGGGACGGGTTAGGGACCCGGGTGTTCGGGTTTTTTGGGCCATCCCTACTTTGCTACCCTAATCAAGTAGCTTCTACTATGAATGTATTAAGCCATTAACAAGACAACAAGAAAACTTAAGCGCCTGACCAGTTACGGCAGTGGCACAATTAACAGACCTAACATGTGATCACTGATTTCATATGACTAAGTACATTAAGTTCAGCAGCTATATATAATATAGAAGAATGCTATTTTTTTAAAATTTTTATACAGAATTTTAAACGAGAATGATATGGCAGTGGCAGTTTTGTAATTAAAATACATTTTGGTGGGTTCTTTATTTTAAAGTGATAGGCTAACAACTCAACCACATCATTCTGGATATAAATTATGTATGAATTTTCTGGATGTATAGCATTACTCATATATATATTACATATAAAAAATGATATTCTTTCAAAATTTTTGTACAGAAATCTATACGAGAATGATGTGGCAATAGCAGTTTTGTAAATAATAAGTATTCAGGTGAACTCTTTGTTTTAAAATGATAGGCATATAATTTAGTCACATCATTCTGATGATAAATTCTGTATAATTTTTCTGATTGTATACATTACCCATTACATATATCTTCTACTGCTAATTGATTCTAAACAGCTTAAATTAAACACTCTGAAAATTGCAGCATTCGATCCTCTTCGAATCAGAATAGGAGGCTCACTGCAAGACCAGGTCTTGTACAAAGTTGGAGAAGCAGCCAAGAAATGCCCACATTTTAAGAAGTGCAAAGATGGCTTGTTTGGATTCAGCCATGGCTGCCTCCCAATGAAGAAGTGGGATGAGCTCAATAGCTTATTCAATGAAACCGGGTACATACTGATCCCTTTCTTATATATATATATATATATATAACAGTTATGTAGTTACTCAAAATATTTACATAACTATCCTTGCAGAGCTCTATTAACATTTGGGTTGAATGCTCTAATTGGGAGGCACAAGTCCAAAGATAATAATTCTAATAATCTTTGGCTGGGCGACTGGGACTCGCAAAATGCCCGTGATCTCATGAATTATACTGTCTCAAAGGGATACAAGATCGACTCATATGAACTCGGTAATTAACTATACTTCAAATTTTCAATCTTGTACATAAACCAAATAAAAGTAATAGAATTTGAATGGTTCATGTTCCATGTTAATGATTTATCGTCTTCTACTACAGGAAATGAGCTGTGCGGAAGTGGGGTTTCAGCAAGGGTAGAGGCTGATCAATATGGAAAAGATGTGATTGCACTAAAAGAACTAGTGAAAGAACTTTACCCAAATGCCACTACACAGCCGAAGGTGTTGGGTCCAGCAGGGTTCTATGATCAGAAATGGTTCGATGACTTTCTTCAGGCTACAGGACCAGGTGTTATTGATGGGTTAACTCACCATATCTACAACCTTGGAGCAGGTATATATATTGGCTAATTTGAGAACAATTTTTTTTATTAAATAAACTGCTTAAAAAAAACATAAAGAATAAGCTGATTTTAAAATTAAAAAAACCTTGATTGAGGTGTTTGTTACTAGCTTAAAGTTTTTATTACTTTTTATACAAAAATGATCAAAAGACTCTCAAAGGAAATTAAATTATATATTCGTAATGTTCGGTAAAAGTAAACAAAATTTCAACATTAATTATAGCAGTATACTAATTTATTTTTAAAATTAATTATTTTTCAAAATTTCCACTACAATAAAATAAGCAAAAAAAATTTCAAAATTTTTACTTTTTGATTTTTGGTTATTGGCCTAAAAATAGAAAACAAAAACTAACTTATTATAAACTAAAAAAAGCTCCCTATCAAATACCAAGTATTTATTTTAAGCAAAAAATTAAAAAAACACTCAAAATAAACTGTTTCAAAAGGACCAGTTTAAAATCAACCAACTTTGGTAGTAATGTTTCAGTAAGTTCCATAGTTTATAAAGTTCTCTTGCTTTTGTATGTAGGTGTTGATTCGGACCTAATCAACAAGGTCCAAGATCCATATTTCCTAGACGAAATAGCTCAGACATTCAAAGATGTTTCCAAGAGTGTCAAAAGGTTCGGGCCATGGTCTGGAGCTTGGGTTGGAGAAGCTGGTGGGGCTTATAACAGTGGTGGCAAAGATGTATCACATACCTTTTCTAATGGCTTCTGGTCAGAATCTCAGAGACATTTATATATATATATATATATTTGTATATATGCTTACATTACTTATATATATATATATCAAAGATGAAAATAATTGAACTTTTGAGTGAATCGGGTATTTAGATCAACTGGGCATGACCTCAACTTTCAACCACAAGGTTTACTGCAGACAAGCCTTCATTGGAGGAAACTATGCTCTCCTCAATACTACAACCTTCATCCCTAATCCCGATTATTACGGGTCAGTATCTCATAGCTGAATTCATGTTTGGAACCCAAATTTATTTATGGAAAAGAATAAGAAAAAAAATGGTGAGGGAAAAAAGACAAAATAAAATAGAATTCTTGTTTTTTTTTTTTCATTTTCTTTTCCATCATCAAATATTTGATCCAAACACAGCCTAAAGCTGAAATTACCATTTCAATACATTGCATTGGTTAAATTTTCTTTATATGTTTCAATTTTCTCTTCTGCAGTGCCCTTCTGTGGCATCGGTTAATGGGAAAGACTGTTCTTCGTACCACTCATAATAGTTCTCCCTATTTGCGCATATACTCTCATTGTTCAAAGAAGGAAGTAAGCTAATTCCTATACATTACTGGTTCAAATTTCTCCACTCTTCACTATAATCATTGAACTAAGTTCTTTAATAACTCGAATTTCTTTTTCTTTTCTCTTTTGTTGTCTCAGTCCGGAATTTCTGTGCTTATAATCAACATGTCGAACTCTACTACCTTCGAGGTTTCAGTTGTCAATGATTTGAACTTCTATCCTGAGGAAAACAAGTCGCCGGAGAATTGTGAAGGTGGTGGTGATCACCAGCACAAACAGAGGGAAGAATACCACTTGACCCCAAAAGATGGCAACATTCAAAGTGATGTATTGCTGTTGAATGGAACTCCATTGAATCTCACAGAAACAATGGACATCCCTGCTATGAATCCAGAGCTTGCCGATGAAACAACCCCTATTCGCGTCGCGCCCGATTCGATTGTCTTTGCAACTCTGAAAGGCTTCCATGCACCTGCCTGTGCTTAGGAATTTTTCTTTGAAATTTTGTTCAGTTTTTCAGAGATTTTTTTTTTTTTTTTTAGAGGAAGGTCAGGATAAGTAGGTTTTAAGTTGTAGGTCTTTGTTAGGTGGTTGAGAGTTGGGAGTGGCATCATTAGTTTTGGGATTCTCTTCTTTGATCTCATTTTTCCTATTCTCTCTTATTACATTTTCTCTCTTTTCTTCATATAAAATGCATACTTGATGCTGTAACAAGTCAAGTTGAGCCAAATAAGTTTCAAAATGTATTTAAGATTAACTTATTTATCTTCTAAACTATTCTGAAACAAGCTTTAATTGAACTGATCGTTATCTAAGCATTAGGAAAATAATATTCTCCCAGAATTATTGTACAAAATTTTACACCAAAATGATATGACAATGGCAATTTTATAATTAACATGCACCTTGATGGGTTCTTTATTATGAAGTGATAGGACCACAATTTAGACACATCATTCTAGTGATAAATTCTGTATGAATTTTCTAGTTGTATTGCATTACTCTAAGCATTATCAAGCTAAGTTCAAATCAAGCTTAGAAAATTAATTGAGTTTAAAAATATTTTGAAGTTTGAGTTGTTCACATGATAAATTGATCTTGAAGAATTTTTTAACGAGCCACACAGAAGTCAGCGGCCTTTTGATTGGTGTAATTGCCCATCTCTTTCTTTCTATCAAAGCTCCTCCTTCTCTTTGTTTGTCAATTAGAAGTCTATTTAACAGACTTGGTTTGTAAGGTAATTGTTAGGAATTCGACAGGTTCTTTTATATAGTTGATAGTTATAGTCTCCCTTCTAAAGGAGTTGTATAGAGGAATAAATATGGAGGAGCTAAACCCAATTTGGGTGGTTAGATGAAAAGTGATGTTCTTACACAAAATTCTATCATTAACTGTAAAACAAATTAAGCTACTTGAGTTCAACTTGTATTTAAGTTATGAAAAGCTTGTCGACTCAAACTTTACTCAACAAGTTTATATGCTCCCTAATATAAAAATAAATATAAACTACTTGAGCTTGACTCGTGATTGGCTCAATTAAAATTATCTGAAATTGATTTGAAAAATAAACAAGCTAAAAGCTTAAATAACCTATTAATCTCGTCAACTCGGCTCATTTATAAGCCTAAAAGAAATCATCTCAAATATGGTTCTTGGAAACTAGTTTTCTATTGTTCCCTATCATCACCAGGCACCAAGCCCCAAAGGCTGAAGGAACTTCCTTTCAAAGGCTCCCCGGGAAAGGGGTTTTCTGTCTATGTACTTTTTGAGAGGAAAGACCTCAAGAGGTGAGAATTAAGAATCTTACTCCACTTTCCATGTACTTTCTGAGAGGCAAAACCTCTGGAAAAGGAAATCAAAAAGACCAAACAAAGCGTATAGAAAGAAAAGTGAGCCCCAAGAAAGAGAGAAGAATAATTTTCTCCACTGTATAGGCCTTTCTAAGATTTAAACCAGGCTTTGCATCCAAAGCATAACCCAACTTTGCTTGCCCCCCCAACCCTACACACAGCCTATCACCAACCTCAACAAGCCTACTTTCTTCCCGAGGAGTCTCCTTCAAATAAACTGCAAAAACCCATGATCACCAAATCATTCCTCTAGGGAGAAGTTTCAGAATAAGGTGCAGCATCTCGGAGAATGGAGAGTTTAATTAGGCAAACGAGGTAACTCTTTTAACATTTAAACTCTTTGAATGCATATACTACCTAAATAAACGCATTTACATATGCAAAACATCAATCCATGCCAGTAAGCACAGTTTAGACATGAGTTTCAGAGATTTTACGATTACAAATCATGTATTTCGTAGCACCATTCAAACCAATAATATCAGAGATCAAACATAGAATTTATGCATAGGAAAATAAAGCTGATTAGTTAATAATATATACTGCATATATAACTTCCAGAAGAAGATGCAATTTTCATTTCATCGTAGCGTGACAAGTATTGCCTTTCCAATATGTTTTATATTACCCCTGACCACTGACGATTTCTCTGTTAGGGTGAGATTTTCTGGTGTACGACAGGAAAACAAAGAAGAGACTGGCGACAACAGAGATCGAAGAATATCACCAGAAAAAACTCAATCCTTCAAAGGAGGTACATAGTGAACTTTTCATATTTTACTTACCCTGCGCTGGATTGTGGAGGTGGGGTTGGTTATAGTCTGCTGTATTTCTGCAAACTCAAACCAAATGATACTAATCTTATATCTTTTACGTGTACATTTCAAAATATGTTTCATGTTTGTGTCAGTTTAGAGAAGATAAGAGTAAACTTCTAAGAAAAAGAAGGTGCCTTTAACTATCTTTAATGGCTTCTGGGTGATCTATATATGCATACACATATATATACATATATGGATGAAGCAATGAAAACAAACCTTGGTAACGCATTTTGCAGAGAAGAAAAAAACTCAGAACTGGTTCCGGAGACAGTTTTTAAGGCAAAATAGTCAGGACTATGATTCCAGCAATGGTGGCGAGTACCCAGCTGCAGTCGCAGCAGCTGCATTTGCAATTACATCGCTTGAAGAATTAAGCATCACAGATCAGAAAAAGATGAGTGAAAGACCCGATACCTCTTTGACCAAGATCAAGAGTAAAACAGAAGACACAAGAATCCGGGTATCAGAAACTGGTCAAATATCAAGACAATTATCGGGTAAGGATCTTGAGTTGAAGCTAATTCTATGGCATTGACATTTATAAGGTTCTAATCGCTTTTCTTGCATGCATAATGACAAATCTGCCTATATCAGGCAAGCCTTCAATGACAAATTCAGAAGTTCCAGACAAAGGAAAGATGCCTGAAAAGGCTGTTGGTCCTGCTCCATCCATAAAAAAGACTCCAACATTTGCAGATAAGCAGTTGGACAGCACCGCCAGTAGAAAACCTGAAAGTGCATTACCAAAGCTTGATCTTCCATCCACAAAACAACCTGCATTCCCACCAACAGACATCAAAAGGCAGAGTTCAACAAGACCTGCGATTGTAGAAACTGAGGCAGATGCTTGGGAGAAAGCTGAGATGACCAAGATCAAAGAACGGTACTTATCCCTTTCAACAGATATCTACAATTACTCAACTAAACAAAGCCTAAACCACAAGCACATGATCTCGAGCATATGCATTAGGAATCAAATCTCACATCCTAGACTCTATGTCCTTTTATCTTCAATTGTGGTCACCTCCAACTTCTCACAAATGCTTTCATTTGTCTTCTAAACATAATCAGTACCCCACCTCCCCCTCCCCACACAAAGGAAAACAAAAATAGTTAAAATTATGATATCAATAACCATAAGCCAAGGCTCCTCAACTTATCTCGAGCAAAATATGAGAGCAAAGTATTCAGATACTACGTAAAATCACACAACACCAATAAATAAAAACTTCTAAATTTCAAAAACTTACTTCAATTCAAATTCCTACAAATGTGAATTGTGTTATATTCCCAATAACAAAGAAGTTTCAGGTATGAGAAGCTGAATACCACAATTCTTGAATGGGAGAATAACAAGAAGGCAAAAGCCAAACGCCAAATGGATAAAACAGAGGTTTGTTTCATTTCTCCCTCAATTTGACAGACATAAGGAATGACAGTAAACTAGAATTGACATCTACTTATTTGAACTACAGAGTGAACTGGAGAGCAGAAGAAGAAAAGGCTTGCGACATTACCGTAGTGAGATGGAAAGAATTGATAAAATCGCAGGAGGAGCAAAAGCTCAAGCACAGAAAAACTGGAGAAATGAGGAGTTCAAGGTGAAAGAGAAGGCAAATAAAATCAGATCTACAGGGAAGATTCCAGCAAGATGTTTGTGCTTCTAACTGTCACTAGTAACAAGGTCTCTCCCCTGGTCAAACAACTACTTGTAACAATTGCACATATTTCTCTAACAATTCTATAACGAACTCGAGCACTGATACAGCAGGATGAGAACTACTTTGCATCATTCAGTGTTTTATATTAAGAAAACTTTGCAAATGAGTTTCACACTATCATTAAGACAATCGAAATAACAAACTCTTATGGGAAATTCCACTTGTAAATTTAGGTATAAATCTTGCAACTGGGTAAGCAGAATTTCATACATTTTGGACAGCCCTCCAATAATGGTAACGAAGGTAAAATAAAAGCAAAAAAGGCTTTCGCAGATTAACTATGTTGCGGAAGACTTGGATGAGAACTCTAATTAGCTACGAAGGTAGAAAGGGTAAAATAATTGGCAATCTGAAACCCAGTGGAGGGAAGCTGAATAAACATGCTTCTAATGGATGGTTCAACTAAGTTTATTTAAGATGCATGCAGCAACAACAATTCCAAAAAATGGTTAGAAAGTTGCCCACGAGAGTAAACACTAATATATAAAATTTCACAGATCTTGTGCATGAGTGAAGAAACAGGTCCATGATATTAGAATTGTAAAACAGGGAGGAAAGAGCAAGAAATAGAATCATGTTGATATCAAATGTCAAGCAGATCAAAGTTCATGACGCACAGAGGTCAGGTATCATTTCAAACTGGCTCACATGGAAACCAACAGGCAAAAACAACATTGCCAAAACTAGAAATAGAAGTTAAATGTCCCTAAAATTTGAGTGACGTTATCTACACAAACAGTACAACACTTTAAATCTCCCTTAAAAAGTAACTCAATAAATTTAATAGTATTTCTGAAAAAAATTAAATAAACAAAATAATTTCAGAAGTCAAAAAAGATGTTGAATGACAAAGCAAAATTATATAATCTATTTAACAAAATGAGTTCAACCAGCATTGCTAAAGCTAAAAAGGCCATGCGGCACAAATAGCCAGGAAAGCACCATTATAAGCATCTCATATATTCCACCAGCTTTGACATGATTCAGGATGAAGAACTTCCACGAGCTTATTTAAACAGTTCCTCTCAACAATAAAAGCATCAAAGAATAGCACAAGCAAGAGCTGAGAATTGTATCAAATCAAGGAAGATAATCAATGAGTAATACCCTACTTCTCCCGGTTTAACAAAATTAATGAAGGAACTTGATCCACATTGGCCAAGGGATGATTCGGATGCAGCTGAATGCTATAAACAACTAGCTTCAATCTTCAATCCACCTTTACAAAACCAATCTGCTCGATTCCCATTTGTCTTCCAATCATCATGAATACAATCTAGAATATGATCAAAAGTCAAAAAATCAGTTGAGAAGGATATTGCACCACCCATCAAACTATTCCCTTCCGAAAAGTTTTCTTCAGCCATGTCTACTTATATCCAAACAATACTGGGCGAGGATCAAATGCTTTCCTTTGAAGGTAGAAACTTTAATTTGTCCAAATAGTCAACAAGGCTCAACATAAAATAGGGTGGCCAGGTGCATAGGAAACAGAGTATGAATCCAATCCTTGTACCATTATATAAATGAGGTATGTCTATAAGTGGTAAATTGGATGTATGCCATCGAGGAAGGGCAAAAATAAGTCCAGCAATTAAAAAAAAAATGTAATCCAATAAAAGTATTGATTATTCCAATATTGTTATTAGCATATCACTAACAAGAGAGTATATGAAAACTTCATATATGGTTAGGATAATCAAAGGCCAGAGCTACAGCAGCAGAGGAGCCGTGATTCGAGTTAAAAGGCAACAGAGCAACCCTCAAAACTGCATAAATTTTGCCATCTTATCGAATGTGCATGAGCTAAAATCACAAAACAAGAAAAATAGCGTTCAACTATCACCACCCAATCACTTTCATGGATGTTCTACAAGCACTGGGCTTGTACAATAAGTGATCAACCAATTTTGTCAAGCAAAGGTACGTGATACAGTGAAAAAATCACTATAATGCAGAACTATGGATCAAATTACATAAGCATGCTGCATGCGTTCGAAACTCCAGAATCATCCACTTTCATCACAAAAGCCAATTAAATTTCTCGACATCAAAGAGTTGAATTAAATACAGCGGAACCACCATTTCAAACGAGAGGCAGTGACATTAGCACTAAAAATATAATCCCTTGAAATACAGCATCATCATAAAGACAAGCAAAGACAAAGTCATGTCCAGGCTACAGAGATTTCTTACCTAGAAGAGGAACCAATGACATTTCAAGAGGTGATTTCTCTCACCAGCCAATCCAAACTAGGGTAAGCGAAGTACAATAGAAGAAAAGATGGGAGTGCAAAAAGAACTGTTATTAGCACGTACAGGAGCAGGATGGCAGCACTGGCAGGGAGTACAAAAATAACAATCAGAAGAAGTATAATGACCAGTGGGAACTTGGTTGTAAAGTGGATGAAGAAGTCAAGGGATTTGTGAAGGGAAAGATTGGGCCTCTCCGCATTAAGGCTATTGGGGCGGCTACCATTATTACTAGTAGACCCCGAACGTCCTAGACGATGAGTATTTGAGGCCCTTCTGAGGCTATTGCTGCTAGCTTGGTTTCCAAGAGCTGAGGGGCTTCTTGGCGACCAAATTGATTGATGGTTCCCATTGCTAGATGAAGGAGACTTCATCCTGTCACCATTCAAGCTCTCAATCATCCAGAGGAGGAAGAAATTCTTGCTAGGAAATTTAAGATTTCCCTTGTAAACCAGCCGCAGTGTTAACAGATGGCACCATGGGCAGGAAATGAAGAAGGGAATCTGGATTTGTTGATTGGAGAACTTCAAGGCAGCACGATTAAGCCCTAAGACACAGTTTTTGCAGAGGGTGTGGCCACACCATAAGACATAGGGCACATTTTCCACAATATTAAAGGATTCCCAGCATATTGGGCATTCCAGTCCTTCCTCTGTGTTGCCATTAGAAGAGGTCTCATCATCAGAGAATTCTAAACAAGCTCGACTTGGTTCAACAAAGTTTTTCTTCTGTCCAAAGCTTGGAATGGCATTAGAGAAAGAACTCCACATAGTAAAGAGGTAGCAAGTTGGATGAGCAAAAAGTGCATTAATGACTCTTTTTATGCAGTTTGAACCACACAAAGAATCCTAGTCCTAGTCACTTATCAGAAGACAAAATAATAAATATCCTTGGTCATGAACTTAAGCCTTAAAAGATGTCTACTTCTGGTTTAATTGTCAATGGTCCACATTCCTCAGATCAAACCTGCAATAGAAGGCACACATGAGGAAGTCGGTCAACAAATAATCCATATGATTTTGGACAATATCTAAAATAAAAAATACATTAAGTACAACAGCAAATTTTAGTTTAATAAAGCAATGGAAAATAGCTGGAGTATTATTTGGCTCATAGGACTTTGGACGCTAGATAAAATAAGCTCCCATGGAGTGTGAGAGTTTTGCTGGGGGTCTCACTTTCAATAACTTTTTAAAGGACTATACATGCTACAGGCATGATGGAACAATTGCCAACAGAAGAATTTGAGGACATGTTCGGACCAAAAGAGGCAATGTTGTCAACCTGGTTGCCGGTATAGTATGGTTTCCATAGAAAAACAAAAGATTAAGTCTCTGTCAGATACGGCTTTTTTTTTTGGGCTATTTGTTAAATTGAATTTTGGTTGAAAAAAGCCAGAAAGACAAGCAAAGAAACAAAAACTCTTTAAAAAAAAGCAATATCAAACGGAGTGTACAAATGCAGCTCATCTAGGCAGAAGAACATACCCTTAGTGGCGGACCTAGGATTTTACATGAGGGGGGGGCCAAGGTAAAAAAAAATTGTTCAAAGGTGGGTAAATTTTTTTTTTAGGGGGGGTGTTGGGGGGGAGGGGATTACACTATATTTTTTTTCTAAATATACAAAAATTTATGGGGGTTTAAGGGAAATTTGAAAATTTTGAGGGAGGCCGCGCCTGCCCCCCTCTGTCAGCCACTGCACATATTTACGTCCAGAATTTGTGCATGACATGGTTCCAAATACACCCTCAGTGACATATATATATATACGCGCACTCTAAAAAAAAAAGGAATACAGCATGCAGTTTGACAATATTTGTGTTATAAATGAGCAGGGAAATTAAGTGTAAAAGCCAAACAAAGGCCACAGAATTCAATTTTTTTTTACTAAACGCTTTTCTCTTCTAGGATCACCAAAACTACAAATCTTCCATATAGAGACTGAACAAATTCGCATTGTCTACTATACACCCACATTCCATATTTGTGAATCAATGATTGCAATTGCCTTTAATTCCCCCTTAGATATTCAATAGATACAACAAATAATAAATAAGATATACACACATAGACATGCATTTTTCACATAGTCAGAGAGATGTTGGTCGCAATAATCGGAAGCTTACCAATCATACAAAAATCGCACGTGTGTATATCTATATTCATCGTTATACATAATATGAATGAGAGAATTCATCGATCGTTGAGAAGAAACAGAAAATTGAGAGGCAAAAAGCTTACCGTTTATTATTCAGAATTGACTGAAGAAGCAAAGGAGAGGAGGGTGGCAGAGAAGAGATCAAAAGAGAAAGAAGGGCTCCTCTTTCTTTTTCTTACTCTTTCTCTCTCTTCTCGCTCCGTCGCTTTTGTCTCTCTCTCTCGCTGTCTACCTGAGAAAGAAATGAGAGACTTTTCTGTGAATATTTACCGGAGACTATTAGCTAGGTCCAAAACGACGAAGTTTGCCCAATCAAAACGCCGTGGTTTTAGGGGAGGCGTCCGGTAAATTCTGCATTAAGCCATTGACCAACAAACCATCACGGTGGCAGCCACTGACTTGCCAAATTTAGACGGCCGGTGCACCTCCCGGTCAGATTTTGAAGGCTCGGCAACAACTTTCTTTCAAAATTTTGTATATTTCTCTAACAATTTAATTGTTTTTAGGTCACCTTATATAAAAAAAAAAAAAAAAAAACTAAGTTGGCTTGGCAACACGTTTCCATGGATGGAATATAATACAAAACAACAAAGTATTGTGTTCACAGCTCGAATTCACTAGCAATTGAATTGACTGTCGTCAATTTGTGACCAACCATGAGTCGCAACTAATGATAACATTTTTCAAATAACAAATATAGTCAAAATTTTTTCCTAAAACTTAATAAAAAATACTATTTTTTAGTTGAACCATATATAAATATTAAATGTTTCTTGTATTACACTTCATGAAAGAAACTTATTTCATCAAAAGTTCAAAACTTATGGTATTATATAATAAAATCTCAACATCTACTGAATTCTATGTCTAATACTTGCGTATAATGATACAATTAACTGCCATTAAACTCCTTTGACTTTAACCTTGTATAGCTCTGGGTTTGCAAATTATTACTTGTATTATGTCAGATATACATACACACCTACCTCATGATATATTTTCAATAGTTGATATTGTTGAATAGTAAACTTACTTTTTTTTTAATTTCATAGTAACGAACACACGGCACAATCCAGTAGTTGGACACTTAGTTTTTCAGCTTATCAATTCTAGCCCCCGCTCCTTCTCTTAGGCTTCAGCATATGTATGTCAATAGCTCTAGTGGGATTGTATGAGGAGGATTTTCTGTTCTTTTAAGATCTTAACCAATTCGATGAATTATTCTTAAAGATTTGCATCAAAATAGTGCTAGTTGATGAGAGTCTCCTATGTACCTAAAACAAAAAAAAACTTCAAATTAATAGTTGAAATATAAAATTAAAAATTAAAAATTAAAAAATAAATTCATTTATTTGTCATCAAACAATATGTTACAAAACCAACAGAAACAAACAAATATGATACGAAAGTACCATATAACAAAAAAAAAACTTATAAATGTTACTATATATTTTATCCAAACCTTTTTATTAATATCAATATTACATTCGTACGAGTATTTTACCAAACTTAGCTCTACAAAAAAATTATCTATCAAACCCAATTTATTTTAAATTTATTTACTAAACACAGCTTCTTCTTAAAGTTGTTATTTCAAACCACAATTTCAACTAAAGCTTGTTTTACATATTTCACATAAAAGTTGTGATTTGAATCTATAATTTCAATGAAGTCTTGGTTTCACTTCATGCAGACACTATTTTGTAAATTCTATATGACATTTACACAACTTTATCTAAAAAATTGTGATTTAAAAATACAACTTTAAGAAAGAACTGAGTTTAGTTGGGTAAATAAAATATTTTTATGTTGGGTTATCCTACGTTTTTCAATTATATTACTGGTCCATTTGATACAGTTTTTCCATTTAACTTTTTTAAGTTCATGGGTAAAAAAAGTCAAATATTTTTAACTCTTTTGTTTTTATTTTTTTCTTATCTTTAGTTAAAAGTAAAAATTAAAAAAACAAAAAAAATTTGAAAACTTTACTTTATTATTTGTAGGCTTAAAAAAAATTAACAAAAAAGGTGTACGAAGCGGACGTATAGCTCGTCGAACCAGCTACGAAAGGCAGAGCCAAAAATTCTGAACCCTGCAACCCTGCTGCAACTGCTAGCATCCAACTGGTCTAGCAATGGACATGGAAATCGATCTTCCGAAGCCACAAATCGGAGAACAGCAGCAAGTCAAGGAGGAAGACCTCTTCAAGGCCGCCGAGAAGGGGAACTCTTCGATATTCAAAGCTCTCTCACAAGAAGAGCTTCTCAAAGGGCTCACTCTTAGGAACGAAGACGGTCGGTCCCTTCTCCACGTCGCCGCTTCTTCAGGTCACGCCGAGGTCTGCCCTTTTATCTTCCAACTAATTTTCTACCTGTTTGGCTTCCGAGAAAACTAATCGAAAGTAAAATGAAAAAAAAAATCAAATTCTGAAATCTCACGTCTCATTTTCCTTATTGAAACTGTTAGGGTTTGAACGAAGTTAAATTTGCTTTATTTGTTCTACGTTGTCTCAGAAACCAATTGGATAATCAGTGTGTGATTAACGAAAGGTGCACATTCCCTTTTGAAACTCATGTTCTAGGTTTATGGTTCTCATAGTTGATGTAGTTATCGCTATCTTTTAATTTTGGAATTGGTTCGTTGAAAATTTAATACTTGAGCTGCGTTTTCATTTGCAGTCTTCAGTATTCGAATTTGTAAATTTGATGCAGTTTTTTTTGGTAGGTGGTGAAGATACTATCGGCTGCGGATCCATTGGTAAGTGGTATAAACAGTGCCGACGAGGAGGGCTGGGCTCCACTTCATTCTGCCTCGAGCAGTGGGAATGTAGAAATTGTGGAGATTTTGCTCAGCAGAGGTGAGGAATTTCATGGGTCTGTTTAATGTCAAAAGGGTTACTATTATTTGTTTGAGTTTGCTTTGGATTGTGTGGAAAATAATTCCAAGCTTTTCAATTGTACTTGTATGCCCTAGGGACAAATATATTTTTCTGGAGAAAAAGATATGTAAAATTGTGAGAAAAAGAATGCACAAATATCAACTATGGATTGCTTGCAAGTCCACCATACTGGTGTCATTGGTGTGGCCAGAGTTTGCTTTGATGATCATGAAAATTTTAGTGTTGGTTGAGTTTATTATCTTAAATTATATGGTATCAGTCTGGGTATAACTGTGTAAACGAGCAAAACTTAGTTGTTTCAAATTAATTTTTTATCAGAGGTAATAGTTTTTTAAGAGAATCTATTTGGAGATGAAAGGTATGTGTACTTGTTTGCATATTTTGCTTGAAGAGGTGAATAATTTGTTCATCTAATTAACCATTACTTCTTTTTGCTTTGGCCCCGTGGGGGGGTGGGGGGGATAATGCAGCTCACTGATTCTGTGCAAGTAACGGCAATGGTAAGGTTGGTCAAGGTTGTGAATTTTTTTTATTACGTATGATTAATTAGGAATTTCTTTTGTTAGTACGAGGAATGTCTAGTAGTGTAGGGCAATTGATGTCAAGGACTCGAGGTGGTTGTCACCAACCGGTCATCTTTAACATTGAAACGCTGTCGTTGCTTGAATTGCTCTTGAAGTATATTCCATAAAATACCTTCTAATATAAAAAATGGAGATGTCTTTGACATTTAAGTGCTATCCTTGCTTGAATCACTGTTGAAGTACATTCCACAAATACCTTGCAATAAAAAGAATGGAGATGTGCATAATCATTTATCCATTGTTCATTGGTGTATATCATTTGCTTCTAGATTGGAATGTTTTTACCTCAATGTGGTGGGTCTGCCAAGTTCTATCTATTTTCTTTAAGGTAATTTCATGGACATATTTGGCCTTACCATAAGAAAATGAAGTGCATTCAGCCCATTAACTGGTAGTGCATCTAATTGTGCCATCAATTGGTTATTAGGGATGTTATTTAACATATTTCCTGTGTCCGATAGGGAGTCACTCAAGGGACTATTTAGGAGTTTCTTCTCTCTACTTGTTCACAGTGGCCATTCAGAACTTTACACAATTACTATGTATTAGAGGAAGTGATATCATCTCATCTCAATAACAGCAATTCCTTCAACTGGACACAATTAACATACTAATGCACAGGGGCTGATGTTAATTTGAAAAATGATGGCGGTCGTACTGCACTTCACTATGCTGGCAGTAAGGGTTGGTTGAAAATAGCTGAAATTCTGCTTTCACACGGTGCAAAGATGAATCTAAAGGACAAGGTTTATAACTTCAGACTTGAGCCTTTTTGCTTATATTCTATTTCTTTATTGACTTTTGATGAGCATGCTTTGTGCTACTGATAGCATCATTCTTGGACTTCCTCTTCCCTCAGATAATTGGTTGATGTTCATTTCTTTTAGGTTGGGTGCACCCCTTTGCATCGTGCAGCAAGCACCGGAAACTCAGAGGTGTGTGAACTTTTAATTGAGGAAGGGGCAGAGGTTGATGCTCTTGATAAAGCAGGTCAAACTCCTCTTATGAATGCAGTGATATGCGAAAACAAAGAGGTAAATTTTGCTCAAATTCCAAGAAGTTGACCTTACTAAGCTCAATCCATATGTTGTATTTAGGACTTCAAATTTTTATTTAGTTAGTTTAAGGCCATCTTGATTTGAGTTGCATATGTCCGTGTTGCCTTTGAAGAGCTTTTAAGTTCTAATTCCTGAATTCCATTATCTGGACAACTAGGTTAAGGATTCTAAAATTTCTCAATCTCAACTTTGGTATTGGAGGGCAGTAGCACAAATATTTAGTTGATCACTTACCAATTTTAATGTTTGCAGTATATTTTTGTCTGTTGTGAGGAACCTGCTAATGAACTATCAGTAACCCCTCTACCACCATCAACACTGTGGTACTGTTGCTGCCGTCATAGATGATAATGATGGTGTATTGGGCATCTTTTTGTACATTTCATATTTTTATTTTTGGCCTATTGATTGCAAGCAGCTTTGATGAGGCCTTTGACATATGATTTCATCATTTTATTTCTCGCCTTACAAAATTATTACTAATATCAAGCATGACCATTTGAATGAAAATTTGGGAAAGAAGCGGGGTAGCATGAATTATTTGTTATTTTGTCTGAAAAAGTTGAGGCTGAAGGGAAGCCTTTCTAAATCCTTTCTGATTTTTGTTTCATTGACAGGTAGCTCTCCTTTTGATAAGACATGGAGCGGATGTGGATGTGGAGGACAAGGAAGGTTATACCGTGCTTGGTCGAGCTTCAAACGATCTTAGACCCACATTGATTGATGCTGCGAAGGCCATGCTTGAAGGATGAACTTTGTGAAATTACAGTGTAATTTACATGGAAACTCTGCTCAAGTGATTCGAAGTCCCAACTGTTTTAAGTATTTGCATGGATAACATCTCTGACATATCCCTCAAAAGGGCAAAGGAAAGGCAGTCACTCGCCGTTCAGTTTTATAACTAACCTCCAGAACCTATAGTTGAATGAAAAGAGTTCTCTTTCAAGTTTCAAATTTTAGTCTGCTTGCTCTTTGCAGGATTGAGCGCACATGGCAGCAGAACTACAACTTCTGCTGAAGTTGTGTGTTATGTGATTGCAGAGAACTCGTATAATTGTAAGGAAAAAAATTAATTTCTGTTTTGGCAAAGAAGCAATTTAAGTACTTTCTAGACTGATAACCAAACAGGGTTCCGAGGCAAACAGCTTTTGCTCAATTTCATAGTGCCTAATGTGGCTGTGGGTGAATGGATTCCATTCACTTTAAAACAAAAGATTCATCCTTATGCTCTTAATTGTTATTATAATGATGTGATTTTTCTATATAAATTTTGTGAAGGAATAGTATTTTTTATAAAAAAAAAAAATTTGCATTGAGAAAAGGTGCGGTTCTTTAATTTTTTTTTGGGTACTTATGCTTTCACTCATTATAGCTTAAGCAAAAATTGTATGACCCTGTGGTTCAAAAATGTATTCATAATTCCTTATTATTTGAATTTTTTTACAAAATAAATAAAATTATGACAAATTTAATGAAATAATAAAAATGCTCATATAAATAATAATATTTTATTTGGTCTCTTTATAATATATATATATTTGTTTTGGTAGATGGTTTTTGTTCCTTGCTTGGATAAAATACAATGTCTTACTTACTTGACACGTGCGGTGGGCTCCTAACGGTTCATTTATGAGCTCGAATACACGAATCATTGGTAAAGAGTGTTTGACAAATGAATGGACGACGCGGCATAAATTCACTGGATTTTCATAGATCAATATTAGCCGCTTGTTCTTCGCTTCCTATCGTTTCTCTGCGCCATTTTTAAGAGCGAGAGAGAGAAAAGGAAGGGCTCATTACTACCATGATGTTCTCTTCATTCTCAACTCAACTGGGCCCTTCCTTTCAAATACCGTCCAGCACAGTCACAGTTCCAGACCGATTGGGATATCTACCTCGGCCTCGAAACAGATTCCAACAAATTGGCTTCATTAGAAAACCAAAACTTTTTAGTTCTACTAACAATGTCAGTGCTCTGCATCTGTTTGCAACAATGTCTAAACCAATTGTTCTTTTCCAGAAGTCTGTTGTTCCGTTTGCCGCTTCGATTGCGATTCTTCTCTGCTCCAATCCAGGTAACCCACCTCCTGTACTCGTAATTACATTTATTTGTTTGTATAGATGTTTTTGGTAAACACTCTGTTTGGTTGCTGGGAAACAAGGTAGAAAAATATAGAAAAACTATGTTTGGTTGCTGAGAGACAAGGTAGGAAAAATATAGCGTTCAACCTTTCTGGTTAGCTGAAGTGGTAACTGGTAACTGGTAAGCGTGCTTGCAGTGACGGACCCATGAATTTTACAAATGGGGAGCCAAAGCAGGAAAAAAAAATTTATGGCATCATTGCACCAAATATCAACCACTACCGCTTAGATTTAAGACCCATCAAATATGAAAAAGGTAAGATTTTTAATGGATGTAGTACTTAAAAATAACTAGACTAGAAGAGCAAGTGCAAAATTACTTCAGATTTAGAAGGTCAAAGGTAAAATTACTTGGATCTTGGAGGGACAATATTATCAATATACCCATTTTATTATAAATACTCAAAAGTATAAAGGTTCTGAGGAAAATTTTTTAAACTTTAGGGGGCCAATTTACCTATTTTATTACAAATACTAAAAAATATATAGATCAAAGGTAATTTTTTAAAATTTTTGGGGGGCCGTGTCTCACGAATGGGGGTCCTCCAATGTATGCTCACACTTTGTGCTCAAACTTGGGTTCAAGTCAGCACACTCTAAAATTCCAAGGCTGCTCATGCATCCTTCTGTTTGGAATAGCATGGTGCCCTCCCCGGGTGTACCCAGTCATACATGGTATGGCTGGGTTCCTGATCAGTAGTTCATTGCAGTAAATATGTATGTATGTATATATATATTGTTCTGAGTTCTACTCTGATTCAGAATGCAACTTCTGTAGCTTAGTTGAAATTGACAATTTTTGTATTTCTTTTGAAACTGTCTTTGGTAGTCAAACTCCCATTAGTTTTAGGAAAATGCCGGTCTTTCAGAATTTTTAATAGAAAATCCAATCAGGTTGATGTGGCAATAATATTTTTGTAATCAAGAGTCATCATGATGTATGTTTTATTTTAGAGTGTGAGCCTGTCATTTAATTGTAAGCAAGAGCTATCATGATGTGTGTTTTATTTTAGAGTGTGAGCCCGTCATTCAATTGCATCATTCCGGACTGAAATTTTGTACGAATTTGTTACTATGCCCGTTTCACCAGTTCTGCTATATATAAGTTTTACAATTAGCAATGCCTCACTTCTCAATTAGGCATCTCATTTGCATAATAGGTGGAGCCCTCTCCTGGATGAATCTTGAATTTACTCTCTCTCTGGGGTACTTTGTTTAGTGAGAGGAGAGAGGAAAAGGAAGCAATATTTCTATATAATCATCCAGTGGGCATTTGTGAATAAAAGTGCATAACAGTGCAAGAGAGGTGTATAATTGATCAGTTGAGGTTTTCGGTTTTTGCAGCTAAAGCTGGATTTCTTTCTGGGTCCACTGGAATAGAATCAGTGCCTGGCCCTCAGTTACCTTCAATCGAGTTTCTCAATCGCTTTAATGGTTTGCTCTTTATTTGCCTTTATGATGAGTTTTGGGGAGCAGTTTTTAAATTAGATATGAGATGAGACTAAGTGAAAATAAAAAAGTTTCAAATTTTGTTTCTCTTGCAGAAGAAAATCAGAAAAGGTATGCTGAATTTGATGCGAGATTCAAAGAATCACCCCTGCTTAAGAAGCTACTCGAGCAATCCAAGCTGAACAAGGAGAAGTAAGTCCCTTGGCTGAGTGTTAGACTTTTGTGGATAGAAGGAATAGTTAAATGTCCCCAATAATCTTTGAATGATTTTTGATTGTCAGAGCTAAACTTGAGCTTTGTAATGGACTGACATTAAGTTAGCCCAGCTGACTAAAAAGGCAGTTGAGTTCATAGATTAAATGGTTCATTATCTTAATATTGCTTTGGAGGTTTGAGTAACCCATTTGTTTTCTATGTGAATACTAGCTTTGATTCAAAACAACTGTAATTTCAACTCAGGAAAAAAAAAAACAAAAAAACTCAAAGGTCACGACAAGGAACAAATAGCGTGGATAATCATCACCCTTAAGGGAGTAACTGAAGACTGAACACCAGGGCAAAGGCTTCTCAGTGTAAAAAATATGAGTCGTTGTTAATTAGGTGTTTTCGTATATTTGCAAGAAACACATGAAATGACACCCTAAATAGTAGGTTTTAAATTGTTATGGAAAATTTCAGGAACAAGCAAGAAGTTCTAGACAAGTACTGCATTCGAGGGGCAGAGTGGGGCATCGGAGATTGTTCAGCAGAGGGAATGTCACCAGATGAGAGAGAGAAGTTCATTTCCATGTTGAAGGAGAAGGCTGGGTTAAAATGAGTGAAGCAGATGTAGATTTTGTTTGTTTCTTAGATTACCAGCAGAGATGAGTCAACGAAGAAACAGTTTTTCCCTTTCATATAGGAACACTTCTCCCTTCCCCCCCCCCCCCCCCCCCCCCCCCCCCCCCCCCCCCCCCCCCCCCCCCCCCCCCCCCGACCCCCAACCCATGAATTATTGAAATATGTTTTCGCCCCTTTTTTATTGTAACATGAATGAGATGGGTATATAATGTATTGAAGTATGTTCTTGCTGTTTTCACATATTTAGTTTGTACCCCGATTGTTATGGAAGTTTACAAAATCACGAGGCATTGGGCATGGGATTGATTGAAGTTGGGTGCTGGCAAAAAGGCACACGGTTTGTACAGTGCTATGATCCATATGGTTTGGTATTCATCTTATTTTTTATTAACATGTTATGATTCTTATGAATGTGCAAAGAGTTATTGGGCACTCAATTCCAAATTGGTCTCAGCAGCTACATTTAGTTGCCAAGTAAAGTTTAATAAAGACCTATATGTTTGGATAAGCTTTTATAAGTAACTTTTTTATTAGCTTTTTGTCGTCTTATATGACATTTTTATACCAAAATTCAAATTTCCTTTTTATGTGGGCTTTTAGGGGTGTTTTTGACTTTTTTTTAATTGAAAAATATAACCAAAAAAAAGGAGTAAAGAAGCAAAAGCTACTTAAATAATGAATACACAACTTTTTTTAAAACTAACTTTAAATTGATTATTTGAAGGACATTAAACATAGAAAATACAAAAGTTAGCTTTTGCTTGGATTTGGAAACGGTCATTTCACATGATTTGTACATGTAAATAAGTAAACACTAGAATACAGTAAAGTTTCTTGACAATTGTATTAAAAATTTGAGATCAAATAGGGTAGGGGAAGACTAACCCTACCTCATTGCTATTCATTTAAAATAAATAAATAAACACTAAATTTACATGATGATCCATGCCATCAACCTTTTAAAATATGAAAAGAAAAAACTAAATTTTGTTTAAACTATACCCTCTTTCTTTTCCAAATTTTGAAGATTTAAATTCAAAATCGTTTTCTACATAACACTATAAATAAATAAGTTAATTAATCTCCGAAACTGTTTTTGAATCAGCTCTTTTTTACCGGCTTTTTAACTACTTATTTTTAGGCAGCTCGATTTCATGGTTGAGATGACATGGGGCCGACATGAAATTTCATAAAAAAACGGGGGTCGTTTCTGATAAAAGCGAGTCAGAACCGCACAAAAAGACAAAAACCTAAGACAAATTTCAATTTCATTCCACCGTCTCCAGTTCTGGCCAAATGAGTCTCGCAAGGCTCATCAGGTCCAGCAAATATTCGTCGTCACCAATATCATTCGGCGATTGCGCTCAAATCTCACATTAAAGGTACATCTCTCTCTCTCTAGAAATTGAGACTCTTCTGTTGCTCTCTCTCCTAGCTCCAATGAAATCTTCAAGTTAGGGTTTGTATTTGCATATATGTAAATATTCATGAATGTATTTGCCGAATATGTATTTGTGTGTACGTAATATTGTGTTGTTCAATTCAATAAAACAGACCTGGAATATGTTTAAATTCAATGTTATTTGATCTTTTAGTTGTGTTTATTTTGTGATTTGTAATTCGAGATGATATTCAAAATTTTGGATTGATCATTTCTTTGATTGATCTGAGGAAATTGAGCTTGAATTGTGTAATTTTTGGTAATGAGTGCTGCAAATGTGGTGTTTTGATCGGAATTTGTGCTCTTCTGGTTATAATTGCGTTCCTGAATTTGTATTTGGTTTATTTCAACTTTGATATGGAGTTTGTCCTTCCTTCAGGGAAAATCTAATTTATTATTTTTTTAAAATAAAATTTATGTAGGATTTTTGAAGTTTCAGTAGGTTTCTGAAATTTTGGATTCGTTGAGGGATTGAAGGAATACCTGTGATTGTTGGGGCAATTAAAAGAATTAAAGCTTTGATTGGGAGCTGCGAAAATGTATCGGTCTGTGGCTGCCACCACTACCCGGGGTGGATTGCCGACTGATAGCGGGGATTCTGTGGTGACACTGGACCAAGTTCCACGTTGGAGTGATGCCGAGTACGGGTTTTCATATGAGAATGAAGATCCCGCCTTTCCAAATTCATACTTTCCGGACCCTTTAACTTCTTTGTCAGGAGCAGGGAGTAGTGGAAATGGTATTGTGTCCAGGTTTCCAGTGGATCATGATATCAACTCGAAGATTTATCTGTGGAGGGGAAACCCTTGGAATCTTGAGGTGGATGCTGTTGTTAACTCCACAAACGAGGTGATCACTATATACTTTCTAAGGCAGTGTTAGTTTTGCGAGTTGTTGGTGCCGTCACTTAGATAGTGCATTTACAATGACGAGAATAAAATAAATATGTTTATTTTTAGAAGCTGACACCTTAAATGGCTACGTTTTGATGTCTGTGCTGCGTTGGCATCTAACTTTCATCTTTATGTAGAAAGGGAAATGATTCAAAAAGCCCATTTGTGCACATGGGCATGTTTGGATGTGCTATGATAGGGCAAACTGGAGGCTGCTTGATTCACTGAATTTGGATACATGATAGAAGCATGAATGCAGAATTTTAGGTTTTGTTTCATGGCTTTATAAGTTCACTGAGCTTATAAAATTTGAAGTTCTAATTCTTGTCTTGTACGTTGGAATTATAAAGTGTATAGCTCATCTGCGCCTCCAAAGTTTGTGAACTTCTTTGAAGCATTTATGGCATGCAAAATAAATGATAGTTCTGTTCAGCTGTGTCTGGATGTGAGAAGTTGGGGCCTAGGAATGGACTCGGCACTTTCTTTTGATGTTCTTTTGATGCCATCAAATTTGGAAATGTCAACAGAAATGGTGGTCCATATTTAGTTGAAGCAAAAACCTTTGACACCTAGATCATTGGTTTAAATTAAATCTCTCAGCGTGTTGTTTTAAAGTTTCTTTCAAAGAAGTTTACAAAAATGTTCCTGTTATCCAATTGGATTTGATGATGGAGAAGTAGGCTCATTCATAGTACTTGTCCGTGATTGTTTTTACCAAATATTGTGATTCAAAGCTTCTGGAAAATTGTGCTATCCAATTTCTTGCAATGCCAGCATTTTCATCCAATTTGGAATTCAAATGTAATTAGAATTATAATCTATTTATCTAACTGCACCTTAGGGCCCACTAGATGCACCCTAGGACGAGTTCCATTTCTTTCCATCGGAACAGATTGTGAATCATCATCTTTTAGTCCATCAGTACATTAATCATGTCAAGGCTCAGTTCAGCAGCAGACAATTGAACATTGTTTTTTTGTTCTGAGTTATTTTTCAATTGGGTGGTTGACAGAACCTGGATGAAGCACACAGCAGCCCTGGCTTGCATGTTGCTGCTGGACCTGGTCTTGCAGAAGAATGTGCGACATTGGTAAGCTATTTGTACATCAGATTACTCTTTTATTCTTGTTTTTCCCTTGATCGAGATTTTTTTTTACCTTTGTTGTATATGTGGATTGGAGATGCATATTTTGCGTTGATCTTGGGAACTGAATGCTTTGGCATACCAACATGTACAGATGGTTTTGCAATATGGGTAAAAAGATAGTTATTAATCATTCTTGCGAAGATAAAATTTACAGTGAAATGATGTAATAACATTGTCAGTATCATTAAATGAGAGGAATTCTTGTAATTGAAGTAATTTTTCTTTTTCATCTAAAAAGATTCAAAAAGAAAAATTACTAATGAAAGGATCTAGCTTGTGATAGGTGTTAAAGATGGAATGTTATGGAAATAACTAATAAGAAATTTCAAAAGCTGAAATGACTTGGTGCACTTTATTTCTTCACAGGGTGGCTGTCGAACAGGGATGGCTAAAGTTACTAATGCATATGACCTTCCTGCGAGGTGAGTATAATGGTTTAACTCTCTCAAGTAATCTGCTTGTTACATGTTTACATTTTATGTTTAGATCAATAATGGAGAAAAGCAGTAATGCATTGAAGTATGGGTCTAAAAGCTCACTCCTGGACCCTGCTTTACCTACCCTTGTGCCTCAGAAACTAGGAATTTGGTATTGCATCATTATACAGTGGTGGAAAGTAACTATTGTTCTTTTGAAATCATTGTAGTTGCTCTCTGCCTTGTTCCATCTCTTATGCAGTCTTAGAGCTCATCCCATACTGGTTTTTGTTTACAAAAGCAATTGACTTTGAATTCAATTATTCTTCAGAAACCTGTTTTTGTCCATTTTGCACCGTATCCATAGTTTGTTTTTCCAAACTGAATCAGTGGATCAGCGTACTTCCATTATTTTGTGCTTTATGTCTATAAATGAGGCACATGAACCATATCCTTGTATGTAGTGACTGTTTCTTATTTGTGAGAGCTGCGTTTATTTCATTGAACAAAATAGAATTTTGTCCCCTTTTAGCCTTCCTTCCATGGGCCTGTTAAGTTGGAGACTTTAATTTCTGTGATCATGTCAAAGTGGGATTTGTTATTTCTAATTTGCTATCCCAAATAATTCAGCACACATAATGTCGTAGTTAATATGGCATCATGGGCCTTCTTACTTATATTTGTTTGTGGTGATCGGCTGCTGTTAACAAGAGTTTGCTGAGTGTGAGATAATTTAGGCTGTACCCAAGGCCTAAGAAGCATGGACATGACTCGACGACATGGCGATTTTAAAAAAATGCAGGACATGACACGTCATGGACACGGCAAAATTATATGCTTATGTATTTTTTATATGTTATAAATAGACATAATTTATTCAAAGATAATGAAAAAAATACATGGTAACACTGTATTTCATACTTTAAATATCAAATTATGAATAAAATCTCATTGCTTTTATTTTATAATTGGATTCCAAGTTATTTTCTTTAAACTTGCAACGTGTTTCATACGTATAAGTGATGAACATGGGTGTCCAACTGATGGACACGCATGTATCCCAAGTGTCCAAAGTGTGTGCGATTATAAAAAAATAATAAAATAATTGGACACATTTGGGTTCGTGTCAGACACGTATCAGACACGGCACCTTCTTAGAAGTGTCCGTGCTTCTTAGAGCAAGGCATGTCTTCTGTTTTAAGCACAGATTACTTTATCATCCCTGATAATATGATTTAACTCTATGTGCTATTCATTCACACTGTTTATGAGTACTGATGGCAACGATAACGTGCTCGATTTGTGATATTTTGAGGTACAAACTCTTTGACTTAATACTGAATTACATTTCTATTTTTGTTAGGAGGGTTATTCATACTGTGGGTCCCAAGTATGCAGTAAAATATCATACTGCTGCAGAGAATGCTTTGAGTCACTGCTATCGGTCTTGCCTTGAACTTCTCATTGAGAATGGGCTTCAAAGGTTGGTTGGTAGAACCATGCCATGTCATTTTCTTTATTGTATCTTTGTTTATCTCTTTCATTTCCTTTCTTTTTTTTTCAAACTGGAATGTACTATCTTATAACATCTATCAATGCAGCATTGCTATGGGCTGCATATACACAGAGGCAAAAAATTATCCTCGTGAACCTGCTGCTCACGTGGCAATAAGTGAGATACTTTCCAATATGCCTTTCCAATTCTTCAATTAGTTCTAGTAGCAGGCATGCACGGGTGTGAAAACATTTTAGTTGCTATCATTCTGTTTTAGATGCCATCTGCATCATACGCATGTTTTGTCCATTGTACACATCTGTAGAGTATAGATACTCTATGCATTATTGCTTGTACCTGTACCTATGTGGCTGTACCAGTATTTTTTTGTTTTTTTAAAATTTCTGTTAGGAAGGTTTAGTGTTTCTTCTTTCAATCCCTATCATCAAATTCATCTTATCACTCTGTTTCTCTAATTCATAATTAGGAACTGTGCGACGGTTTCTTGAGAAACAGAAAGATAAAGTAACAGCTGTTGTTTTTTGTACTACAACGTTAGCTGATACTGAGATATATAAACGGTATGTCATTCTTGCTCTTTGTATCATTAAGGATACGCTGGTTACTTTTTCATACGTTGATATGGACCTCTCTGTGGCCAATAGCATTTGACTGATACAATTATGTTTTGTTGTTGATAACTATGTATGTTGAAAAATTTAAGGACTATTCCCTCTTACTTTAAAATGTAGATTACTGCCGCTTTATTTTCCTCGGGATAAACATGAAGAGGAAGTGGCCATATCAAAGCTTCCTTCAGATGTTGGGGATGAAAATGGTGAGACAGTTATAGATGAACGTAAAATCAGAATAAAGCCTTTGCCCAATGTGAAAAAGACTGTTTGTACACCCATCCAAGCATCAATGGATCTTCCTGTCAGCGATGTTGGGTTGGCAAGACGGTCAGTGAACTTAAAATCTTAATATAATCTTATATACATAATGTTCTTTCTCTCCCTCTCTCTCTCTCTGTTTGCCTTGTCTTTTTAGTTAATGGATTTGTAAAGATTGTTTGATTTATTGTAAATATTGGGATGTCCATAATTAGGGTGAATGTGTGTGCTTGTCTGTCAGCATTATGCTTCTGAGTCCAATTTTTAACACATTTTGTTATTTATGTTTAAAAGTTTGGTCTGTTGTTTTACCGGGGCAATGCTCATGATCTCATTGCTGAGTATTCTTTTAGAATTTGAGTAGTTTGTTCCAACAGTCCCCCTTTTTCCTTATTCAGAAATATGACAAGGCCAGCCAAAAAGATTATGGGTCTTGGTGATGAGAATAGATATAATTAACTGTCGTCTAACGGAGAATATGGCCCTAGATGGAGTGTGTAGCCAATCCCATCTACTTGAAACTTGAGATTTATTGAGTTGAGTTGGAAGGGTTTCTTTTGTTTTATTTTATTTTATTTCTGGCTTCCCTTCTATGTCTATATGTCAGTGATAGGATTGGAAAGTTGGGTGTAACATTGTCCAGATTAATTTTGGACTTACAAACCCATTGCTCCTTACCTAGCTACAGAATAGTGTAGTCATACACAACATGTTTTCTTTCCTATATTCACTGCTTGGTTCGTATTTTTTCTTTGGTTGTTATGTATTTGTTTCTTAGGGAAGTTGAAGAAATTTTAGCACTAAAGCAAGAAAAGTGTCAAAATGTTATCAAGCACTTCCTTGTTAAACAATTTGGTGTTATACGTGGTCATGGGGTTTCCTTATGCTTGCATATCTTTCGTGCTCCTTTGTTCCCTTCCCTCTTCTCTCTCTGAAATATATTGTTCCTTTTCTTATCAACTGAACTTACTCTAAGATTGTTCTGAACAGGAACTCATCATATTTGGATTCATACTTAGATCCTGCTTTCATGTCCCTTATTAAGGATCCCGATGAACGACGCAAGGAGCAATGGGAAAAAACTGCTCAAGCACAGAGTGGATGGAATTGTGCAAAAATGCTTGGATATGGTGACCTTGGGGGGCCTCCATTGTCAGTTGCTGAAGAATACTCGCTTCATTCTCGATATCTTGCTAAAGCAAATTCTGTTAACCTTTCTGAAATTGCAGAAATGAAAATTGTGTAAGCATATGTGGGCTGTCCATTTTGTGGTAGTAATAGACAACCTTTGTTTTTTCATTTGCATTGGTTTTCTTTGTAAATTTTAGATTTTTGAAGTCAAAAGCTTCTTCACAAGAATATAAATTTTCAGAAAAAATGACATGCACATATTTTGAGGCTATATTTTTTCTTAAATAAAATTGTTCTTTACATCTTATCAGATTTATTGGATATTTCCCGATCTACTTCCTTATTACTCATAACTTGTGTTATTGTTCTTTTCATATGATGTGCACCCCTAGGCCCACATTTTTCTATTGTAATAAATTAACACTGAAGAGTTTTTTCCAAAACTATTAATGTTTAACTAATGGAACATGGCTAAAAGGTTGGTTTATAATATGAGTAGAAAAGTTGTTTGAATGCATGTCTTATTCTTTTTAAATGCTTAAGTTTACCTAAATTTTAGCATTTTGAATTGATGTATCTAAGCAACATGGCTATTTGACTGTCCTTATCTCAAGGCTTACAAAGTTATTCAATTAAAATTCCAAAGCAGCGAAAGATGAGGAGTATTCTCAGAAACCTTAGTGTAGAGTCCTTGTCCTACAAAATATCATAAGATTTTTCAAGCATTTGTTTTAGGCATGCTAAATGCATTGCATAACGACAGCAAGAATGTATGTTGCTCTTTCTTTCTGTTTCAGTTACCGTGGGGGGGTTGATAGTGAGGGTCGTCCAGTGGTCGTGGTTGTGGGAGCACATTTTTTGCTGCGATGTCTTGATCTGGAGCGATTTGTACTGTACATAGTAAAGGTGAAGTACTGCTTCCTGGTTTAACTGGCCCTTTTTGCTTTTGAATTTAGAAGTAGCATAACTTGTTCTAAAATTTGAATTTCAGGAGTTTGAGGCCTTGATACAGAAGCCTTATAGCATTGTTTACTTGCACTCTGCGGCATCTTTACAGATGTAAGTATGGCATACTTCCCTAGTTGTTGACTTCCACTTTGCAGTACCTTCAGTAATAAACTTGCTCTTTCTCTTCTCAATCAGTTGTAATTCTGTGCAATTCAAATGACATTAGAACAATAGAATTTCTGGAATCAGCAAGATTTTATTAGTGATATTTGCAACTTCTTACTCTAAAATAGTAGTGAAGAAGGGACGGATATGTTTTCTCTGTATGGCTCTAAATAAAGGTCTGCTTGCATTTTTGAACTTCTTGAATTTGTTTTAGTTTTTCACCACTTCTAAATAGCCTCAAGGCTCCTGGGACCTTTTAGTTGAATTTCCCCCACTTATTTTTTTTTTCTTTCTGGACTGGAGGATGCATGTCAGGCATCTGCCAACGCGTGCACCAGGAAGCACTTGGACTTCTCGAAGTAAGGTGCTACCTCCAGATCGGAGAGTTTCAAATGACCTCTACTTTGGATTTGACCTTTTTGTGCATTAATGCAGTAGTATCTCCCTTAATTGTGGACTGAATTAGAAAAGTAACTCTCCAGAAAATAATATATTCTGACACATGCCTAATTTTAGTTTATTTGATTCTTATTTGCCTTGTGGCCCTTACCTTTCAAAGATGATATAACAAGTGGCAAGTAGCTAGTAATTGATTCTTACATTCAACGTGTAGGACTTGGGTTTGGGGGGTTTGAAAGGCATGCTGCATGTGAATTTTTCCCTCTAAGACTATTCTTGATTTCTTCACCTTTTGACTTTTGAATCTTGGAGTACTAGGCGACCAGATCTTGGATGGATTAGAAGATTACAGCAAATACTTGGTCGCAAACACCAGCGTAACCTTCAGGTATGTAGTGGTGAATTGTTCTATCCAATTGAAAATTTGCATTTCTGCTTTCTTAAATTAACCTCCCCATTTGCAATGTAGGCAATATATGTTCTTCATCCAACATTTGGGCTGAAGGCTGCAATTTTTGCTCTGCAACTGTTTGTAGATAGTGTGGTATGTTAACTCCTCATTAATCAGTGATTGGATCATGAATCTAGTTATTTCTTTTTCAGTGAGTTTATTAAATTCTGGGAATTGACACATAGGTGTGGAAAAAAGTGGTATATGTTGATCGGCTTTTGCAACTATTCAGATATGTTCCTCGTGAGCAGCTGACCATCCCCGACTTTGTGTTCCAGTTGAGTTTTCTGTGCTTCTCTTTTGAAATTTTGTTATTCTTGTTAATTTATTCAAAGATTCTGATTTGGGGGTTCCCAGTTTGTTTGATGGGTCATTATATTTAAAAAGCACCGAGAGAGGGTTTGGTTCTACAGAAGCTATAATTATTAGGGGTACCCTATTATCTTTGGTGTTGTCCAATTTGGTGGCCTTGCTAGAAGATTGATTTTGTGATCAGAGCTTGCTTTGCAGTGATGTTGAAGGAATTGGCAATTAGAATTTTCATTCTATGTTTTCAATTTGTGTGCTAATGCAGGCATGATTTGGAAGTGAATGGGGGGAAGGGTGTAATTGTGGATCCCCGAACAAAATATGTGTATCATCGACCATAGTTACTGCATTTCAAAATTGAAGCAAGAGATCAAGGAGGTCTCAAGGAGTGCGGTTTCTTCATTTCTTCCCATTATATTGTTCACGAGTATTGGGTTGCGATGCGTTTTTATTTATGTACAAGTCAGATCTCATTCTTTTTTTTTTTTTTACCTCCCTTAATTTTTTTGTTACTTTTGGGTTTTTTGTAACTTAAATTATTTATGGAGCAATGTTGTGTTATGTTTGCAGATGGAAATAAAGGGTTTTTTTTTTAACCCTCTCTGTAAATTCTTGTGCCTTGGATGAGTCAATATCCACATAATGAAATGGATAGAGCATTATGGATACATTTGTGTATACTGAGGGATTGCGTTTGTGGGAGTTGTATCTATTCTAAAACTTGTTCATATTTGTTTCCTGTACATCTCTTATTGTCTCTGTGCTAGCCAAAGCTTAAAGCCAGTGAAAAAGCTACATTAAACGAGACACTTTAGGTACTGTTTGGCTGTCCCCAATAATATAAATTAATCAATTTTGTATTATAACGAAATAGATAATTATAAAAAAAATGGAAAATAACATTTGAGCTCAAGAGAGCTGCTTGCTTTGAATTGTTGATCATTGTGGACCAACCCTCATTAAGAAAATGTAAAAATAAATTTCACATCCAATCCTATATCTATATTTACTTATTGATTTCTTTTTCTTTTTTATATGATGTTAAAGGCATGGGTGCCAAAAGTGAAAATCATAAGGAACTTCTAAAATAATAAATAAATAAATAAAACTTTCAACTTTAAAATCAAAAGTTTATTTTTTTCAATATCAATAGAAAACTTTGAAAGTCACGAGTTTCACTTTTTTGTAAACTACTGTCAAATATAGCATTTAAAAAAAAAAGGGAGAGAGGAAAAGATGCTACGGCCTTCTTACTGGATTTTTATTTTTGAAAAAGAAAAGGAAAAAACTTGATTTTTATTACCAAAAAAAGGAAAAACAAAAGGGAAAAAAATGCCGCTAAGATTAACAATAAATGGATGGTTTTGGTCCTTTTGGATCATTGAAGCCTTTGAAGGTGTTGAAGGAACGTGGGAAGTTAATCTGTGGGTGTCAGAGCCCTCCATTTCCTCCTCTTTCAGACTTCGTCGGAGAGGATGAAAGCGGCTTAAATCCTCTGTCAGTAGCCACTGCTCTGCAACTGCAAGCGAGTCTGTTACTTCTCCGGCAACCACCCGTCAAAAGTTACTATCCGGTATAGATACACATACATACACACATCATATTTGTAATTTATGTATATGTATTGGAATATTCATGGTTACACTCAAGACTGTCTTAAGAAACCGATAGCAACGCTTCATTATTGTCTCTTCTTCTAGGGCTTTACCATGTGTTCGTTTTCCCCGAAACATCAGTCTCTAATTCTGCTATTGGATGTCATTTTTGTGGCTTGACATTGTTTCTGCTTTCAAACAAATTGCCTGAGCTTTTATTGTTCTTGGGGTTTGTGGGGTTTGTGTCGTGAATCTAATTATACATGTGTGTCAGTTATTGAGGCACTGTTTTAATGTCATTTCAAAAGTACTTGTTTTGCTTTCGAAACCCAAACATTGATTTTATTTCTTGAAAGCAGAATAAGCACTTCAAAAATTAAACCAAACAGTAACTTGATATTGGTGTGATCTCATTCTTAGGGCTTATGCATACAACTTAATAGAATCATGGGGCATTGTCGAGAAAGTGATTTGAATTTTCTTTTCCTTCCCTTCCATGCTAGAAACCGAACATAGAAGGAAGGAAGGAAAATAATCATTTTCCCTTCCTTTCACTTTCTTTTCTCAAGTTCTTGACAGGCTGTGAAAGATTCTGAACTTTAAGTGCCAAATTATTCAGGGGTTGGTTTGTTAAAGATATGTATACAACTGATTTTCCTGTTGTTGTACTTTGAGTAGTTTTAATGTACTTTAATGGTTTGTCAAAATAATTCTATATAATCATATTGCATTGTATCTATTTATTTGCTTTTGTGCATCTGTTTAATCTTAATAAGATGGTGCTGAGCATTGCTATGTTACATGAATTTACATCAGATGCAGAGGCAGCAACACAGGAGGGTGGAAGAGGGAGGGTAGTTGTTTAGAAAGAACAGGAAAATAAGAAAGAAAGGAGTTTTACTTTACTGTAGAAATGGTGCAAGTTATGTCTGCAAGCACTATGACCACCTCTGCAAGCAATAGTATGTGTGGATCTACCCATTTATTGGGGAGGCATTTCAGGCTAATGAAGAAAAATCACGTATCCTTAGGAGTTGAAAGGCCATGCCTTTGGTATCAAGGTGCAAAGAGCTTATCCTTTCTAGGGCACTCTGACATGTTAAGAGAACGAAGTTTGAGGGTTGAAGCTGGATGGCTTTTTAAAAGAGGTGACCAGGGGTTGGACGCTAGCTCAGAGCACAGTGAAAGTGCCAATGAGGATATATTGATTTTCTTTTTCCAGCTAGACTTGGCGACTCAAGTGCAGGTTGGCTTGCTTTTCCAAAGTTCTCTTCTATATAGTTTATACTGTTTACACAGTTTTGCATACGAGCAGCCCTTCTCTGGCACCCCCGAGTCCCACCCAAAAAAGAATGGCAGTTTAGCATATTTCTCTGTTTATATTGGCAGCGTGCTCTGAACTTGGAGGAGTATGAAATTGCTCAACAACTGAGAAACAAGCTTACTGAGGTTAGATTAGTTAACCCTTGTCTCGGTTAATTCATCATACTATACCACTCATAGTGAGGCTCCACGTCACACAAATTTCCTACCTCGAAGGTTTTATTAAGGTGCTTTGTCTATTATTCTGCTCTGTTGGTAGACTTTCCTTCGGACTTCACAAAAATTTTAGCAATATGGATTTTATATTTATTTTTCTCACAACTGATTCAAACTATTAGCCAACCATTGCCATTAATGAATGGCATCTAACCATTTTTTGTAAAGCCTCATCTTGTGTAATTGTCTCCACTAAGAATTCCTGTAAATGCCAATCAAATGGTCTTGCAACGTGCTTAATAAGTTCTTGCCTTGAAAGGTTGAAACAGAGGTTATCAGGCAGCAAGAAGGAAGAAGAGGATCAACCTCAAAGAGTGAAGCTCAAGACATGGCTATAAATATCTTACGTCTACGGTGAGTCTCGTATCTTATTTGCTTTATATCTAGTTCAGGCTTATTCCAATAATTTTTTTCAAGTATAAGAGGGTGTTGGCTTCTGGTTTCACTTCTTATATTTCTTTTTCTAATTCAGTAGCGTAGCGGTTTATCTTGAAACATGTATGAAATTGTTTCCACTTCTTTACATGCAGTTCGGACCTACAGAATGCAATTCAGAGTGAGAACTATGCTTTGGCAGCTGAATTACGGGATGAAATTTCCAAACTTGAGGGAGAGTCTCTGGCCGCCTCAGCAAAAGTTCAACTGTATGAAAATGCTCAATATGCATTTCGTTTGGGCCAGAAACTGAGGCACAAAATGTTTGGTACATATCTATTCTGCCTTTGCTACTCCATCATTGCTTGGATTAAGAATAATTATGTGATTTTTTTTCATTGTAGTCTATAATTGAGGAGGTTAGAATTCACATGCTGGTAGTTAGAAGTTATGATTCTCAGTGCCATATGAGGCAATTGAATTCAGTTCCTTATCGCAAGTTAGCAATACCTAGATGGAGTCGGGATACAATCAATAAAATGAGCAACACTATCCTCTGTTTAGTAACTTTAAGATCTGAGTGATTCACAAGCTCATGAGTCTATTTAAGATTTATCCTCACGAGAAACCCCTAAATTCCACATATTTTTGGTTCTACATTGACATGGAAGATCAATCATTGAAGAACATGCTTCTTCCTTTGTAGTGAAATGATGATTTCTTAAGAACATATAATGGTTCATTTGAATTTTTTTTTCTTTTGAAAGGAAAATAGTTGTATATCTCAGGTATTTAACGGAAAAACTGTAATAATTGTAGAATAGTTGAGATAATCTAAATGCAACTTTAGATTCTTCATTGTCATCAGAGGAGTAAAAGATAATTCAACAATCTCCAGGTAAAACCCTTACTGATAGATTGATAGTTTACTTACCAAAAGAAAACCCTTATAGGTTGTTTGTGAATCACTACTCATATTTATTGGATCTCAATTTTGTAAGAATACATCTTCGAGGGTGCTTGTGGTTTTGTTCTGGTTGGCTTGAGTACCTTAACCACAACTTCATGCTTAACCCAAACTTACGCAGCCCAACTTAACCCATTTAAAATCGTTGTTAATTACTTATAACAGTGCCATGATAATATAATGAAATCAGGGGGTGTATGGGTCTATAGAGGGCCGGGTCCTTGAACCCTTGACTGCCTGGTTGTGTTGTTTTAATTGCCTACCAACAAAGAAAACAAAATAACCCTTTTTATTGCATCCATAAATGTTAACATAGGAAACAATAAACATAAAGACATGGAGATGTTATATCTCTACAAAAAAAAAAAAAAAAAGAAGCCCAGTAAATTGACCACTAGTTTCAGGGAGTATAAACTCAAATGAAACAGTTTGTGAGAGGGCTAAGCAGCCACTTCATGTAAATAATACCTGTTCGCACCTCCTGGCACCTTGCATTGGTGAAACCAACATTTGGTGATGGCCTTCTTCCTCTTCTTGGAGGAGGGTAGGGTGTTCTGTAACACTTCAGCTTGGAGTTTTAAGAGAGTATCAGGCTGTTGTCTTTTTTTCATTTTCTTTCTTCATTTAGCATCGAGCTGATTTTCTGCAAACATGATCTGCTATCTTAAGCTCATCGTTTCCCTTTAAATCAACAAATATCTTCGTCATTGTCAAGTTTCTACTAACAAATTCTTTTAATACATGAATTCTTTGACACCCACCTCAATTTCATGGGCAACACTATGATAAGAATTTTTTTTTCATTTTTCTTTATTTTTTTATATTCTTAGTTGTTCAAATTATCAGAAGCTGATCTCATTATATTAGGATATCGAGCTGTAGTTTGTGGAATGGATCCGGTTTGCTGTGAATCAAATTCATGGAAGGAAATTGCGCATGTTGAAAAGTTGTCTCGTGGTCCTGATCAGCCATTTTATCAGGTTATTATCATCATTTTTTGGTGATGTCTCCACTTCTCTTAAAATGCCCTCCCCTTCTACTGATGAACTTGTGTCTTCAAATGATCTTGAAGAAGTGGAATGATTTCATTTTTAAAAAAAACTCAAATTTGATTAGATCAGAACAAATACGTGCATTCAAATGAATTCTGGATTTTCTCTAATTTGTTTAAGCTTGTTGGCCATAAAGTAGTCATCCAGGACATGCATATTGAAATCATTGCTTTTTCTTTATTATTATTCCAAACATAAGAAGGGGCCGAAACCGTTACGTAACGGTTTCGGTGGATCCCAAGTACATTACAGGCCGCTATAGCGGTGAGAATGAATTTTACTTGGGTAATGGCTATTACGGCAGCGCAATGCCCGTAACGGACCGTTACATTGCCGTTACGGCCATTACAGCAACCGCTATGTCAGTCATATCACGTGAATTGTTTCTAGTGAGATTCTTTACCTTTGTGTGTATGTATTATGCGTGTATGTGTCCAGTTGCCACCCACCCGTCGTTGTTTACTATTAATTTTTTAATGAAATCATTTTGTGTGCATGCACACATGGCAATGCATGTGTATGACAATGTAGTTTTTAGATATGTGACGTATTCTCTCATCTTGCCATCCATATCTTTATGATATTCAATAATTATAAATTAGTTACTTCAATTTTTAATGAATAAACACATAGTAGTTATTGAAAGAAACTCTATTGCTAGCGACTTGTAAATAGTATAAAAATTAGTACATATATTGTAAGTAGCATCGATACGAACGCAGATACAGACACGGGATACGACAATTTTGAAAAATGGAAGGGACAAATACGATGGGGACACGGCAAAAAATTATTACTTTTTATATGTTTTATTTTCCATGTATATAAATTTAACATTCACAAACCACCAAAATTTTTTAAAAAACACTAATTCAATGTAGAAAAGTAAAAGAAAACTATCTCATCAATCATAATTCATAAGCCATAACCTATTCCATGACATATATGAAAAAGAAGAAGAGAAGAAGAAGAAGAAGAAGAAGAAGCAGTGAAAACAAGAAGCAGCAGGGGCAGTGAAGAAGAAAAAGAAAAAGAAGCAGGAGAACTGAAATTCTGGGTAGAGATACAGCGAAGAAGAAGAAGGAAAAAAAACAAAAAGAAGAAGAGAAAAAGAAAAAGGAAAAGAATAGAAATTCTGGGCAGTGAAGGAGGAAAAGGAAAAAGAAGAAGATAAAAAATTAAAAAAAGTAGAAATTCTAGGCAGAGATTCAGTGAAGAAGAAGAAAAAGAGAAAGAAAAAGAAGAAGAAGAACTGCATTCACTGAATGAGCCGTGTCCCAAACGTGTCCCAGTCGTGTCCCCGACATGTCCACTGCTTAAAAAAATAAATAAATAATTGGACAGGCCATTTGGCATGTTTGACATATATTTCGGCGTGTCCTAAAAGTGTGTCCAACACGCAAATGGCACCCTAAACGGCGTGTCCGTACTTCCTAGCATATATTCAATGGCGTTTATGAATCAAATAAAATATACCAAAAACTATTTTTAACCACACTAAATGTGATTCTTAAAAGAAAACGTGTATCGGTAAGATTTGTGAGAGTTGTGTGAAGGACAAAAAAATTCACAACTTCAGTTTTCACTACCGTTACGCTACGTCCGCTGCACCCCGAAATTGCGTCACTGCCACCATTACTGTTACAGCGGCCGCTACCGTTACTTAAAACCTTGATTCCAAATGGTCCTCCAGAACAGCATCATTGGTTTTTTTTATTGTTACGTAGTTGAAGAACTCACTGTTTCATGTGTATTTAATGGTCCCTTCTCTTATGTGATGGTCAATTGTCACAAACAAGGTCATCCCATCAATGACAGTAAATTGGCATCTGATATCTAGGAAGAGGGTTTTTCTGATTGCTTTCTTCATCTCATCTACTTGTTCCTGCATAATTGGCACTTAAATCATAGAAAATTTCTGGTACTTGAATGCCTTTTATCTTGTCATTTCGTTGATTTGACAAACTCGCAGCTATTGCAGGCAAATAAAGAAATGAGAGATCTTTAATTTTGTTTGGTCCGCTGTTTTACAGGTCTTGGTTGAAGTATATGCGAACCCCAACATACTAGTAGCATATGGTAATTAACGGGCTCTTGATCTTATTCCTTCAGAGATTTAATTGTCTTTCCTCTTTGGTTAAATATACTTTCTTATCTTGCCACCACCTGTGTTTTTTTCACTTGAGAATTCAGGAGTTTTACCAATTTAGATTTGCATGACATCTGACCTGTGAAGGCATAGTTCCATGTGTGCTTAGATTTGGCATTTTCCTGCCTTAGGTGTGTCTGTTTCATAAATCATTGCTGCTTCTCTGCCTGATAACCTGATTTTCTATGCAAATGGTTTCATGAATTGCAGTTCCTGAGGAAAATTTACTGGCCCCTGATCAACCTGACATGGTGAGTAGAACCGTCATTTGAAGAAACAAGAATTCTCTACATTCATCTATCTTACCCTGTGTGGGCCCGTGTGCTTAACAATGTGCAGGCCAGGTTTGATCATCCCTACATTTCTTTTCTATTCTATGGCATGGATGCAGCTGGAGATTTCATACCAATCAAACAGCTGCGCGAGAAGTACAATAGGCCCCGGCATGAGTTGCCCTATGATCGACCGGAAGAGAATGGGAAAGATGCTTAGCTGGGTATCATCTGATTTCCTGATCATGTGGTCTATACAGAGATTCTTTTGCTCTCTTTCTTTTGCTAGTCAAGTTGATCCAATTCTGTACAACTTGGTAGCTTACTTGTATGTAACCTACATAACCAATCAATGTATGTATACCATATCTTTTTCGAATTCTGAGGAGGCTTTGTTGTAATTGAAAGGTAGATCATGGATGTCAAATTAGTATTACAGCAAAACAAGTGAATAAATAAACAACTATTTCCTGAATAAATGTATTTGTTGTACACTATGAGAAAGAACATAATTGAGATCTGCAAGTAACATTTCTGAAAATTTCTTTACCAGTGATGAGTTGTGTAGTTCTAGTTTTGATTTATCTAGCTGTGAATGAGTATTATTGTATGTGGTTGGCGTATGTTAAAACTTTGCACTTTCTATCCTCTCTTTTTTTTTTTAGACCTTCTCAACTATGAAGTATGATCCCCGTGTTTTGCAAACTGTTTCTTCACCCTTAAAATTCATAAATTCTTGGATGTTCAAGACTTAACAAGTGCCGTTTTCAATTTTGAAGAAAAAGAATTAAAAATACCTCTTTGAACCCCTTTGAAATATTCAAAAGTGAAAATATGTTTTCGACTCGTGAAAGTAATAAATACAAAAGCATTTCTTTTAATCCTCTTTAGTAGGAAAAACAGATACGAAAGCTTGTGATAGAGAGGATGAGAGGGGTTTGTTCGGTGGTAGTGGTGCCCCCATGCAGACCCATGCCTGTAGTCATGTCAGTTTTTTTTTGGGTTCACTTCTGGATCTAGAAACGTTAGAGAGAAAATGTTTACTATTTAAATAAATTACAGTAACCAAGTTTAAAGTATCTGATAATTACAGATAATATCTTTATGGTTTCTGAAATGACAGGGACCTCCCCTGCCAGAATTATATGGTTAACGGTGTTAACGGAGAGTTTGAGTTTACCTTTTTACCCGTCGATTAATTAAAGCTATTCTAGTCACAAAAATCAAAGAAAACAAAACCAAAACCCAAGAGTACAATCCACCACCGTCACACGCGCACGCAGTACAATCCAAACCCAAACTCCTTCCTCACTTTGATTCTGCAATTTAATCCAAGGCCACCATTGTCATCTCCGATTAGACATATGCATAAACACACCACACACACGTGTATATATGTATACATTCAAAGATAAGCAGATAAAATTAGAAAGAAAATACAGCAGTGACCACCTACTAAAAGGGGAAGAATTTGCCATGAAAAACAGGGAAGAGAACATTTTTGTTCACGTGCTGTGATCATTCAAATCGGGTCTGAAGAATCCAACGCACCCCTCTTCTCCCATCAAACCCTATAAACATTATCACTAATCGATCGTTCGCCATCTATGTTTTTGTTTGTTTGTGTGTTATATATATATATATATATATATATAAATACACAGAGAGAGAGAGAGAGAGAGAGTATCGTTGGGGCAAGGTTGGGTCTCTAATGGGTCAGCGATGGTCGCGACTGGGTTTCAACTTCGGTGGTGGCTGGGTCTGTGCGATAGTGGTTTGTGTTTGCTCAGTGCAGGTGGTTATGATGGGTGTTGGTAGTCTGTGGGTATAGACGGGGATCGGGCAGAGGCGGGTTTATGGGTGTACTGTGGTGTGCCGATTTGGGGGAAGGGGAGAGGGAGGGACGGTGGAGGAGGAGAAATGTGGTGCCAGTGATGGTGGGTGGTCGATTGGTGATGACGATGAAGCAATAAACGCTGACCAAACTTGTGGGGCCGGCAAAGGGTGGTCACCGGACTTGTGGAAGAAGGACGATGGTGGCAAAACTTGTGGAAAAACTCTTTTCTCACCCCCTGACAACGCAACCCTGGACGGGATAATTAAATTCGGCCCTCCCCCCCCTTCCCCCACAAAAAAAAACTCTAAAAAAAAATTTTCTTTTAATACCTCCTGATTATTTATTCAAAAAATTTTAAGAATATATTTTTTCAAAAATGCATTATTAACATAAATACAAAATTAATTAATATAAATTTTTTTTAAAAACACTAAAGCAAAAAATTCAGATTTATTGTTTGAGACTATCCTTAAAAATTAATAATGCATTTTTTAGTAATTTGATTTGTCATAAAAATACATATGAAAAATAATAACTTTTAATACATCAATACAATATTAAATTCAACATTACATAAAAACATAACTTCTAATCAATATCTCTTTCAAACTCTTCTCTATGGACATCCGGTTCTCCACTCATTATTTTTTACCACAAATTCATTCGTACTATATAAGTATCAACCCATCTCCTATCTTCGATTAATACATGTTGCCACTATTACACTAGAGTGGGTGGTATACAGTAATGAGGGCGTAAGAAAATTTAAACGAAGTGATTGCCGCCAATGCAAATAATAGCTATTTCTCAGCGCTCTTAGACTGAAACTGGAGAGATCTAAAAAACAAGTGAGTAAAACAACCCGAATGATATGTGTCAAATGTGTGCAGTATAATGTTGTACCTTGATGCAATGACAACTCCCACAGAGGTCGTGACTATATACCTGAATTTATCACTGATCAGACAAGTATTTGTTAGCTAGAGAATGGGTTGATAGTTATATAGTACGAATGAGTTTGTAATTAGAAATAATGGATGGAGGGCCGAGTGCCCCCGGAAGAGAGTTTGGAGGAAATATTAATTAAAGTTCTATTTTTATGTATTATTGAATTTACCATTGTATTGATATGTTGAAAGTTATTATTTTTTTGTATGTAGTTCATAACAAATCAAACTAGTAAAAAATATATAATTAATTGTCAATGATAGTCTCAAAAAACAAATTTAAATTCTTTTACTTTAGTGTTTTAAAAAAAATTATGTTAATTAGTTTTGCATTAAATTTTATAAATAGAGAAAAATTTTAAAAAAAATTTGATCAAAATTTATGTTTTTTATAAAAAACGAGAGGTGGGAGTAAAAAAATTAAAAATTTTGATAATAAAAATTTTTTTTACATAAAAATTTCGAAGGTGAGAATAAAAAAAATTAAAAATTTTTTATTAAATTTTTTTAATAAAAAAAAGAGAAGGCGGAAGTAAAAAGATGAGATATACTTAAAAAGGATAAAGTTGATCAAAATTTTATAGTGGCCGTCCCATCGTGTCACGGGGTGGAAATAAAGGCTGTGGGAAGGAGAGAGAGAAAGAGAGAGATGCTGACTTTGGAAAGGTGATTTGGAAGTGAAATGTATGATGTGGCAATTTTTCATTGGTTAAGGTGACGAAGGGAGTAAAAAGTCTTTTGCGTTTGGTTTTGGAATTAGGTATTGGTAAAATTGGATTTTCAGAAAAATTAAAAGATGGCGTCAGCTATTTTTGTCATTGTCAGTAACGGCAAACGAAAGGAGGAATCTGATACGGATAATAAAAGCAAAAGGATGTTAGTATCATTTTAAAAATTACAAGGACATTGTTTGTAATTATTAAATACTTGAAGGAAAGTTACTGTAATTTACCTTTATTGTTTTCATTTGGTTTTATTATTCAAGGAAAAAGAAAAAAAAAACTAAGTGAGCACAACTTTTCCTTGTTTACTTTTAAAGGCAAGAGGAAAGAATATGATAAGGTAGGTAACATTTTTTTTCCAAGCTTGATCATTTTTATCATTTTAAAATTTTTTTTAGTTACGCCATCATGAATGAATTAGAAAATTTACAAAAGATAAATTTTTTGCGGTCTATCTCCAAAAAGATTGTCATGTTTATACTCATGATGTCTGGTCAAATCTTCTCTTTGATACCTCATATTTCTCTTCAACTTCTTTTAAATTTTCACTTTTTTTTTTTGGTTACTTCTCACTGGTTAAATCTTGTCTTTGATACCCTATATTTCTCTTCAATTTTTTTAAAATTTTTCACATTTTTCCCCTCCCAAATCTTTAACAGAACAGGAGAAACGCTCTATTTGATACTAGTCTTGGTTTTAATTTTAGTTTCGTTTTTTATGTTCTCAGAACTAAAAGAATTTGAAAGAAACTCATTTTTTTTATTCTCGAAAATAAAAAAGTAGGACCATTAAAAATACTATCATTTTTATTTTTGTATGAAAACAGTTTCAAAATTTTAAAAAATATTTTTTTAATAATTCTCAAAACAAAAATATTTTCTGAAATTTTTTTAAAAATAAATTCTAAAACCGACTTACGAAACTTTGTTTTAACAGAAATAATTTTTAAAACTAACCTGTCAAACGCAATTTTATCCAATTTCAGAAAACAGGAACGGATTTCTATTCCTCTCAATGGCTCCCCACAAGTTCGCCTTACCGAGGAAAAATGGAGTGAATCAGCACCAGCAAACACGGAACTTTCTCCTTTCTCTCTCTACGCTATTGTGAATGCTCCGCAAATATGCTTCACAGTTTATGGATGCTATTAAAACACAGAAAAATCAGCTCATGTTGTGTTCCGAGTCTTCTGACATGTAATATACTTCAATTATGTAAAAAAAACCTCAGTAGATTGTTCACAAACATTAAACATGACACTTTACATGCCCTTATTCAGATCATGCTCGACCTCAAGAGCTGTCTCTCAACTCCACGCCCACCTCTTTGTCACTGGACTCCATAGAGACCCACCTGCTTCAACCAAACTCATTGATTCGTATGCCAAAATGGGCACCCTTGAATCTGCCAAACTTGTCTTTGAGAACTTCCCAAAACCAGATACTTTCATGTATGGTGTACTCATAAAGTGCTGTGTGTGGAATGGCTTCTTTGGAGAAGCCATTTCACTGTACAATAACATGCTCTACGATCAAACCCATATATCTAACTTTGTATTTCCTTCTGTATTAAGAGCTTGTTCTGGATTTGGTGATCTGGGCTTGGGCCAAGAGGTCCATGGGAGGATAATTAAATCTGGGTTTGAATCCAATTCTGTTGTTGAGACCTCATTGCTTAATATGTATGGCGAAGCAGCTAGCTTGGATGATGCTCGTAAGGTATTTGATGGATTGTCTGTTAGAGATGTTGTTTCGTGGAGTTCCATCATATCAAGTTACGTGCAGAATGGACAGGCAAGTGAAGGGTTGAAAATATTCTGTGAGATGGTCATGGAAGGTCAAGAACCTGACGAGGTAACTATGCTAGGTGTGGCCGAGGCGTGTGCTGAATTGGGTATATTGAGACGAGCAAAATCGGTCCATGGTTATGTCCTCCGAAAGGAGATTGAAAGTAATGGGTCATTGGATAATTCTCTCATTGCAATGTATGGTAAATGTGGTGACTTTTATAGTGCAGAGGTGCTCTTTGACAACATTATTCTCCAGAGTACTTCATCGTGGACAGCGATGATTACATGCTACAATCAAAATGGGTGCTATCAAGAAGCATTACACACTTTTGTTGAGATGCAAGAGTCCTATGTGCAACCCAATGCAGTGACCATGCTGGGAGTTCTATGTTGTTGTGCTAGGCTAGGCTGGCTCACAGAAGGGAAATCGGTTCATTGTTATGTTATTAGAAAAGCTATAGACACTGGCTATGACCTTTTGGGGCCAGCATTGATAGATTTGTATGCTAACTGCGGGAATGTTATATGTTGCCAGAAGCTCTTTGATACAACTCAAGAGAAGCATATTGTGTCTTGGAATATGACAATATCAGGTTATGCTCGGGAAGGGCTGTCAAAGGAGGCCTTGATGCTGTTTATGCAAATGCAGAGTGTAGGAACATTGCCAGACTCATTTACTTTAGCGAGTGTTCTCTCAGCATGTGGGGATATCTGTTTTTGCCAATTCGGACATCAGATCCATGGTCATATCATTAAGACAGGCATCTCAAATGAGTTTGTCCAGAATTCGCTGATTGATATGTACTCCAAATGTGGGCTTTTGGATTCAGCATACATGATATTTGATGAGGACCAAAAGGGAAGCGTAGTAACATGGAATTCTATGATCTGTGGATTTTCTCAAAATGGTAATCCTTTACAAGCCATTAGTCTCTTCGATCGAATGTATTCAAATTGTCTGGAAATAGATGAAGTGACCTTCTTGATTATAATTCAGGCTTGCTCAAATTTAGGGTATTTAGAAAAGGGAAAATGGGTGCACCATAAGCTCATTACCCATGGCATAGCGAAGGATACATATATTGATACAGCGTTAACTGACATGTATGCCAAATGTGGAGACCTTCAGATGGCCCAGAGAGTTTTTGATAGCATGTTACAGAAGACCGTGGTGTCATGGAGTGCCATCATAGCTGGTTATGGGAGGCACGGAGAGATTGATGCTGCTATCTCACTTTTTAAGCAAATGGTAGGCTCTAGAACAAAGCCAAATGAAGTTACGTTCATGAATATTCTCTGTGCTTGTAGTCACGCAGGATATGTGGACGAAGGGAAGTCATACTTTAGCTCGATGACGAGGGACTTTGGCATTGATCGCACGTCTGAACATTTCTCTTGTATGGTTGACCTTCTGAGCCGAGCTGGTGATCTCGATGGAGCATATAGAATCATTGAAACAATGCCATTCCCTGCAGATGCTAGCATTTGGAGCGCTCTACTGAATGGTTGTCGAATTTATGGGAGGATGGACATGATTAGAAGTATTCTAAGAAACCTTTTAGACATAAAGATTGATGATACTGGTTATTATACTCTATTATCTAATATATTTGCGGAAGGCGGTGACTGGGATGAGTTTAGGATGGTAAGATCAATGATGAGAAATATAGGTCTGAGGAAGGTCCAGGGGTACAGTACAATTGAGATTGATAAGAGAGTTCACAGATTTGGAGCAAATGATAAATGTCATTCGCATTCAAATGAAATTTACAGCTTATTGGAAAACTTACGAAGTTTTGCTTGGTGATAATGTCATATAACGGAGAAGGGAAGTTCCAATTACTTCCACTAGCTACTTCCCCAAGGAAGAAGTGTTACAAGTCATAGCGAGATGCTGGGAATTGCATGAGAAAATATCAATGTATGGCGGTCCTGTAGAATAACTATGCACATCGAAGGGCCTTCAAATTGTTCTGGATGGCCAGTCCTCTAAAATGTCTGTCTACAAGAATCAGCATTTCAACATTTTTGAGAGATTGCTAAAACCTGGCTCCAGTTTTCACTCGGCCCTTGGGTTGTGGCCGTGTGGGTGAGTGAATATGTGGTGGCGAACTTTTATGCAATGTGCTATTGCACATTTTTCTAATCATTGAGGTGGCTCAAATTGGGGCCGATTACTAATCTGAGTATCATTGAGCTCAGGAAGTTACTGCCTTAAAAATCACCAGAATTGAATGGCTTGTTTGAGGGCTCCTATGCGACGTGTTTATGAAGTTAAGGTGCATGGGGCCATCTGTCAGTTACTAATGCTGCAGTGACTGAGGCTCGGTGAGGGGAAGGCAAAGTTATTACCTTAATGGCAGAGAGGGTAAGAAATGGTAAGACACTGTAGCACATAGAACAAATTGCTGCACTTAAACGGCCTAGTTTACTTTTGGGTTTGGACTTGAGTATGTGCAATTGGATGAAATCTCAGAGGATTAGACTTGGGGGTGATATTTGCTTATTTAATTTAAGTTGTCGCAGATTCTTCCCCCAACACCCAATTGTCTGCATTGACTTAACAAATCATCATTAATCATATTCTCAATACAAATCAAAGGTTTGACAGAGTGTACTTTTAAATTTTTAACTCCAAATCTGAGACCACTACAAATTGATAAATAAAGATGGTGGAAGTACATAGTAAACAAAAAACAAAAGGGCATAAATGCAATGGTGGGTCAAGAAAAGGACACCGACAACGATAAAGATGCACTACTAGTCTGCCAGCCAAAATGTATGTGCTATTAAGGAAAATTGAGGGTGCAATCTGTGATTGGTCAGATACCTATCTATTATGTGACTTGTACTAAAAAAATCAACAGAAAGATATAAGCGAATAATACTCTCTAGTAAGGTCTGATCTACCCAAAAAAAATTCTTTAACAAGAGAAAAATCAGTGGAAATGTCATCTCTCTCTCTCTCTCTCTCCACCACAAACCTCCAACAAAGAGATCGATATTGCAAGAACATTTTTTCCTGATAACATAAGAAATTTAAAATGCATGTACACTTAAAAACTTTAGGGTAAAATACAGTGAGCACCCTCGAGGTTTCGGTTTAATACACAACCTCCATCACCCATCCAGTTTTTAGCTGGGTTTCCAGCCAGGGGACTAGGGGAGTATAGGATATGGTGGGTGGTGAATCGTGAATAGGTATAACTATGTAAGCTCTTAAATTTTCAATATACTGATCATTGTCAGGCTAAATGGTGAGTACCCATTTTCCTTATCCAGTTCTCCTCTTTCATTTACTGGGGCAAACTCTAACCTGACATGGTTAAAATTCTATTGAAGAAGAATGAAAACAACCTTACTAGCTTACATCTCTAAGACAAGAGGATGCTCCTTTAATTCCAATGAATTGATCTCCCGCAGACACAAGTATACATTACAAGAAAATAACACCTAATACCAATGAACAATACTCAAAAGCAGTAGGGCACGCGAATCGAAAGGAATGTTGTATATATATATATATCCCAGAAGAAATCATGCAAAACATTATTTGTGAATAGAACAAAGTTGGTAACCCAGAGAGTGAAAATCAAGGGGGGCCCCAATTATGGGCTAAGAAGACATGTACAAAGGCAATCCCCAAAACTAACAACAAACTCACTTCAAAATCCATAAAACAGCTCCCTACTTCCCTATATGAAGTTCTCAGTTTATAAATCAGAGCCTCATCCCATAATTAGGTTAAAGGGACCAAGGGAGGATTACCTGCAGGGCATCTTTGGCGGCGGGGCCGTCGAGGTGCCTTTCCCCACCCTGTTAGGCTTCTATCCTCCAATCCAAGTTCAATATTATTAAGCTGCTGCATCAGTGGGGTGCAAACTATGCTTGCTGTCACAGCAGGGGCAGGGTCAACCACTGAACGCCGCCTTCCCCTGCCACCCCCATTTCTGGTGCCACTCCTCCTTGTCAATCCCGAATGCCAAGGATGGCCTGTTGCTCTCATCAACCCTCCAAATGTCTGAAGATCCTCAGTTACCTCATGCCTTGACAAAGAAGCCAGGCCTGGAAGAATGTCCCTTTGAAAGTCCCTTCGCTGCCTCCCCCTCCTTGACTGGCCCTTTCGTGTTCGATTTGATAATGAAGTGGTTCCTGTTTCTTCCACTTCTCGGTTTTCAGGAACCAGAGGCTTAGGCATATATTCTTCTTCCTTAATCTCTGTCAGCTTCAATGTCATCTCCTCAAAGTAATCAATCTCGTCTGTGGAAGATACCTCATTGTCTCCACCATCTTTGCCTCTCGATTCAGTGCCAAAATTGTTGTCAAGATCATCTGCATAAGAAGAAACTACCTCCACAAACCACAGGAGGGAATCTGCCGAAGGAGCTTCAGATGGGTGGCAAGCGGTGTCCACGTGATTGAGATGACCAGAGGACGAGATGGCAACTATTGCCTCAACTGCAATCCTGACAGCTTCATCCTGAGGCTGCTCAACTTTGTGCTGTGGTGATTTCAGAGGCATCTCTTGCTGCTTCTGAGCATCCACAGGTAGAACATCTTCCTCAGTCTCTGGAACTGCAGGGGCTTCAAGATCTATTTCCACTGCAATCTTTACATTGACACTGGTGCTTGCAACAGAGGGTGCTAAGGTAACTTCATCCTCGCTCACGCAAGAGTTCAAATCAATGTGAGTTCTCAGATTGGGAAATTTTCTATCCCTTCCCTCTTCTACCACCAGTACTTCTGCAGCAATCTGTGTGCTAGACTCAGGATCATAAGCCAGGTTTATATCAATTACTCCACTTTTGCCTTCATTTTTCATATCTTCCCCTTGAGGAGGGCGTTGAAGGGATGCAGAGGTGGAGACAAGAGAAGAAGACTCGTTCTTAGGAGTACAAGGATTGTCAAAAATGGGAAACCCAAGGATCTTTCTATTAACCAGGCAGTCACCTACATCATTCCTCTTGGCCCCCACCTCGCGGTCACATGAAGCAACTGTAATTTTCTGGGTAAAAAATTGATTGGGACCTTTCACAGTTCCACTTTTGTTGGAAAATTGGTTAGAAGCAGCTTGTAAGAAGCTTAAGTCTGAGGAATTTGAATCCCTCCTTGCACTGGTGCCCTCATTCTTACTAGCAGGCTTAGTTTTAAGCCAAGGCAAAACATCTAGATGGTCCTCACGCTTCCTTTCTTCATTTATGATCTCTAGACCTTGCTGGGGAAAAACCTCATATGATGAACATTTTGAAAGGACAGCATTCAAGTTCATGTCCTTTGCCGGCTTCATATCTATAACATTTGCGCCATTTAAGTAGCTTCCAGGACCGTAATTAATTGAGCGTTCAGAGGCTACCTTATCATTCTTATTGCAGTTCAAATATTCAAAGCCAGCTGAAGGGAAACAAGTCGGTACGTCCTTGGACCCTGATGACGACCCATTATAGAATCCATTACAGTTAGGTAGACCACTTCCAAAACCAGGTTTTGACCCAGAACTGCTGTTAAGATGCCACTTGTCTATAAAAATCTCATGGCTCTGAGCAGATGATTGAGAATTCCTACCTAATGTACCCAATGAATTTAAAGGTGGGTGTGTTTGGATTGATGTCGATTGTTGGGTCAAGCTACCACTTGGCTTTCCCCAAGTTGAGACAGAGTGGGACCAAGTATTGTCCAAATCAGAGGCGTGAACCAATGGGTAGGGATGGGGTACATGGGAAACCACATCTGTTTCCAGATGGTTATAGCTAGAGAGATCACAACTTCTTTCCGAGAGTTCTAAACCACAAACTGTTCTCTCTCTCCACAGATCTTCCTTGATATAATCCGATGGAAGGATCCCAAAAGGTTGATGAACTTTGTTAAGAGTGCTACGCGTTGGCTGGGAAGACATAAGCAACTTATCTGGTTGGAGCCCTTGAGGAAAAGAACTCAGATGGGTTTTACTGCATCCTGTACATGAAGAAACCGTTCACATAATATCATCAGCACTAACCTGAAAATAAAAATAAAAAATAAAAAACCTCATGGAAAGATAGCAAGATGGAATTATCCTTACCAGCTTCATACATATAGGATAACCACTCTCTCCCATTTCCTTTATTCTCGTTATGTAGATTACTGGAAATCCCATTATTGCTTCCGTGTTGCGAGTTCTGTAAAACTTCCTTGGGCAGACCTAGAAGAAACTTCGATTTTGGTTGAGCAGCTAGATCCAGGTCTTTAATCTCCGCATGGCAGGCCGTACGGCTTATAAAACCAACAGATGCAGGAAGGTTTGCTTCTTCAACTTGAATGGGTTCATTCAAATCTGTCAACCCAACAGAGTTCCTCAAACAGGACCCAGATCTTGAAGCATCTCCATCAGAGTAGATCTTTGCACTGCCTCCAAGATTCAACTTTGCACTGCTCTCAGAAGTAATCTTATGATTTCTACTTGGAGGACAACTTGAAATATCAGATATCTTATTGTCCTGGGACTGTTCTTCTTTTTCTTCTTCTTCTTCTGTATCAATATACTCATCAGCTGGGAGTTGAAGATCAAACAACTTTTTCCTAACCTTCGAGGGTCTGGACTCCAATATTTCACAATCCTTCGAAATAAATCGATTCTGGGACGGAATTCGACCAGCTTGTGTGCTGTTCCCCTTTGTACAACTCAGTGGAGAACTGATGACTTCAACACCAGAAACAGACAGCCTAGCAGAAACAGAATTCGCTAAGGGGAAGTTAGGTTTATGCCATTTCCAAGCATCTTCAGAAGGCATTTGAGATACCAACGGGCTTGATGACGACGATGTCTCCATTGGATACTTATGTAGTTCCTTTCTTTTGATGTCATCCATCATGTCCCTCTGTTTTTTGTAAAGGCGGTGGAGTTCAATCACCTGGATGTCAAACAGATATTCTAATTATTCAAAGCAGTTATAAAATATTGGAGCGCTAAATCCCAAAAAGGCCAACCAGACTTCAATTTAACCACACCAAATGAAGGCCCTTTATTAGTAGAAGTAAAATAAAGTAGTAGAACGGTTGATTGGGTCAAAACGCAATTTAGAGGAAAACATAGAGTTGTAGACAATTGAGACTAGAATTACCTGATGCTTGAATATTTCCTCATGCTCAAGCATTTTATGCTTTAATGCATCCTTATCACCCACTGGATATGCATTTGTGATGTTCCTAGGCAATAAACTTTCGTAATATTGCCCATTCACTAAGGTTTTGTCTCCATAAAATAGGGGCCAGTTACTACTACTAGAATCCTCATTAGGATCCCTCATGGAAAAATATCCAGGCAGGAGGTAGCTTTTACAATGCACTTTTGTTCCCATTCCTGCCAATCAGAGAAGAAACAATGTTATTTTCCCTTGTTTAGGATTCATATTGGAACCATGCATTCTAGTTCTCAATATGAAGAGCACCATAACGGACAACAGACTACATCCAAAAAAAAATCAATGGCTTATATCTACATATATGTACATGTGTTGGTCTTATTGATAAAGATTAAGCATAATAATTTTGAATTATTGATATATACAATTTGCAATTTTCAAGCCCCCGTGTGCAACTAATGCATGCAAACTTTATAGCTTAAGCCAATACCTAGAAAAAGAAAAAAGAATCGCACACTCCTCACCAATTTTCAGCTTGTCTTCATGAATCACAGGATTTAATCAGAACATTTCGGTGTCTGGATTATGGCAATGGCGATACAGCAGATAAGTTAACAATAGTCTTGGACAAAGAAGGCAAGGATCAAGATCTCTGATGCCCGGACCAAGATGATACTTGAGCTACAGAATAATCAACATTGAAAATGAACAAAGCAGCATTGCTTCAACATGCCAGAACTAAACAAGTCACAAGACAAATGTGGAGAGATGAAACTTTGAACTTAATGGGCACGTTTGGAACGATGACCAAGGAACTTGTTTTTCACAAGGATGAACTTTTCTCAGGAAACCCATTTACATATCTCAAATGCAGGGAGATGTCAGAGAATCACATCTGGAAAGCAATTCGGGAAACAGATAAGGAGATCAGCACAACAAATGTAGAGAAATGGTCACTGTCAATAACTTCATAGTTTCCCTACTGTTTTCAAAAAAAAAATTTGCACTGTTCCACCAGTAATATCCTACTCATTTCCCGTTGCCTTTCTCAGGGGGAACCCATATCTCATTTCTCATCTCGTATCTGCGACTGTTTTCAGCAAGCGTTTCCCTTTTGAGACAAACCATTGTTTTACACAGCATTTGAGAAGGGCATGTTTTAGTTTTCATGGTATTGAAGGTCTTGTTATCTACACGTGATGCAGACGTGGATAAACACAGAAAAGATGAGAAAACACAAAAAAAGAGCAATAATTTGTTTTAGTTTCTGTCTATTGATTTTATGAATGGACTTTAGCCTCATTTCTGCAATACCACCAGGCTAACAGATGTAGACTTGTGCCTTCAGTTGCTATTCAAGGGAAAATGAAATGGTCCCATCTCAATAGGATCTCCAAACACTCAATATCTTAGATAACAAATGAAGCCAATGGCATACAATCAAAACACAAAAGAAGAACTTAGATGCCTAAGGTATTCCAGGATATGCCAGAACATGGTAGTCCAGCACTCAGACAAGCCCAGAATATTGAGTGCCAACTACATTTTATTTTTTATGACTTCTTGGTTAATGAAAAAATCTCCTTGTTATTTCAGCAACTACTGCAGAGTGCAGATGAATCCTGCTAGACAAATAAAAGACAATATTCACAGGAATAATAAGAGTATGAAGGATGTTGGATTCATCAACATGATCAAGCATATAAATAGGTGGACATATAAAAACAGATAATTGTTTATGCCTTTCAATAGTACTTGCCATCTTGAAGTAGGAACTCACCATAGATGACTAGTTATATGTCGACATAATAGAATATATAAAAGTTTCTTCTTCTAATATTGAGTTCTTACAATGCCATTTGAAACCCTGCTACCACACTTTCATTGCCCATTCTCAAATTTTACTTTATTTAATATGGAAACATCAAAATTAGCATATTATCCCAAGAAGACACATATCTCATGTGCAGCTTAAAGCTCCTTCCCTACATGTATTCTGCTTAATTATACCCTTTCTCTAAGAATAGTAAGGGGACACTGCTGCATCCTCGTCTGTCATGCAACATCTTTCTAATTATGGGTCCACTCATTCTCTCAACTCTTTCCCTCTTACAATCATGTTCCACAACATGATTATAACACTCTTCTCTTATCTCCTATTCTCATCTATTAAACCATGTCCACCACGAACAGGCTGTGCTGCATGCATAAGAAAAGTTAGAAGACACTGGTTAAGGACATGCACTGAGTTACAGGGGATTTTATTTCCATGATACCATCACTCGAACTGAGCCTTATCATCTTGCTATTTTTATTCTTACATCTCACACATTCTTACAAGTATTTCAACATGTGAGCTGTCATGATTTCTAACTGCATATGTACATAATACTCTGATATTTTTATACAACAATAGTTGCAAATAGTTCCCCGTCACTGGCCGGAATGAGAACCTAAAACTACTAAACTTCCCACTACTTATGCAATTCTTCATGCCCATTAACGATGCATATATCGTGAGTTAAGTCCTGCTACACCCCAAATCGAGATTCACATAAAATATGAATGCATGACAATGACATTACATTGACAGGTGTAAAAAAGGTAATGCATCTAATTGCACTTGATATATTGACATAGAGATAACCATACCATACCACGAAGTTTTAAATTATTGACTATCAACTTGTATAACTTTTGTCATATCAGATCAAAATACGCGTACTGTAATGCTTTCCATCATCCACCATAATGGTCATGCTGTTGTATCAGTATAAGGAGTATCAGTCAAGCATATCAAGGAAAAAAAATTGAGTTGTGACTTTGTTCTAACTACAAACACCTAAAAACTCATTCATATGCATATTCCCACTTTTTCACATATTACTTATTTTAAGTTTCTAATCAATTTCATAACAACTAGAAACGTGTTTAACAATGGCATTGGACTTTATACTGGTTTTATAAGTAGAAACTATTGTTTGTTATTACCTATTTAGTTATTAGCTAAGGAATAAGTATTAATGATGATTTAGTACTACTAACTTAAAGAGTAATTCTATATTATTCTTAATTGTAAGGCTTTTGTCATTACATTAGTCTATACTCAATAGTTTAGTAATGGCTTCATATTGAATATCCAGTGGACCAGTACTAGTTAGTCATTGTTTAGTAATAAAAAAAAATTACCATAAATCTTGACCTTTTCAGTTCCCCAACCTTTTTAACTATTATTGCAATTACGATAACATAAACACAACTAAAAATTGACTAAGATTCATCAAAGAAGCAACTAGATGTTAGTGAATACAACCTCCAATACAGAAATATTACTTTATGGGTCATGAAAAGTGTTCAATCTGGAGTTAAGAGGTTAGATCTCATTATTTTGATAATAGAAAGTGCAGTCTTAGCTAGAAATAGGAACTTAATTTTCGAACAAGATAAAAGGTGAAAATTTTAAGAAAAATAAGGTTCGAAAATGTTTTCAAGAACCTATAAAATTCCCTCCCTGTAACTGACTGTAATGGTCTGTAACAGATCGATATGCAAGTGTCCCAATCGACATGCATTCAACTTTTAATCATGCCCATATATTGGCCTACTACAGATACATTACATGATAGTGTTACATAACAATATCAGCAATTTTCTGAAACCATGACTGTAAGATACACTTCTACTTGAAAGGGACATGAAGCAATGTTCATTCGCACGGCAAACTCCAAATGAAAATCATGGTGTTAAATAACTTGGATGAGATAGAAAAAGAAGGTATTATTATTAAATGGCATTAGACTATAAGCACACTAAAAGGCTAATAATTAGAATCCTATTAATGCCCCCCTAATAAACCATTAATGTCCACCTATGGTCAAAATTATAGAGGAAAGGTCACAAAGGTTAATGCTTAGACTGTAACGTGACTTTATGACACCAGAAAACCTAAAAAGCATCAATTGGACACTTTTCTGTTTATAGAATAACAATGATCAGAACCCGCCTTTCTTAATGGTTTGGGACAACACAAAAAGCTAAAAAATTGCAATACCAACAAAAATCGAAGAACAAAAGTTTACACAGGCTTATAGGTTACTCAAAGACAGCTAGGTTGCATCCTAGTTAAAGAGGAAGAGAAGACAGCTTGCAGAGAGGCCTTAGATATTAACTTAATTGTAGTCCCTGGAATTGAACACGATGTAAATAACAATGTGGAGTGGGAGGGAGAGCTAAAGAACACAACTATATGCTACTATGGGCCTTCTAGTTCTCAGATATTGGCAACAGAATATCTTCTAATGCCTAAACAACTTATAGAAAAGCTGAATATATTAACTCATAGACTTCTGGGTTTGGAAGTAATGCATTTGACCAGGCATTAGCAGGTTGAAATTGGAAAATTTCTCTTAGAACTAGGATAAACTGAACTTGAACCACTGGTTGCCACCACACAACCTGCAAGAACTTCAACATTCAATTGAACAAAAGACCTTCCTTTTATTTGCAAGGAACCATGCTCTTAAATAATGCAATTGAAACCAATCACTTAAAATTAAGATAGAAACAATCATGCATAAAATCAATTTATCACCAGAAATACGAGAAACCAAAAAGTATGAACACAGCAGTTAAGAACACATAATAAGCATTTGCAGTAAAATGTAATAAAAAGCCCTGACAAACTAGAATTCTGGAAACTCTATCATCAGTAAGGAAAGTAGCAACTTTTTCCTTCGCACATTGATAATAAGTTAGAAACAGATCCCACATAAAAAGATGATTCATCAAAATCCGAACACCCATCAAATTCATCAACAATAAAACCAAAGGGACATGTTACAATAAAGTGTCTCACTAGATAAAAAATACAAAATCCACAAAATAATTGTTCCAAGCAATCTAACCCAATAATCCGACAAACCCAAAATCAGAAACTTGAAAATAATCAAAATCCAATTAACAACATTTTCAAATATAGAAACCCATCAAACCCCAGAAATCAAAGACCCGTAAATCTAATCAACCACCAAGTGTATTTAGAATTTACCTCAGACCCGCATCCTGCAATCACCTGTCCTCAAGAAGCCCACATGGATTCAATTATTCAACAGTACCTCCTATACCCAATAACTAAGAATCATGGAAATTAAGAGTCAGAGACTGGCACTAACAAAGACACCAAAAAAAAAAAAAAAGCAAAAAGAAGAAGAAAAATTAATAAATACAAAGAAACACAAAGTGGGTATTTGGTAACACCATTTCAAGAGGCTTAGATCGTCATCAACTAGAAGAAAAGATGGAGATTTTGATCTGCTGGGCCAGTCTCTGAAAGAGAGAAAGTTCTTTAAAGAGAGAGAATGAGTTTCTTCCTATAGAGAGAGAAAGAGAGATCCGAGATAAGAAATCCTCACACAAACAAACGGCCTTCTAAGAACAGTGACATGAAAATTTGTCAACATCCGGTCTCTTTTTATTCTCTGCTTTTTCCTCACTTCTCTCTCTCCCTCTCTCTCTCTCTCTCTTCTTTCTCACTCTATCTCTACGATTTCTTTTCCTATTTAACAAATTCTGGGTTTTTGAGGAAATGAAAAGAAATGGCCATTTCTAGATTCTCTCCACCTTCCTTGCTTTTGGTACAGATATTAAAGAAGATTAAATATCATATTCAAATCTGTACAACTACATATACAAATACAGATATGGAATATAGATACACACAAACTTCACAATCTTCTTAGCCGCTAGTTGTTAATCCCAAATATTTCTAGTTTAATTATATATAAATGCTTTGGGACTTTGCCATTTAAGTATTGTTTAATACATCAGACAAAGGTTGGGGCCCAGTAAACTCTGAGAAGGATGAGGTTTTCTTTTGAGGTTAGGGTTACATTATGTGAATACCCTTGATGTTGGGAATATTTACAAAGAATGGGATTGGCGCTTTCGTTTGGTTTTGATTGGTTGATCCTCCGTTTGTTACAGGGAAAGTGTAATCTTTTTTTTTTTTTTGGTGCGAAGGGAAAGTGTAATCTGTACCCTGTTAAAAGCACATAAGTATTATAATGTTTACACGTGGCACCTTTTGCAGGACATCATTCTCCTCATTTCAATTAAAATGTTTACACTTTAGATGGAAATATAATTGTATGGTCAATCTCAAAATCACATGACATAATTGGCTGCATAGGTTGCTCTCTTATATATATATATACATATAATTGCAGTGGAGGCACCCAACTTAAAAATTTTAATAATATACAACAAAAATAATATTTATATAAATTTTTAATATATAATGATATAATTAAATGAGAGTTAATTATTTTTACACAAAATTTATTATAATGACTCTTAATTATAAAAATATCAATTTCATATTATTCTAATAAGACTTTTTAAATTAGCATTTTTCTTAAAAAAATCAAAAACTTGTCTTGAGTTTTGCGGGAGAGTTGAAGTTTGTGGGGGTGGAAAAACGATAACAAAAATGGTTGCTCGCTATTGATGATTATGTAGGTAGATGCCAGACTAATTAAGTTGAGTACTTGTTAAAACCGAGTTTGAAAAACTGAAGCACTTGTGTAATATATGGGTTATTTGAAATTGTGTGTTTAAACATTTTCTTTTCAGTACAAAATTATATAAATACTATTAATCAGTAGTGCATAACTAAGTATGTTGAACAATTTAGTAAATAGGAAATATTAAGGTGGCTTCAATTTTAGGGAATCAACAAATTGTTGTTCTCTCTTTGCGTCCCCTTTGTAACAATCACTATAACGTTTCAAATTATTGTTATTATCGTTATTATTTGCTTATGATGTGTTAAGTTGTACTTGGAATGTTGGGTATGAACTAAATGGGTTTAGTATAAGATATTGCCAAGGTACTGAAAAAATGAATAAAATTAACTAATCAGACGTCTTTAAGAATTGTGTTTCCGCAAATGATTTGAAAATTTTCTAGTACAATATGTGAATTTCAACATTTGTTGAAGGGTGACACTACTGCAAAATGATTTTAGCAGTATAGTATAATATGCATAACACGATTGGGAAAAATTATTCAGTGCATTTCTGCAGATTCGAGCACATAAATTGAATCGATTTACTTCAAACATTAGAAAAAAAAATGTAATAGCCTTCTAAATTAATATTAAGGGTCTATCTGTCAACTTTTTTCAATGTTTTCTTTAAGAATAATTAGTTTAAATGGATCAAAAGTGAGGGTGTTCCTGTAAGTTGCCCAAAAGAAAGGGAGGGTGAATGGAAGCTCCCTCTCTCCCTCTCTCTCTCTCTCTCTCTTAAAAAAAATGTTAAAGAACAATTAATTATTACTTTTACTTTTTGGCCATTTTGACTTACTACTTTTCTAAACGTATGCAGAGCTATTATTTACACTAATCAACTAAACTTCATACATTATAGGAATGATGACTTGTCATAGAGGAGTACGAGCAAGATTGAACTTCAGATAAGAGTCGAGCCACCCCAGTAGTTAAGAACAATTACTTGTGGCACCATTTAAACACTCATTAAATGTCACTATTATTTGAAGTTACTAAGTTAACCTCTTAATAATTGAATTTCTTTTGTAAACATTTAAGAATAGAGGAAGATTCAAAGCTTTTATAGAGCAAACACAGAAGTCGTGGTAATTGTGACAATTAGAAATAGTAAGAGTACTATGATATCTATATCCATAGTATTTGATGAATATAGGTCATGATGGACAAAGGCCCCTGTCATTATCAACTTATTAGTCACAAATGTTAAATTATTTAACAAATGGGATGTGGGTTGTGAGTCAATTATGTTTAATCTTCCTAGATACTTTTAAATTTTTTTCCAAGTGAATGTAGAGTTAGACTTGAATGTGGTCCCTAAACATCCATAGTCATTTTCATGGAAATTGTATGAAACTTTCCAACTAGTGGAAGATTTGGCAAACTGGCCCCAAAGTCTCACAATCTTGGTGCATAAGAATTTGTGACCCCAAAGTCTCTCAATCTTGATATATAATTTTCAATGGTTTTAGCTTGGATTTTGTCTCAAATCTCATCATTTTCTTCTTTTTCTTTTCCATGGGTTATTTCATGAGAAACCTTGAATAAAAACCAATATTCCTGTTAGTTTGACTCACAATTTTAATTTAATTTTGATGAAAAATCTACAGCCATCCCTACTAATTACCTATACTTGTTTTACTCTTTTAGAAAGCAATTAATTGTGAAGCCAACTCAAATTGTTCTGTCCAATATAACTTTGTTGTAAAAGGGATTTGAATCCTCTCCAGTTCCTACTAAAACTGGAAATCTTTAGTTCAAGATCAATGAATATGAAACAACTACATCGCAAAAATTTTAAATAAAATCCAAAACAGATTAAAAAATATTATGGTGTAATATATTAAAGTCTTCAAACTCATAATGACGTGGCAGTTTTTAGTTTTTAATTTTGATAATATGTTGTAGCCTCATGCATAAAAGTAGGAGAGATCTCAGAATCCAGTGTAATTGTCTTAAGAAAAAAGGAAACTAAGTACCTTTCAAACTACTTTTACCATTCAATGTAAGTGGTGTTATAGAGGGCCAAAAGCATTGCAAAATTGGTAGAGCTGATCCTCTAGAACTAGAAATGTGGCCTTGTAGGCGGTCATATATATATATATATATATATTATATGCATACAGAGGTGCTGGAGAGCAATTTCAAAAGAAAGGTATATAGATGTTGAACATTAGGTAACCATACCCCACCGGCCACCATGTATGGCATATAGTTAATATATATAGACTTAAGCATATCTAAATGAATAACTATTTGGAATGGTGATAATTTTAATTACATGTATTGTATTCATCGTTTAGATTAAATTAGTCTATACTAACAAAGTCTTTGAATGTATTCTCACCATGACCTCTACAACACCCTGCCGCCATCTTTTACCGCTGCCACCACCAACCACCACCACACCTTGATTTTGTGTAACACACCGCCCTCAGATAGGCCGCAAACAATCCCATCCATGCAGCAACTTTAAAAAAATGTTTACACATCACAAGCACAACGTAACACCTGCTTGGCTAAGAAAAAAAAAAAAAAGACTTGAGAAGATGAAAACGGTTGAAGTATTGCCTTGATGCTTGATCTGGTTTGGTTATTTGCCCATCCAACAAACCAATGGGTTTTCATTTCCTAAAGTGAAAATCGGCCTGCTGATTAATTGTGGTTGTGTTTTCCAATGTAACTAAACAAGAGCATGGAATTTGGAATCTCATTTACTTCTTCGTTTTTCGTTTTCTTTTCTTTTTTTTCTTTTTTTCAATAAATTCAAGATTCAGACACAACAATAGTGGCAACTTTTGTCGTGGTTAGTTCCCTACGTAGGCACTCAACGTTTCAACACTGGTGACAATTTATTATCATGGCTCATTGAAGTTCTTAAAGCATATTTTCAGGTGAAAACAACAGTGGGTTCTTACCCACATTTTCACATTGAAAGAGTTGGCAAGCACCTTGCATGGTTTGTCTGGGGGCAAGGGTTTCATTTGGTCTAGAAGAATATCTACACTCTCCTATGCTAGCTAGATACCTAGGCTATTAGCATCTGTGTTCCTGCAGGGGGCCAAGAAGCTCAAAAATGGTATCTACATATTCATATGCATGATGTCTTTTTAACTAATTAAGCCCACAGACTATGGTCATTGTGCCTCCTCTCAATCTTCTCTCGTCATATATATATTGGCCAAAGAGTAAGGAGGAATTTATTATAGAGTAATAAATATCAGAGAGCCATGGTGGAAAATTAGGGCTCCAGTTTACAGTGGCGGATGCACAAGGGGGCCTGCTAAGATTTGAAAAATTATCTTATATCTTATATCTTTTTGAGTATTTATGATAAATCACTTGTATTTAGCTCCCCTAAAGTTTTGAAACATTTTCTTAGACCCTATATACTTTTGAGTATTCACAATAAAATAGTTGTATTGTCTCTCTAAAACCTAAGTGATTTGTATTTACCCTCCCAAATTTAGCCATTTTGCCTTATCCTTGTAGTATAGAAGAGAAAAAGATAGTGGCTTGCATAATACCATCTTGTATTTGGCTTAAAATTTTCAAATTTTATACTTAAATAACATAACACCATGTTATCGTACTTACATAGTGAGACGGTTTATTTAGGTATGTACGTAACGTCATGTGTAGATAGACAATACTTTTTGAGAAACCATAGGCATTATCCTAGTTATATAATGGGTTTTTAAATTTAAAATTTCTGCCATATAACACAATTTGAATGGAAAAAAATGCTACCCACAGCAATGACCATAAGTTACTCTTCGTCGAATAAGTGCTACATCAACTAGTGGTTGTGGGTAGCAGCGCTCTTTGAATAAAATATCACGCCACATAAGATGATAAAGTGTTGTCATCCTAAATAATTATTTTTTATTACAAAAATTTACGTGATTATGTAATTCTAATTTATTAACTATATTATACCATATATAACATTATAACTTACATGGTTATATAACTCTAATTTATTAACTACATTGTACCACATTTGACATTATAACGCAGAGTTGTCGTTGTATCCAATATTTACCGATTGTCCGTACATAATATATCTTTTACGCATCCAAAATCAGCGACGAGAATTCCTCTCCCCCTCTCTCTCTCATCCCAATGTCGATTTGCGTCCACAAATGTTGGGCTTCCAAACGACTTGCCCCTGAAATAACATCCAAACCCTCAATTCTCTCGAAAATAACAGAAACGCCCTCTAAATTCCATGACCAAATTACCCCTACCACTAAGCTTCAAATCTGTCCCCCTTTCTCTCTCACGATTCCCTAGAAACTGAAGACCATCTGCTTTTCCCATTGCTCTTTCGAGAAAGTAGAAACTCAAAATTTACCAGTTTTGTCCTTTAAAGGTAAAACAAAAAGACTTGCCCAGTTTGACTACCAAACGACTGTCTAAATTGCTTGTAGTTCTATGACTGGGAAAATATCTCTCTGTAATTGAGAATAAATATTCAAGTCACATGTTGAATAATTAAGTTTACAAACTGTATAATTTTATGTATATAATATATATTAGTTATCCACATTTTTAAAAACTAATAGTGTAATTTCAATAAGCTCCTACCAACAGTATATTATAAAAAAATTTATTGTATTTATTTTATTACATGACTTTTAATATAGTTTAAAAATAAATTCATAACTTTTTTATTATTTTAAAAAAATAAATTACAAAACGTTCATATGCACAGTCGTTGTTAATTTTCATCTATTTTTACACGGAAACCACATAGGTAACGTGTTCACTTCTAATTTTGCTCGACTACCATATTCATAAGGTATCATTTCCGATTTCACTTTAAAAACCTTTGCAATTACTAAATATTAATTATCACTTTAATTTTCGTGTAACATGATCTATGATGTGCTTTATCATATGGGTCCCACAAACATTACATCAAAGGTTTCGATTGGTCATCTGGGTATTTCCTTGAAAGTTGGTGTTTGGGTCAATGTTTCGTCCTTTCAAATTATCAATTTTTTATTATATTTTTTTAATATTGCTCTGGTTGTTGGGATATGATTGGGTGGTACTATATGTAACTAAGATATGCTGTTTGAAGGAATGCTTACCATTGAAAACGACCTGGAGTTCTTCTTGTGGCCCCACAGTTTTGATTGCACAAGCAAATCATATCAATCACGAGATCTAGTCCGCCTTTGATGGTGAGATTTGATCCCAATGATAGCGTGTAGTTTGGGCCTTATTTTGTAAGGTACGAATGCTGCTGGGCCTTTTATTGAATATCTCTAAGTTTGGGGACCATTTCTTTTTTTGTTTTCAAGTGGGACCCTTGCTAACAACCTTATAATTGGTCCAGTTTAATATCGTTTTCAAAATTTTTGTTTTCATTTTTTTTATGACATTGTTTTCAAATCTTTTATTTTCCTTTTTTCATATTTTCATAAACAACAAAAAATGAAAAGTACAAAAAAACCAATATTTTTATATTATTTTTATATCCCAAAAACAGTTTACAAAGCGAATTTTCGTGCCGATTTTCCTTTTTTGTTTGTCTTCCAAAGCATAAAACAATTTTAAAAACGAAAACAAGCACCATCAAATTTGAATTTGGGTGAGATTAATCTACTTCTAGTGATTTACTTCCACATAAATTTGAAGTGTGTAATTTTTCATTTGATATGTAAATAGTTGTTCAATTTAACATCTTATTTAGTTAATTAAAATACTATTAAGCAATTTTACACTTTTATCACAATTAAATATAGGAAATTTTTATTACAAACTTCTAAAGTCTAAAGCCCCTGATAATACTTTATCCCATTCTAATTGTAAAAGAAACAGCTATAACATCAAAATATCGCTGCCTAGTTGCAGTGTTCTACCTAGATACAGGGCATGAAAGTATTGAATACTATTTTGGATCTTGTGATGGGAGTGAAATTAGCATTGAATTTCTCTAAAAGTTAATGACTAGGACTGAACCAAGAATTTTGTCGAGGGAGGCCATGAAAAACTAAGGTAAAATTTTTTTAATTGTTTTGGGAGGCTAGATAAAAATTCTTAAATTTTAGAATGTTAAAGCAAATTTTTTTGAATCTTGTTGAGAAGATAAAGCAAAGATTTTTTTTTTTTTTTTTTGGAAAGGTTAAGGTGAAAATTTTTGAATTTTATTGGGGCTAAAGAAAAAATTCTTGAATTTTAGAATATCAAAAGGTAAAATTTTAAAATTTTGAGAGGACCAATATATCCTCTTAGTATAAAAATACTCAAAATTAATAAGAATTATTTAAAATTTTATCTTACTGTAAGGGGGTCATGACTCATTGACCAAGGGTAGTTCCACCCCTGATTAGGACCATTAACATTTCATTGATATAAACATTATTGTGCCAGAAGTATAGTCAGACAGAACTTCTATACATAAAATTTCACCAATAGCATTAAATCTCTCTTGAATCCTACTTTTTACACGCTTTTTTTGGGAAAGCTACTCACATTGAAAACATTCCAAAGGAGAAATAATTTACAAGAGAGTTGCCAGACCCACAAACTGAAGCAAAAAAATAAGTAAAACAGCCAAAGTTGACGTACATATTACAGCACCATAGGAGACATGTACACAGCCAGAAACCCCATCAAAACAGACAAAAACCAAAACCCACAAACCATAAGCAGCATAACAGTCCAAGAAGCAGCTCCAAAGCCCAGCAAAATAGGAATTCCAGCAAAAACACACAGCTCAGATAGCTGCCAGGATTGGATTCTGGACTAAGCAAGCCTTCAAGCGCCATGTAAATTTCTACCATGGGCAGAAGGTGTATTAAAGCTGTGAAGTGATTGGGCTACATAACCTAAAAAAAAAAAAAAAAAAAAAGAACAAAAGATTGAGTTGCCACTGCTTGCAAATCTTTAGTTCCTGCCAACTGAGCAAAGAGAGGTTTAGAGTTAGTAACCAGATGAATATGCATAAAAGAAGTAGAGATGGCCCATACAAGCTGCCATAATAATAAACCACTCCAGATGAACAGTAACAGTGGAGAACAAAGAATCAAGACGAAGATGTCTTTGGTGGGCAATAAAACAAATGCCTGCTTTATGCTCATATTCCAAAATTTCAAACTCAATGTTTAGAGCAAATATGTCCCAATTCTTTATATATATATATATATAATTTTTTCAAACATAATAACAGTATTGGAACATTGACATGAAGGTCGAGAGGCCAACAAGGTAAAAGTTGGTCTATTGAAGTAATCGCCTGCACTAGCAGTGAAGTGTTATGGCAGAAAACCAGAACAACCAATGCCCAAACGAAGGTGCAGTTTATGTACTACAATTTTTTAAGGAATGAGATTTGTTTAATTAAAGCTAAAAACAAAGCTTCTCTCAAAACATTTCAAGCAATATTTTAAATTACCACAGTTGCATTTTTCATAACTTGCCAAATATACCCCTAATGTAAAACCTCAAACATAAAAACCACACAAATAAAATGTGTTATCTTGATTATCATATGGCAGTACAATTCTTAAAAAGTTTCGATGTTATTACCACAAAATATAGAATTGCTCCAAATTTTTCCATAGACAGCACAAACTCCACTGGCTAAGACATTTCCCTTAAAAAAAAATGAAATAGAGGAAAAAGAACAAAAGAAAAATTAATCCTAAAACTAAAACGAAAGACTCTGCCAGAAAACTTTTGAGCATTAAACTTGAAACCTTTAAACTCGTACAACCCAAGCCCATAAAGCTTAAAAGACTAGAACTATGTGCTATTTGAAGAAAAAAAAACACCACAGATTCCCATCACAGGGAAATCCTTTCCAGAAATCTTTAGAAATATTAATTTTGATTCAAATCAAACATATAGTACACATTTTAATGTTGTTAACACAGTCATAAGTGCTATGTTGACAAACTATATATATAATACGTAGTAACCTAGTAATAAATGCTAGCTATTTAATGAGTTTAAATTTGACAATTAAGTTTATAAGTTGAATAACTTTGTAGTTACTAAAGCTAGACCTTTAATAGGGTTGTCAAAACTTTCAGCTATAATGAAATTGAAGAGGTCAAAAAAGAAATAATGATTCAAGTTGCATCCACTACAGCTCAGGTGTTGTTTTTATGAATCCAGTCAGGTTAGTAAGCTGCTATTTGTTCATTTAGTCCTATTCAGATTTCTGTTTTTACTATTTTTGTTTTCTTTTACAGCTTGTTTCTATGTACAGTAAATGTTGTTGTGTTTAGGTTTCAATACAAAATAGCAACTAAAGATTTATGGCACAACTCATACAAACTTGCCTTAACTGGCAATTCCGGAAAGCCACTAACATCTATAATCTAAAAATTGCATTTCTCAAGCAATTTGACAATGTTTGTGTAGAAAGTACTAGTGACACAGTGGGTTAAATGCTTAGAAAGGAAAAAAATTCGATTACGAAAGTTTCAAATCAGTTGTGTTTGATGTCTAATTTGAATCAAGAATTCTTTTCATTGAAGTCTTGCATACTCTAAAGAAAGTGTTGTAAAGTGTGAGAGTGATCCCAATTGAAGTAGAGTGAATCAATGACTGCTCCCTCTAATTCACCAGAATCAAATCCTAGTAAAATATTGAAAAACAACAACAAATAATACGGAAAACACATGAATATAAAGCAAAAAAATCTCCTGCTTGTAACTTGTATTATTCTCTGAACTAAATAAAATAATGACAAGAGGCCTCTTTCTGTAGAACATAAGGTTTACTCAACCCCTAACTGGACTAATATTTGTAATCCTAGTTAAACAGAGAGATAGAGCGAGGTGGGGTGACTCACTGTACAAACATTGAGAGAGAGAGAGAGAGAGAGAGAGAGAGAGAGAGAGAGAGAGGAGGTGACTCACAGCATACACACATTGGGAGAGGTAGAGAGAGGAGATGTTGGTTGTTCATTGATCCCCTAGATGGCACAAGGGTTTGAACTTTGGCACCCCCTTATTTTAGTATCCTCTAGAAGAGGGAATTTTTTCTTTTTTTTGGGGGGTATTTTTGATGTCACATATCTTTTACAGAACTTTCTATTAGACAATGGTTATAAATTTATAATTTTAAATTCTTTTCAAAGCTGAGGAAAGTGTGGTTTACTTTGAAAAGAAGGATGAAAGTGTGCTTTAAATAAGGTGGAGGAGGAATAGGCATGCTTGTTTCACAACAAAGAAGGGCATTTTGTAATTCATCCATGCAAGGAGTGCCCTAAGAGTTCCCAGCACGGTGTTAGTAATAGACTAGATGTTTAAGTGTGTAACTAGAATGGGTAAGCTTTTTTTTTTTTTTGGTTAAGTAAAATTTATTGAAGAAGCGCCAAAAGAAGGCGCAAAACAGCTGTACACAGGCTAAAAGACAACTTTAAAAAAATTGGGTAAGTATAATGAAAACCAACTTTCAAGACCATTTCAACAATTCGAAGCATCATTATTCTAGTTTTCATAGAGGTTTTCAAAAATTTCCTTGAAGTAAAGCCTAAAAGACAAATGAGCCCCAAACTGCAGAACTCCATAACCATAAGAACATGTACTTCTAATGAAGTTTTGTTTTCTTCCAACAATATGCCTCAAAATTTCACTAGAAGTGCAGTGCAAACCTTGAAACAAACCCTTTGTTTTACAAATAAGTAATAATCTATGAAATGCACCAAACCAGGTGATGCGTCCTGTGAACAACTGACATATACGAAACGAATCTTAATCATATCCAAAAGAGAAGTGGTGGTTTGGAGGAGCAGAAACTTATAAAAAAAAAAGTTACCACAAAAATTTATAACCAAAAAAAAATAAAAAAAGATAAATGAATAAATCCCTAACCAAGGGAAGTCTGTGACAAAGACAATTAACTTGTTCTAAATCCTGAATTATACAAAAATATTTATTATCTATTGAGCAAAAGTATAAGCGCGTATCTCAAATGTTGAGTGTAAATGAGAATCATATGTGCAGAATAATTGAGATTCATAATGTCTCTGGTTGTGTTAATTTCAAAGGACAACCATATGAAGAGATTCCATAAAAATAGCGAAGCGTAATTTTTTTACTGCCTAGATACATAACACTTGTTTTTAAGAGTTCTAAATAATAGTTATATTTTCCAAAAGAGCATTAAACATTTAGATGGGTTTTGATTGTTTGGATCTGCTTTCCAGATTGAACAAGGATGCTCAGTCCAAGTCTAAACATCAAACTTTTGTAGACATTCTAATGAATGCTTAAAGTCAGAAGAAGTTTATCTATAAACATATGTAGACATTGTAAAAGATTTTATGGTGGTGATTAGGAAGAAGCTCTCCCTCCTTCATGCTGCTATGCATGTTGAAATTTAAGAGGTATTTCAAAATATAAATATCAATTGCATAATTAGTTAATTCATTTCTAACATTAAAATTTGAAGGATTTCATGCCCTTCTTATGTTCTTGTTTTCTAATAGAGATGAATTGTTTACAGATATTAATCATAATGGAAACTCTAATTAAGCCTTGGATACAAACTTCATAGTCCATAGTTTCAGATCAACTTATCCAACAGTAATCATGCCCGGAACTTCGCACAGGATGAACAAGAAAAAGGGTTCAAAAACACTAGCTATATGTCTGATACCACCTCTAATTTTCTTTGCTCTGGACATCATTATCACATTGATTGTTGGATCATTGGAAACAAATCCAACAAGAACTCAAGGTATGGCATCTAACATTAACACACAATTAACCAAAATAATTTATGAAAGTGTTTATTATTTTGATCTTACCACCAAGATCACATTAAATTTTCATAGTTGCTTGCTTCATGGACTAACCTCTTCTTTTCTTTTCTTTTTCACTCTCCTATATAATACATATATTTTGAACTTTTGTCATGTGTGTGTGTGTAGATTTTGACATTGAAAAAGAAAATAGAAAACAAAAATGGGAGAGCCCAGAGCCCACATGGTCAATCACATGTGATCGTTCTCATTTTGAATATGATCTCTGCTACATCAACCGTCCATTCGTCATGGATCCGACGACTGTAACTTTATCTTCAGTGGACCCTACAAACTCTACCCCACAATTGGTGGAAAGGATCCGCCCTTACCCTCGCAAGTGGCAATACAATGCCATGGAAAATGTCAAGGAAGTCACTCTCACCACAGCCCCACTCCACTCTCCCTGTGCTGTCACACACACAACCCCAGCCCTTGTATTCAGTGCAGGTGGGCTCACCTCAAACGTCTTCCATGACTTCAATGAAGGCTTCATTCCGCTCTTCCTCACGGTTGATTCATTCTTCATCGATCAAGATGTCATCCTAGCAATTGTGAATTGTAGTGATTGGTGGCTGAAAAAGTACGCCGAGCTACTCCCACGCTTCACCCGCCACCCAATCATCAACCTCGACAATGACACAGCCACCCATTGCTTCCCGTCAGCAATTGTCGGGCTCGTGTCGCATGGTCCGATGACCTTGGACCCCACAATACAGTGTGGACCCCATCCAAAGACCATCCTCGATTTCCATGCCATGCTAGCAACTACGTATAGCCACCTAAGCCATGGCCATGCACTGCCATCTCAGAGGCCACGGCTCGTGCTGATGAGCCGCAGCAACCAACGCGTGATTCTAAACCAAGACAAGATTGTGCAAGCCGCAGAGGACGTAGGGTTCAACGTGGTTGTCCTTGAGCCAACTAAGGAAACCCCCCTGCAAGAAATTTTTAGGACTCTTGACAGCAGCCATGTGATGGTAGGAGTTCATGGCGCAGGACTAACAAATGAGTTGTTCCTTCGGCCCGGGGCAGTGTTCATGCAAATTGTGCCAATAGGAAACAGTTGGCTGGGGGACATATGTTATGGAAAGCTTGCTATACGAATGGGATTAGAGTACATAGTCTATGACATTGCCATCGAGGAGAGCAGCCTAGCTGATAAATTTCCGAAGGACATGTTGGATCCAAATGATCAAGGAGGTGTGATGATGAGTGATTGGTCTAACTGGGATATATATATGAACCAAAATGTAAGTATAAACTTAGCTCGGTTTAGGAGATATTTGGACAGGGCTCATGAGAAGGCTAAGATATTCATGAAGAAACAAAGTTCATATGCAGATTGCTGATCCAAAATCACAGAACTAATATCTAAGACTAATTCTAAAGATTTCAACATCAGAAATTAACACCACCATGTTTGAGATATTATTGCACTGCCAAGAATGTGAATAGCTTAGCAGCATCACAAAAACAATTGACTCAAATTGCAATGCGCTACTTCAAATAGAGGTCATCCAAAACATTGTGAGAGTGTTAGTTAACTTCTGTTTATTATCATTCTCAGTGCAGGGTAGTAATTCAAGCCACTTTTGTATATATCCACTGCCTGCGGACTAAGTATGAACTCTCTTGCCCTTTCTATGCAACCAAGTGCAGGTTGGGTTGGATATCTATCAAGAGAGCAACAAACAGGCACCCTCACCAGAAAATTGTGAATTACTTATCTCAGTAGCTGCAAGCACATACTTACTTCAGACTCAAAATTGGCTTCATGAAAAGTGTCTCCAAAACAGCTAAAATTGGCACAGGTTAAAACTTTATTAAAGTACTTGGACCAAGTGATAATTATTCCATGTGACCGTCACATAGTGTTATGGCTATTATAAAATTTCAGCATTCAAGTTAGGTCTTATTTGACATCCACAAATACTCAAATCATAGCCACTCTGACATGACTGCGACCCTTCACACGTGATAATTTTTCCAAGTTTTGTTGGAGCTCTAATTGTTGCTTTTACAATGTGAGTTCACCCAAAACGGCTCCAATAGTAAAGTATGCCCCAATCCCATTAAGATGCAGTCAATAGACTCTATCCATTATAAGAACGAGATTAAAACTGTTGAATCATAATGAAAACGACCTTCTTTCAATACTGTTCCAAGAGGATTCAAAGTGTCATCCTTGTACTTTTGCATAAATCATCAAGAACATCTTTAGGTAAACCTAAAAGCCCAAACTAATCCATACCCCTGAAAATACTAAACCTTGATAAAAAATAAAAAAAAGAATCATTGTTATCATAAAACCTTAATTCTATCCACAGACAAAAAACCTATGCCCAAACCTTGATCATGAAGCATGAAAACTATTACCTTTATCCATTCCATTCCTAATGCCCAAAAGACACTAAAACTAGCTTCTAAACCAAGAACCAGAAAACCATGGCCTAGGAAACCATAGACAAACTATATTAAAATAACTTATATTAAAGTTATAACAATGTTAATATATATACTCTTTCTAAACAAACATATAAGATGTGTGAAAGGACTTTGAACCAAATCCTACCCATCTAATAACCGTGTTTAAATTTGACATGCTGTACATGTAAACTAAAGTTGATTTTGTAATTAAAGCTATAAACGGCAATTTTTAGACTTGCAGCTCAAAAGAAACTACAAAAGTAAAGAAAGAAGTACTTGGAGAAGAGCATTACAAGTGCCATGTCAATACCTAGCCAACTGAATCTCCAGGCCTTCTCTCCGCTTTGTTCACAAATGCATCTTCAATTCCAGAGCTTTCATTGAAAATATACGGCTTAGCCTCTCCTTCTATCCCCAGTTGTGCACTCTCAAGCTCTTTCAAGGAAGCAGCATGCTTTATCCCATTAAGGTGACCCTCTAATACGAGTCCACTCGAGCACGGAACATTACAGAGTTCACACCATAGAGGGTTGCTTAAAGCTGTTCCCCTTTTTTTCATCTGTACTAATTTGTCTTTGTGTGCTTGACTTGAACAATGCTGCTTGAGATAATGTAGACTAGAGAAGGCCACCTTGCAAACCATGCAAACAAGACCAGCAGGTTGTTTTTGGAATGCTTGCAGACTACATGAAGGCAGCAGTGAATAAAATCCTTGAGAGTTTGTAGATGATGCTTTTCTCTTTGTTCCTGCTAGACTTGGAAGAGGCCCCTGAAAGGAGAAAATTAAAACATGAAAAAAAAAAAAGGGAAAATAAAAGAGAGACAGAAAGAAAGAAAAGAAAAAAGAAAAATAAGAACGGTCTAATTAGTGGAAATCAATTCAGTTCTATAAATTAAGAAAGAAAAAACAAAAACTTGAAGATGTAGAGGGGCACTTTCAACAAAACAGTAATTTGAGAAATCAACTTGGTGCTGCATAACTCTTATATAAGTTGTCACACTCCAAGAGCCAGACAGTCACAAGCCTAAAGAAGATTACAAATGAAAATGCAAAGGTCCCCAATCAATGCACTTCTGTGCAGTAAAACACAAAAATGTTAAAGCCTCCAGAGCTCACAGATCTAAATATAATCATACTATCACAACAGAAGATGAAAATACTCTCAGGATCCAAAAGACCCCTAACATAATATTGCTTTCTTAGGAAATCAGGTTTTGGAGGATGGATAAATCTTGGGATCACTTCATTTCAATGAAAACTAATAAATCAATGTATGCAGCAAGCTTTGTTCCAAATGTGTCAGTATGCTGTGCTCCTTAAACTCAAAGCACATTTATCAGCTGCATGTACGTCTCTGATCAAATTCATTCGGTTCCAAAGTTTAGAGTAAATAATTCAGTTCAAAGTAAAATCTCTTGAGTACTTGTATGTTTCATTGCACAGCTTTCCTAATGTGCATCCAAACTCAGTTCCTCCCAGTGGAGGGGACCTAGAAAGTTTGAATAGCCAATAGATTTAAAACTTCCTATGTGAACATTTGAAAACAGAGCTAATTGAATTTATTTCTTATCTATTCATGATTTATGGATAATTTCCACTTAACATGATCAACTAATGATGATTCATGATAGGCCAAATACTATAAATAATACCCACAACTGAAACTGTGCTCAATTGACACCAGTGAAGTAGCAGAATCTCTTACGAAGTTAGCAGGGCAGAGGGAGACAGCTGAAATAGTGGACTCCACCTTCGGTAAGTTGAATGCCTTTATAACATTGCATGTCTATATTGGTAATTCAGATATCTTGGAAACTAGACACTAGGAAGGACAAACCAGATGTAGTTTCCTAAAGAACTAGTTCTAGCAAACTAGGAGTGCTGGACAACGTGCCCAATAGGTACGTCTTTGAGAAATAGGTGTCTTGAAACAAATAACAATGCCAGATTGCAGCCAAGCCAAGGTAGGCACTTCTAATATTAAAAAATGCACATGTGACGTTTACTATATTATTGCAGCAACTGCTTGTCTGTAGAGGCTATGCTTGTACACACAAAGATAAAAATGGTAGGGATGTAAGGGAAAGGGAATCAGACTGAAATTATTTTAGAAAATTAGAAAATGACTCTCTCAACACATGGAAAGCAAAGGGCACAAGGCAGTGTGAATTGGCCCAATTTACTCACTGAATAGTCAAGATGCATGGGACTGGCCATCAGAGTTCCAGGAAGTAGTATGCCAAACAAACAAATTCATGACAAATTCAAAGAAACCTGTTAAGAGAAAGCAAATGGCATTCGTGAGGCAGCATGGAGGCAACCCCAATTTCGTTATTGAAAAGTCAAGATTCAAGAGACATTCATAGTCATAGTACTTCCCATTTCCCAGATAGCAGCATGCGAAAAATTAAATACATGATAAATCCAACTCCAAACACGGAAAATGTTTTGGCTCTACGATGTTACCAATGATAGCCACATTTACAATAAACTAGCTGCAGCATGTGAATGCAATGTTTAAATGTGGTAGCAGTAATTTCCATACATGGTCTAATAAGAATGTTATCAGTGTTGCCACAGGGTTTCACATACTTTTACTTCTCTTACCCTCGCTGCTTGTTTTATCCTGCAGCTCTGTCTGCACCATAGCAGTTACTCAGCATAAATCCATTACAAGTCTTCCTAAATACAGCATAGACAATCCCACCAACTTATTCACCGCCCAGCACATAATAGCCTGCATTGTAATCTTTGTCGAAAACTTCGAAATCAGGTTTACCTGTCTGTTTCATAATGTTGGACTTAATGCACACTAGTTCAAAAAACATTTAAAAAGGTTTACCCTTGTCAAAAAAGAAAAATATACATAGCGTAGCTTATAAAAGCCTTCTCCAGAAAAGATGAAGTCCCAGAGTCATAATGGATAATCATTCTTGTGATGAGAGTGAAATCACAAAGTCCTTACACAGAACAGTCTTCCCCTGGTCCTGTGGAGTACCAGACCAGCCATGAAAGCACAGGTAGGCAGGCAGTTCTTTATCAAAAAAAAAAAAAAGCACAGGGCCATGGGCAGGTCTGTGAAGTCAAGGACAGCCACCCAAGACAAACAGCACTTTGTGTTATTGTATCATTTTCTTCTTCAATTGATTTAAGTGCCTAAACAAATGAGATCAACAAACGAGAATTCTAGTTAAGGACCTAACTAGAGAATGAAATTGACAACCTCCAATTGCAGCAGCAAGACAAAAGCAAACTCACATAAGCACCATTCAGATTTAACAGCTAAACTACAGGGCTGCACCACAAGTCAGTTGTTTCAATGTCTTTCTCTATAGATATGATAATAGATCAATGTATGAAAATGCTACGTGAATCGGTCCCAATACAAGTATTCAAGGGAAAAAAAATGGGTGGCAACCATTGTTATTTAATTTTAATGATAAAATGATTTGATAGGTCAGATATAGTTAACCAAAATATTGATCTGGTTTAACTCCATGGACACCCTTCTTATTTTACTGACGGGATAAAATAAACATCTTTCTGGGAGGATGGTTGACCTTCATACCCATACTTGCATTATAGGTTCTCGAGACTTCACTGACTGCTCTGGCACCCGTCTGATCGAGAAAAAATATGATGCAAGGTTGATGCCATAGCAAAAAGCAGGCAGTGGTAATAAATTCAAGGAAAATGCAGAACACAACAAGTATTGCACTTGTCCACTATGGAAAGGATTCCACTACAAATAACATTGAGCAATGCTAGAATTAAACCTAAACAGAAGATTTCAGCACAACAATCCAGAAAGTTACACGATGTGCAATAGGCAAAAGTAGTGAATGGTACAAGATGCGTTCGTGAAGACTGCATTATTGGAATGAAAGGGCAAGAATGTCATGACAATACATCAAATCGATCACAAATACGAACCAAACAAACTTCCAGGAAATTTATGTAATCAGAGAACAAAAGTTATCAAGTAATCTTCAGTAAAATAAAAACAGAACAATTTGGAGAGGAACTACACATTTCAAGTTTCTGGTAGAACCATGACAGTCCCAAGAGTAACTATCCAGATGTCCCAATAAAAAACAGGTTTGGAACATCATTAGTCTCTCTCTCTCTCTCTCTCTCTCTCTCTCTCTTTGAGCTACAAAGAGGTTTGCTTCCACAGTTCCACTTAATTCTCAGGGAAAAATTTGTGAATAAGTACTTCCATTACAAATACTTCCTAAGGAAAACTCTTGCTGAGAAAAAGCACTCATGCTAATCGTATGGCTTGATGCAGCTTAGTGAACCATTTTTGCAGCACAAATATCACTTACTGCAGATTTCTGATTCATTTGGAAGACTTCAATCAACAAGGCTACTTTAAATCACAAGTCTACCATTTTTACACCGCTAATGCTGACAAATACAGCTAATTCTTTCAGAAACTACAAACACCTACTGAACTACCAAAGAATGAAAGTCTTTCCATAATTTTACATCAATCAATACATAATCCTAAATAGCTTCATGTCACTGGCCACTCAACAAACACGATAAAGTCAACGAAAATACTCTCTCATACAGCATCAATTTGCAACAATACTAATTGCAACAAACAATAAAGCGAAAATTAGCAAGATAGTGTATTTCTATAACAAACTATAATGGCGTGGAATATCTTCTAGTAAAGACTCCTCTTGGGCTCCTAAGAAGAAATGTTAAACCTTGATTCGCAAGGAACCTTTTTTGAAAATATATCATGAAGAAGGAAGAAACCTATCTGTTTTAAGTCAAAAGGATAAGATATAACATCATAGTTGCAAACTGGAAAAAAGAATCCAGAAAATTTTAAAGTCAAATTTCCCAAGTACATGTAAATTCAGCCTAATTCGGTAAATGACTTATGCAAGGTTAAAAAGTGGATGATTGGTGGGACGAGTTCTTCTTAAACCTCACCTTCAAATGCAAGGTGTCATTCTTAGAATCACTTTGCTGCTGCTTTCGTAATGCCTCCATCTTCCTCCTGTACTCTAGCTCTCTTTTAAGTGCAATCTCCACTGGCATCACATTGTCCAACAAGATCATCTCGCCATCCATCTCAACTTTTCTCTCTTCAAGCAACCTATCACAGGAGCTCATTTTCAATTAAATCAGAGCGTAGCTTAGAGAAAGGTATGCATATAATAAACTCTGAGGAACTACATGGGAGTTGCAATACCTTAGAAACATAATCAAGGGGGATCAGTTTCCCAAATGCTGCTATGCAACAACAAGTTATCACTTGAGAGAGGAAGAAGAAGGAGGGGGGGGAGGGTTTGGGGGTCACAGCTATGATAACAGAACTAAATAGATTTTCTGAAATACTTTGACCATGACTCTAATTACACACATGACTATTTCATCCACAATGACAATAGAGAAACGTATATATCTCAGTATGATGACGACAAATCTAACTAAAAGAACATTAATAAAATATCGATAACCATGGCAATCTGAATAAACAACCTTCCATGATAGACCACTGGCACGCATTCTATAAAATTTCATATTTCATTTTCTGTTTCTAAAATTTCTAGACGTGGTGGTTCAAGTGTTAACTGGAGATGCAAATCATGCCTGCAAAAGCAACAATGTTCAGGCTCCTAAAACGACAAGAAACTGTTCCCCAGGTTAGCATCCAACGGGGTTTGCCTGCTAAGCTCTTCACATCTTCATGTTTTGGTGAATCTTATCAATGCTGTCACCCAAAAATTTCTCTCAAAACCAGGCAACTTATAAAATTTTCGAAGAGTTCTTTGCCACCTTTTCATTTTCAACTGTCCAGATACCCATTTTCTATATATCCAAAAATGCATTTTTCAAGACACGCATGCCTTTCATTCAAGCCCAACAGATTAGGATCTTTGGTTATATTTGTTTTGTGATTTACATCTATATATATATATATATGATCCTCAGGTTTGCGTGATCTACCTCCCACTCACCCACACTTCCATTTTTGCCTTTTGATAAAAGTACTAAAGCTTGTTAAGGTAATAATGCATCCAGATCAACACTTCAGTGTTCCAAGGAAGAAAAAACAAAACAAAAGGAAAGAGAAATGGACAAACGAAAAACTAAAAGAAAATAAAGGAAGGAAAGAAAAGGGCATAGCAACCCAGTGAACATTCTGGTACGTACAGCAAAGCCATGCACTTCAAAGAACACAAAATAAAAACCCAAAAAAATAAATGAATAAATACAACGGATTGTGAAAATATAATCATGCGAACAGAAAGTTAAAGGATTGAATGTATACCTGTTTGTATAATCAGATGGGTAAAGATGACAGAAAATTAGGGATTTCAGGCATCACCTAGCAATGGCTTGACAATATTGAACTTAAATGCGTTAATGGGTTGGTGTTTTTTTCGCACTATGATCAGAACAAGCATTTTTCAAATGCAAGCCAGCCACGAATATGAAGGTGGGAAAGCTAATTCTAGCAGACTCGAAAAGTGAAGATTGAAGAAGTAAGATGGTCTTGATGTTTTGTCCGGCCTTAATGGTCTGGTTGGCTGACGTGTTCCTGAGGTTCACGGCCTGTTTGGAACTTGAGCGTTGTTTGGTTGGTACATAAATCGAGGGGAAGGGAAACTAAAAGGTGTTTGGAACTTCAGGGAGGGGAGGGAAGAGGGTGAAAATTTTTAAAAATGTTATTTTATTTTTACTTTTCTTGATTCTACCTAATAAATAAAACGAAGGGAAAGAGCAGAAAAAAGAAAAAAAATTTAAATTACCCTCTCTTTTTTTCTTTGTTCTTTTCTTTTTTTCTAATTTTATTTTATTTTCTTTTCAAAATCAAATAAAAAAATTATTTTTTCTTCTATTTCCTTTTTTGTCTTAAGTTTCAAACTGGTTGTAAAGAGAATAAGAGAAAATAAATAAAATGCTATTATTCCACAATTTTTGTACTAAAATAATATGACAAAGCCGTTTTATAAATGAGTATTATGTTTTAAAGTGGTAGGTCTAGTGGTCCACTACTTAGTCACATTGTGGTACCACGTCATCGTGCTGACGTGATACAACAGACCAATAAATTATAACTATATAATTATGTAAATCATAATCATCAGGAGTATTATATTTAAAATTTAAATTTTTTGGTCTAAAACAAGAGGATAAAAATTTCAAACACTCATATGACCATATATTATTGACCCTCTGTACCACATCATCACGATGACATGGTATCATTGTGGTATCCAATATTTTCTCATTCTATGCAAAGAATAAAATTTCCATTTGTTTTCACCGAAACGGCCGAAACGTTTCCGTTTCCTAAGGGACCGAAACGAAACACTAGTGAAATAACGAAACACTATTATTACAATCAAAATACACTGAAATATAGAAAATGCACCAAAACACAATGTTACATAACTAAACAATAAATTGTATTAACCCAAATTTAAAATTTTTATAAAAGGTGTATAATTTTTATACAAAAGATTGTATTTTACTATTTTAATATTTGTCACTTTTGAAATGTTTCCGAAACATTTCCGAAATATTTCCGAAATGTTTCCGTTTCCGAGCCAACCGAAACAACCCCTCGAAACGAAATTTTGATCCTTGATTCTATGCATAACTTATGTATGAATTTTTTTGTTGTAACTTAACATAAGGTTTAAGCTTTCTTTGTCTTGTTATATAAAATATTAAAAATTGTAAAAATATTATTTTTAATGTATTATACAACTAGACAAAACAAATTTAAAATGTTCTATAAAGACACATCTTAAAATTTGCCAAAAACAAATACAAATAAGGAAAATGCTAGTGACTAGCAGTGTTCATCACTCATGCTGATGTTAGTAGTCCTCTCCGAGGAAAGAGAAGGGAAAGTCGTTTTATTTTTTTTCTTATTTTCTTCTTAATGGTTGTCTAATATTTTTATTTTCTCTTTTCTTTTTAAGTTTTAACCAAGAGAAAATTACTTTTACTTTTTTTTTTGGTAATTATATATTTTATAGTTTGAGCGAAAATCAGATAACTTTAATACTTTAAAAGTGAACACGTAACTTTTTTATGATTTAGATTTACCTATAAAGTGAATGAAATCATGATAAATTTAATGAAATAACAAAAGTATTATTTTGAAGGATAACCTTTTATTTTGATAAAAATATATTTTTAATATTTTAATTTTGAGAGATAAAATAATAAAAAAACTCATTTAACAAAATCAATATTCAATATAACGATTTCTATTTATTTTTTACTTTTAAAGCATCAGAGATTATATGATTTTCACTCAAATATTTACCTCTTTTATTTCTCACAAAACTAAATACAGAAGAAAAAAACTACTTTTTCCTACTCTTTATTATTATTTTTTTTTGTTTCCCTCTGTAACTTTCTTTTCTATCATTTCTCTTCCCCCTCTTCCACGAGTTCCAACGTCCAAACATGAAATTTTTTGAAGTGCCCCTTTACTCTTTGCTTAGGAAATGAAAAAATAAATGTGGACACTGAAAAGGCGATAAGCAAGCCTTTTTTCTACCAGAAAAAAAAATGAAGAAACTTTGTTACTGTTCTTCGAAGTGCGAAGATACACAATTATTTTGTCACTCCGCCGCCTCTGCTTCACCGGTCTCTTGATTCTGCCTCTCTCTCTCTCTCTCTCTAGCTCTCTGTGTGTCTCACCCCATTAATGGAGGCAAAGCTCTTAGAAGCCGCTATTCGCGCCGTTTTGTCTCCCGATTACCCATTTTCCTCAAGACCCGACCTTCCTTTTGCCTTCCAGACGACCCTTAACCCCACCGGCAGATCCCTTCATTCGAATCTAGCAACAAAAGGGTATCGCCCTCTTCAAGTTTCTTATTCTCCCATAAGGTAAATACAAACAAAACCCTTCCATATTTAAATGCATAAACACACACACGCATATGCATACACACACAAATGTGTAATATATGCACACAGGTTTATATGAAAATGCACGCACACAGACGAGTATATTTACATTGGGTGATAGATAGAGAGGCAGACAGATAGATGGGCTGGTTATTGGGTTACCCCTTTTGAGTTTCTTTTTTCCCCTATTTCCCCTATGCAGTGGCGACTCCAACAAAAGCATAAATTCTACAAATTAAAATTTTACTCTTAACAATATCCATTAACTATTCCAGTAAATTGACTAGCTAATTTAAACTTCTCAAATCATAAACAAAAGGTGATTTCCATACTCTAATACTATTGTTTTAACAAAAATAAATGCAAATACATGAACTTTACAATTGTCCTCGACGAGATTTCATATTCTGAAATCGTTGCATAATAAGCTCATTGTCAATACTATCAAATACATCCTTTTGAATATACGTAATCAAACAATCATTTATCCATTGAACTTCTATTTGGTTACACAAATAGTTCTTTATGAATTTTATTGTCAAAAAAGCTTTTTTCACGATTGCAGTTACGACAGGTAAAAGTAATACAAATTTTACAAGCAAATAAACTAATAGATATATAATAGCTTTATTTGTGTCTACTAACTTTCTAGCAAGATCACCAATTTCTTTGAGTTCAAAAAACTCATTATTGGAGCACATATCAACAATGTAGTTTATGAAGTTGATTGTCAAGTGCCATAAGATCTATCATAGAAAAATTTGATGGATAAAACTCAACAAATTGGATCAATATTTGCTTATCAAAAGCAAAAAATAAATCACTAGGGTTCAAGCAAGCCACACAAAGAAGCAACTCTATATTTACCTCAATATTAGAAATATTAGGATAGCTACTGGGTTCAAGATCAATACCCAGGGATTTAAAGGTTCTATAAAAAAAAAATTACAAAATTTTACTTAGTAAATTTTTTTTTTTGAGAGGGTTCAGCTGACCCCTCTGGGTATAGGGTAGAGCCGCCCATGCCCCTATGCCTATTAGTTGAGAAAAGCTATATATAATCTGTTAATTGAGAATATTTGATTTTCTATTTTTCCTATTCCTTTTTAATTTTTGATGTGGATCTTGAATTTTATTTGGTAAGTTTTGCTTGTCATTGCTACGGAGTTATAGAATTGTATGGTTGCACTGGCCTGTAGTTGGTATGCTTCTAGCTTGGTGCTACTTAAAAACATCTTTGTTAGTTGTTACATTGCACTGTTGTGACAGAACCTTATAATCAAACTGATTAATTCAAAAAATGTCAGTTTATAGGAGGCATATAAGATATACATTGGCATTGCAGATCTGATGCGCCTTCATATTAAACATACCAATATTGGAGCAAATTTTTAAAAATTTTTTTTTTTCAGTGGAGCAACAAATTGACCAGAATTCCTGTTTATTTTTTGGTTTGTAATCCAAGAACATTTTGGAATTTATGGATCCTACATGCAAGTTTAGATATTAATTGTTTTGAGATTGACTATTGTGCAAAATCTGTTACTCACACAGAATTTGCAAAACTCAAATCACCAAGTCCCGTGGACTAAAGTTGCAAAACATTGACAAATTATTTAATCACGCATTTCGAAGCACAAAAGTTGCTAATTATTTGGTCTTAATATGAAAATAATGATAATATACCACAGCGAAGTAGACACCAAGGGATCCATCCATGGGTAGATCTTACCGATAGTGGCGGACCTACACTAGGGCCAAGGGGGCCTAGTTTTCAAGATACTAGGCCCTATGTATTTTTGTGTGTTTATAATTTGAAATAGTGTATTGGCAAACCCTAAAATTAAAAATTTTTTACCTTATTTTAAAAAAAATTACCTCCTCCCCCCCCCCCCCCCTCCCCCTCCTCCGACAAAATTGTTGGGTCTGCCCCTGCTTACTGAGTTATTTGTTATTTTTTCTTTCCCCCTCTTTTGTTGATAAGTCTTGTTACTGCGGTTCTTTACAATGACATGCTTGCTCAACACATATCAACTACATGGAGATATGCATTTAATAGTATTCAGCAAAAGTTCTTATCAGCATCTTTAATTTGTAATTGTTGGAAGACCATCTTCTGAAAGTTTGATAATTTATTTTAATGTATCCCATAAAGGAATACAAGGAAGAACAGGGTAGATGAAAGTGAGAGCTTGACTCTAAAGAGTATAAGACACTCACTAATCCGACAAGAGGATAGCATAATTTTTAGCCTTTTGGAGAGGGCTCAATATTGTTACAATGCAGACACATATGATCACAATGCATTCGCAATGGATGGGTTCCGTGGTTCTTTGGTGGAGTTCATGCTTAGAGAAACTGAAAAGCTTCATGCCCAGGTTGTTTAATTTATAATAAAGAGAAAAGTGTGATGTTGAAAAGAACAAAGTAAAAGAACTACCAGGAATTTGCTGTCACCAGTTTCTAATTGAATTGCAATTGAAAATTAGGTGGGCAGATATAAGAGCCCGGATGAGCATCCTTTCTTCCCTGCCGACTTACCTGAGCCGATGCTTCCACCTTTGCAATATCCACAGGTAGCTGCTATTCATTGTTTTAGTAGTTGGTGATAACAGATCTCCATGTACCTAGTATTAGGCTAATAATGTTATTTTGATACTTTATCCGAGTGCAATAGCAGAAACAGATTCTAGATCTATGCATGATGGCTTTTTTTACGAGCATGGTGGTAATAAGAATGCACTTAGTTCTTCATACATTTGAGAAGGAATATATTTTTTTGACTATGATATGTAACTATTTAAATGATTTTTTGAAAAATGCTATGCCATCCTCTTCATTACCAAATGAAACTGAACTCAAAACCCTTTGATGATACTTAGTGTGAAGTTAAGTTTTAGCTCTAGCCTCTAGGAAAAAATATAGACTGAAATACTATTAACTAGAAAATGCTCAGAATGAATAGACCCATTGAATGGTGCTGGACAATGGTAGCTCATTGCGCAAAGAATAGATGGACCGCGTAGTTGACTTGACAAAGTTATACAATGCTGAAATCACCTTAGTTATCACCATAAACTTGAAAATATTGCTATGGAACTTGAGCTCGGTAATGCTGTGGAGTTGTGGCATCACCAGGTCAATCTAACTTCTTATATACTAACTGCATTGAAAATAGAACTTGATATACTAATTTGGTTTTGAGGTTGAGACCAATTTGGTCAGCATTGAAAATCTTTTGCTTGTTGCTTTCTTTGAAAAATTGAAACATTATGATTTATCGCATAAATCTGACAGTAACTTGCCTACCAAATAGAATTGTCCATTAAGATTGACTATGATGAGTTTCTTTCCTCTCTCATGTCTTACAATAAGATTTGTAGCAGTGTTGAAGCTGATTTATTGCTTGATTAACTGATAGTGTTTTTTTTTTTTTTTTTTTTGTATTTATAAATAATACATTAACTAATAGCATATTGCCTTGGGCTCTCACATTTTAATAGGTTTTGCATCCTTCTGCTTCTCCCATCAACATAAACAGCAAGATTTGGAACATGTACTTTAGAGATCTTCTTCCGAGATTGGTAAAGCCAGGAGACGATGGTAATAGTGGATCAACTGCTGTTTGCGACACAATTGCCTTGCAGGTAGGCAACAAACTTATTCACAGCAAGTCTGATTTAATAAATTGGTTTTGGTTGAACTGGATTATATAATTTACAAGTAAATAAACTGTATTGCATGGTTTTATTGACCAATACAATAGATCTTTCCCACCCCCCCTGTTTTGATGGGGTTGGGAAATTATGTTATGAATTAGATGGTTGTGTATTGTAACTTGTCATGCTTTTCTTTCTTTCCTCTACTGTGTTCTTAAATTTCTTTGCCATTTTCTTATATGAGTAATAAGACAAATAATTTCTTAGTGCCAACCATTCAAGTACCATCTGGCCATCACGTTATACAAATAAAGATCTGGGTAACATGTTTGATCAAACACCAAGGGAGCACTTTCAATGTGGCTGAATAGACCATAAAAGCGAACTAATTAAGTTTCATAGAGAAGGTCATTGGTTAGGCTGATGTACTCAAAACTCTCTCTTTGTGGAGCAAAGAAAATATTCCTGATTCTCCATTTTATTGTAAACTTATACGAGGTTTGAACTTTTAGGAGGGGTCTTAGTTTCTATTGTTCTTGAATACACTATGCAAGCATTGCTACCCCTTTTGGCACTCTTAGTGAGGCACTTTTATTTACATTTCCTTTTTTTTTAAATAAAAAGATGTTCTTAGATATCATTCTGTGGATTTTAGTGAAAACCAAGCTGTCTTCATATCACTCGATGAAATATTCATGAAATATTTAAAGATGTCTTACATCATTCATTGATTTAACTGTTCTGAGGACTTTATTCTTTTGAGAATCCAAAGCTTGTAGTTATTATAGTTTTCCTTTGCAGACATGAATGATGGACTAACTCTTTGGAATGTCCGAAGCTTTTTGCTATCCTGCAAGTAGGATTTCCACTGAATAATAAAACTACTGTCGTTTAGGCAGTTAATTTGTTTATGGCTATGCGTTGAAAGGGCAGTTCTTTGGACAAAGTTGGATAAACTCTTTTATGGATTTATCTCCTTTATATGACCCATTCTTTTTGTTTGACAATTGCTGTTTGATGTGGATTCTCAAGACAAGAACACATCATTTGCCATCAGTGTGCTATATGGGCTATGGAGTTTACCCCTCTTGAGCTGACTCTTCTTTTACAGTTGTCTTTGCCTCTTCAGATTATGTTATTTTGTCACACCAGTGATTGGATAAAAGTTGTAGCATCAAACTTGGCAGCAAAATTAATTTTCTGCAGTCTCCTTCCCCCTCTGCCTTTTCTGATCTAACGTAACAAGGCCCAAGCAGTTGGGATTTAGTTTTTTTTTTTTTCGGGGTCGAGTCTAATATGTGTGGTATGTGCATGTGCTTCTTTGTATAAATAAGAGCATGTCATCCTTTAGGTTTTACTATGAAGAGAACTATTCTTACTCTGTATGGGTAAACCCAAGATTTTGCTATGACAGTGGGATCTTCTAGGATGATGTTTTCAAGATGTCAGTTCTTTATTGTTGTTCTCTCCATGGCAGGATTTTTGTCAGAAAAACGTGTGCCTTTATATGAATTGTCAGATTAATTGGATGCTTACTTCTTCTGCATTATCGTTGCAGGCACTCTCAAAGAGAATCCATTATGGAAAATTCGTAGCAGAGGCAAAATTTCGAGAATCCCCTATCAGCTATGAGGCTGCCATTAAAGCTCAAGTATATTTCCACGTTCCATTGTGTACTGATTCATCTTCTCCACTCTTCGTGTTCATGGATAGATAATGTTTTTTTTAGATAATGTTTTTTTCTCACTGCACTGTTCCATTTTTTCTCCCCGTGTTGCGGATGTTGCCTTGCAGGACAGGGCTCGAATAATGGAAATGTTGACATATGAAACAGTAGAATCATCAGTTAAGACAAGAGTAGAGATGAAAGCCAAAACGTTCGGAGTTGAGGTAAGAATCAATCAAGAGGACGATGCTGCTGATCCAGTATACAAAATCAAGCCAAGTTTAGTTGCCAACCTTTATGGAGATTGGATCATGCCTCTGACAAAGGAAGTCCAGGTTGAATACTTGCTGAGAAGGTTGGATTAAGCTTCAAATGACATCATCTTAGTTGTTAACCCAAGAGTTTTAACTTTTCATTGTAAGAACTTTCAACTTGGATGCAGCAGATTTTTTATACTTTCAGTGGGTCAGTATCATTATAGTGTGATACGAACTTTTGGTACCAGTTTGCAATTGCCTGGCCAAGGCTAATCTGAGGCCACAGCACATCTTTTTACAAAGTTGTAGCTAGTGAAGTAAATTGACAAAAAAAAAAAAAAAAAAAAAGGCCTCCTGCGGCTTGCCCTGCTGGGAGAGCCTTGTTTCCTCTTTAAGAGGTATCTGGTTCGAAGTAAGAGTGTGATTGAAGTTTCAAAATTCTTCATAATACCTATAAATTTTTTAGTATTTATAATAAAATGTAAGTATTGGTTCTTTCAAAATTTTAAAAATTTTATAGCTAGTTTTATATATTGTCAGTGGTACGACCGTTCAGTAATATTAATTAATTGCTATCTGTCGCTTAAAAAAAAAGAATTCATCAAATACACTAAAATAAATCATTAAGAAAATAGTACTTATTTAAGTTTTTTAAAAAAATAATTCATCAAATACACAAAAAAATAAAATTATAACAAAAATTGTTAGGAAATAAACAGCAATAGCAAAAACACTAGATTCGTTTGATAAATGTTTTTTGTTTTTATTTTTTGTTTTTTATTAAATAAAAAATTAAAAAAAATTAAAATAAGTATGTTATTTGTTTTCAAAACATTGATCTGATATTGTTAATAGAACGATAACTTATAAATATCATCACCAGATCATAAAAAATAAAATATAAAAACACATATTTATAACACACAATAAAATATAAAAATTGACAGTACTTCTAAACGGATTCTAAGCCTAATATTAACTTGGAAATCTGCACACAAGTTCCCTTCCCGTTCAATTGGATTTTGTGAAAAAAAAAAAAAAATCAATTGGATTTTGTTTATTTTTCCCAAATAATTATGAACTCGTCAGGAAGTAAAGAAAGTTATCATGTAACTAATTTTCCAAACGACATCGTTGCAATGGCGAGGGTTGTTAGATGTTTCTCTATTGCCGTCGAGCTCCTGAAACTGGAACACTAACCCCCTGGAGGCTGGAACAACCCTAACGTAGAGTAGCAGGTGAGAGCAAGAGAATCAAACCCGAGAGAGAGAGAGAGAGAGAGAGAGAAAGAAGGGAAATGGCGATTTCTGGAGATCTGAGGGTCTCTGCAACATTGTGTTCTTATCGTACGCACCCCCTTCGAAGCTCTTTGGCGCCCTCAAAGGTCTAAACTCTTCCCCATTTCAGTTCTTTAGCTCCAATTGTTGTATACTTCACTCAGTTTATTCTTCATTTCCTCGTTTATTTGTCATTTTTGACTTAGTATTCATATTAATTTTACTGATTATTTTTTGAGTTATGGGCTATATGGGTTTTGCGAGAAGCTGTCTGAGTTTCTAATATTGGATTTCTGTGCAAAATTTGTTTTCACAAGATGAAATTAATGAACTCGATGGGTGTTTTGTATGCGTGTTTATGTGTGTGTATGCATGTGTTTCTCATTTGATGGTTTTTGTCCATGCTCTTTTCATTACGCGACGCTCATTTTGCATAATTCTGGTTTTAAATCTCTGTTTGTTGTGCAATTTTTCACAGTTGGTCAATGTGTCTTAGCCTGTGGCCCTAGCAGAAAAGTTCACACTGGTTGGTACCAGCTGCAGTTTTTTTTTTATTTTATATTTTATCTTCAGTCGTACCTTCGGACCGCTGATTTTGGTTAAATGGGCTTTAACTTCCCCATGGGTGTGTATTAGCATGCCATTTGAAGTTATAGCTACAGTTATTGTTGTTAATATTGCATCATGAAATACACCCATTTTGTACTACACGCCAAAATACTGGTTCAAGTCCAATTCTTTTATAGGTTTTAAGACACCAGCTAAATACAACCACGACATTATGTGATATTGACCACAGCAGTTTACAAATGTTCTCACAGTCAAATTTGAGCCTTTTGCAGTCCATTTGGGAAACTAGGATGGGAAAGAAAATGAAAAGGGTTACATAGGAGAGAAAATAAAAGAAAAGAAGAGGAGTAGTGATGGTATCCTTTCCTCTTGCTTGGATAACTAAAGAGAGTAAAGAAAATAAATGACAAGGGTGTCTATCCTTCCCTCTTGTTTGGAAAGATATAGGAGAGAAAGCAAAGAAAATTAAGTTTTGTTGTGTGAGTCAGAGTGGCAATAAAGGAAATCACTTGTCCCAAAGTTAAGATGGGTAACTACTAACCCCATCTCCTTTCTCTCCTAGTCTCTCCATTTTTGGAGAGCTTCAAAAAGTGCCACAAGGGACTATGGTTTCTTTCCATTTCTTCCCATTTATCTCATCTTGAGCTATCCAAGCATGTGATTAGGGAGGAGGGAGTCCCTTTTATTTTCTTCTCTCCAAATCGTCCCATCTAGATGGACTGTTGATGTTTAGTACTCTGTTTATGTTTAATGAATGCAACTTTGAATAGATGAATGATGGATACATTCTTGTGAAATTTAATTCTCTCTTCATTTAATGCTTTATTTGGTAGAATCAAGTGAAAATTGGCACTTGATTCTTGTTGTAACCCTTTTAACAACGCAAATGTTGTCAATTGGTACTTGACTCTGGAACCAATAGTCCTAGAATTTAATGTCAAAATCAAATAAAGGGAGCTAGAGCATAGAGTCAAGTACTGACTGACTCTATCATTTCTCTGGTTGTAGCAACTGACTCAGGTTGTAACATCTGAGTGGTTCAAATGTTGCTTGATTGTTCTCTTGAGCTTGTAGTACAAAAAAGTAAAACAAATTATATTTCACTTTTAAAAAGTGAGATATATGTGTTTACAAACTATGGCCCCGTGCAAATTCATAGTGTTTTTATTTGTTTTCAATACTCCAAGCAGACACCAAGCTATAGAGGCATTGAATATGCCTGTGGATACATGGGCACTGAGTTATAGTTGAGATTTTTGTATATGAAGCTATACAGGGTTTTGCCCCCTTCAAGGCACTTTTCTATACAATTTCATTTACTTATATTAAAAATGATTCTCTTTTTTACCCAAGTTAAGATAGGCATTATCCCCTCCAACATTAAGAATAAAAATATACATAAGATGATGAAAAATAGGGAGGCTGTGGTGGTTGTGATATTGAAAATTGTCCTACATATGCTGTAGAGTGAATGCATTTCCAATTTTTGGAGCTACAAACAAGTGTATCAAAATTCTCTGTGAAAACAAAAGTAGAGATTTCAAGTTCCATTTGATTGTCACATTCACATTGCATTACGTGTAACTCTTAAGAAAGATTTTTGTGCTGCATTGCAGGTAGATTTTTCTGGTTTTCGTAGTGGAGTATCTGGAGTCTCTGATATGATACCCAAATGTTCCCGTGTGGTACTTGATAACCATAGCATGCGCTGTCATTCAAAACAACCTTTTGGGATCACTAGTGAGTATAAGCTATCGCGCAATTCCGTTAGCCAAGAAATGGAAAGCTTTCTCCTTAATGTCATAAACATGAGCTTCTTCGAACGTTTAAACCTGGCCTGGAAGATAATGTTCCCGACACCAACATCTAGAAGGAACTCTAATGCAAAAACTGCCAAGCAACGCTTGAAGATGATTCTATTCTCTGACCGCTGTGCAGTTAGTGAGGAAGCAAAACAGAAGATAGTGAGCAATGTTGTCAATGCTCTATCAGATTTTGTGGAGATAGAATCACAAGATAAAGTTCAGCTTAGTGTCTCTACGGATGCCGACCTTGGGACTATTTACTCTGTCACAGTGCCTGTCCGACGGGTGAAACCAGAATATCAAGACGAAGATGAGGCAGGAACAATTACTAATATCGAGTACAAAGATACTGGAGAAAGTTCTGGTTCTGTTGATGTCAAGTTTGATTTCTATCTTCCAAATGAAAAATTCAATGATTACGGCATGTGAAATATGGCGAATCCTGATTATCAGATGGAAAAGTGAGGGAAAAGAGAGGGAAAAAATGAATAGTATGTGTCTGTAAGATACTGATATTCAGGCTGTTAGCAACTCTGGCAAACTAAATGCTTTGTATATATTTTTCCTGTTAGGTGATTGATGAATTTTCTAGCTGGGACAATTTTCTCTTGAAATGATGATTCCGCTGACATTGCTTGATCCATATATGATAGGATTGATTTTGACTACTATAACTATAAAAAAAGATTAGATACATATCCTTTACATGCATCATGTAGGCATGCACACAATTGCACAGAAATATAGTTTTCTGTGAAGCAAAAAGACTACTTGTTTTGCTTGCGCTTTGTAATTTAGTACTTTGTAATTTTCTATGAACTTGGTGGCTGCCTTTTTTTTTTTTTTTTCGTGTGAATACAGAGGGAAATAATTTTCGTGACCAGTTGGAATTGGAAGAGGTCTTATTCCACTTTGGAATAAAGTAGTTAAATTTACTAATCAATTTAAAATTATATGCAACACATCAAACCGTTAGTCAAATATTTTATACGTGCAAATATATTTGAAGTCAATTTTTCATGAATAAATTCGTTTGAAAAATGGCAAGAGTTTAGAATGTTCGATTTTCTAAATAATAATTGCAAAATTTATTCAAACGAACTCAAACCAAGAAAAAGCTGTCTTTCCAATATTTTGGATGAAGTTGGGGATTTGGCCTAAACATATTTTACCAGACATTTCAACAATTTTGGGGTTCGGTAATTATTTGAGAAAATATCATAAATAGCTCAGAAAAATAATTTTTGAAATTTTTAAAAAGTTGGAATTATTCATGTTATTCATGGTATTTTGGAAAATCTTTAAAATCATTAAAATGTGTACTATAAGTTCAAAATTTATTCATTTCATGCAAGTACGGGAATGAATTTGATAAATTTAAAATAAGAATTATAAAATTTTGTTACCACGTTATTTGGACAGCTATAGACAGATGTATTTCAGCTACTCACAACAAAAATTAGAGGCCTGGTACGGATCAACTTCTTTTACGAGTTTTGTTTAAATAACTTCCAGTGAAGCATAAATTTGAAGTCTATCAAAACTTCGACAATTAAGCCAATTAAAAAAAACCAACCCACCACCGAGTGGTTGGTTCAATAGACAAGGATCAAGATTTTCTCATTCAATGCTTATGTTTGAGTCTCAATAGTTGTTTAATAGAGCTAAATTTATTTTTCAATGATCAATATATGGGGTTGAATTTAAGTCTCAGCTCCAACATAAGTGTGGTGAGATCTCCTATAAATAACTATATGGTGCTAAGGTATAATGCTCTATGCGGTACTACAGATAACATTGGTCAGGTCAAATTGCATAATTCTCATCGTGCCTAAACTTGAATTCCAAACCTGTCTAATTAAAAAATTACATTTCCATTCATGTCTAAATCTGCCTATTTAATCCCAACTTGTTTAATAAATAATATTTTTCTCTAAAAATAACATTAAATTCCATAAAATCTAATTATATATCTTAAAACATATATATATACTATTTTACATATATTTCAGGCCGAGTATTAAACAAAATTTGAAGCTCGTCCATTAATATAATTGAATCTACAAAAATTTTCTAAGTCCCGTAAATAATAGACAGGTTATGACCAATGACGTCTCCATACATAAGCACGAGGGTATTTTCGTAACTCGACACACTTGAGCCACTGAGCGGGAACTTTTTCAGGTCAAACTCTTCTCAAGTTCATTCTCGCGCTTTGTAGTCTGTTTTTGGCCACTTTCATACTCGGTTTGAGCTCCTCCTTCAACTACTAGAGCACACGCAGTCAATCTCACTGGTTCGCCGGAAGAAGCCCGGTAGTCCGAGGGAAAATTCAAGTGCAGAGGTCAAAATTAGGGTTTTGCGGCTCAAATCCGCTGGCTCAAGTTTCTCACAATTTAGGGTTCAAATCCAGTTCATCACACCTCCAAAACACCTGTTCTGATGTTCTGAGCTCGCTTGCGCCAGTCTCAGAAATGAAAGGAACTTGTTTGAAGTTCGAAAAACCAATCGGAGACGCTGTTTCGAGGATCAGATTTGCTCCGCAATCCAACAATCTCCTCATCTCTTCATGGGACTCGGTGAGTATTCTCTTAATCTCTGTATTCTTTTATCTCTATACATATGCTTAGGTATTTCACATGTATATTGATGTATAAATTACATGTTGGGAGTTCATGTGCAGAGCCTTCGACTGTATGATGTGGATAGCTTTACGGTCAGAGTAGAGGCTCCCTCGCAAGCTGGACTTCTTGATTGTTGTTTCCAGAACGAGTCGGTTGCTTTTAGTGTTGGTTCTGATTGTTGCATTAGAAGGTTTGTGGACAGTTGTATAGATACGCCCATAGATATTATTTCCCCAGGAAATTTTATACTGGTTGCTGTTTTGTGCATTTAGTTTACCTCATGTTATATTTAATTGGAAATCTAATTCTATATCTTTATTTACATATACATTTTTTGAAATCTGTAGTTCTTGAGGTAAGAAACGTCCAGATTTGTACTGAAGTTTCATTTCAATGTGGTTTTCTATTTACATGTCTGGTAAAATATTGCATTGCCTGGTTATAGCTTTGGCAGTGATGGAACATAATGTCGATTGCTGATGCTTTTTAACTAGTGACATGACTTCATGTGTTGGGTGTTAATTACTCTTGAAAGGATTATCACTTCCGATGGAAAGCTATTAGTGTTGAATCATCTCATCCTTTTTCCTTAATCAATATGCAAGTAACAAGACACTTGCCAAGATGACCTCTTTGGGAGCTCTAATTTTAGATGTAGTTATTACATTCCTGTCTTATCATTGATGTTTAGTTTTGCAATTTTCTTCATAGTCTGGACCAATTAATGCACTCGCATCATACGTACAAGTTAATTTATTGCGTGAGAAGGGTGTTGTGAGGAAGGTTAGAAAATTTCATGTCTAGAATTTATACAATGCATAAATATTATAGGACCTAAAAAATGGAAAGAAGATCAATCCTTATTAAACAATGGAATGTGGGTTTTCATTATGTCTATGAAATTAGTAGTAAGTCATAGTTTTGCAAACTTAGATGTTATAACTACAAGATGCTTGAATAGTAATATGAATTATATAAATAACTTTGCAAATGTGGCATTTAGTGGCTTGAAAATTGGATCAAAGAAAAGGGTTGTGGCAGGTAGATGACCAGCTTAAAACACATAATCACACCTCCTGAATATATCTTGCAAAAATTGCTATCTTTTGCTAAGAGATTTCTTGAAGAAGGAACATGGAAGCTCCATCGAGAACAAAATTAGCATGTGGGTAGGCCTGCTGGAGCTGCGCTTCTTGAACTGAAATTATGAACATATCATTATGTTTTTCTTTATCATGTTGTTCTTAAATATCATTTAGAAAGATGTATGACATGTCATAAAATAATTGTTCTTGAATATTCCTTCACCACTGGTACATATTTGATGCTTTTTATGTTTCTTATAGTCCATTCTTTATTCAAATGCATTATATGTGACACAATTCAATACCCTTACTCAACTGTCAAGCGTAACACAAGTACGTCACAAATTTAGAAAAGTTCATGTAACAAAGTATATATACACACATATATATGTACTTCTGTATGCATGTTTTATGTGCATGAATAAGTGTACATATTGCACAATAACATATGTTCTTTAGCACAAGCACCTTTCATGGTCATGTTGGCTCATTAGGTTTGTAATGACATTCTCTTTGACGTCTGTCCCCAAGTATACCAATTATTTGGTCATTGTAAAGGGCATGAAGCATTTGACCTCACTTGTTTCACACTACATGTTTAAATAGGACAAACAAATGTTCTTATGTTTGTTTGCTACATTTTCACGATGTTAAATGTTATGATTAATGCATAGAAGGTAATTTATCCTTTTGGTTTTTATAGGTATGATTTGGATGTAGAAATTCATGATACAATTGGAAATCATGATGACTTAGTAAGCTGCGTTGAATATTCTGATGAAACACGTAAGCTACTGGTACTGCTTAACTTCTCATGTTATTAGATTTTTGTTTACAGCCTCAAAGGTCATCCATGCTTACTCCCATATGCACGTGTGTGAGTTATCATCTCAGTGCTGGTATGTGTGATAACTTGTACCAAATTGTGATTTTAGGTATGCAAACGACCTGGTATAAATATGTAAAACTGGACGTTTTCTTATTTTTCATATACATTTTATTCTCTAAACCTGTTACATAGTATTTTAAGCATGAATTATCAATATCACCCTTAAGGAGTCTACTCGGGCAAATTTGAATCTTAAAGTTGACTTTGGCTTAGATCTATTGGACTTCACTACTTGCTCAGGATTGAGTTCAATAAATAAAAATTGATAAACAGGATAAATTGTATCCTTAAAAATTAGATATATTGGTTGATATGTTATGAAGTATCAATACAATTTTAGATATATTAGAAAATAATAAATATTAAAAAAATAATGTGTGATAATATTGATGCATCAAGGTCTTGGAAATACAGATATATGGATGGATATATCCCAAATACTGTTGATATTGTATTCCGACACTATAGGCACATGTTCATGATAAGTACCTTTGACAAACCAATAATTGTTAAGATGAACTAATAAATAAGAGAATATAAATAGGTGCACTGACTTCACTTCATTGTTCTTTTATTTGCTTGTAAGTAAGTTTTCTTAGGCTACATTGTAAGTAAGTTTCTTGGGTTGTAATTGCTATGATATTAGGTTCAGCCACTATAGCTGTTCGGAACCCACAAACCACTCTGACTGGCAGTCAGAATTTCGTTGACAGGTTGTTGAGTGAAAGGAGGTCAATGCAAAAGTTGTGGGGCAAAATCTTTAGATTCTGCTTTCTTAAATTTTTCCTGTGAAGGATTTTGTTATTCTAACTTCGCCAGACTTGTGGGATTCGAGATTCACAGTTAAGATTGATCTTGAAGGGATGAGTTAAACTGACTTATTCCTCTTTCTCTTTGTAAGTGTAGAAATAATGGAGATGGTGCTAACAGAATTACGCTTGGGTGACTTTAATGGCACACATTACAATGGGATTATGTACTCACATATTTCAATTAATTTGGAAAATTTGCAAGAAATTTATCGTGTGAACATTACATGTTGAGTGACGTCTTCTGTCCTCCCTCTACGCCACTGTCCTTCCTCAATAGATAAATAGTTCAAGAGTAAGCAATCTTGAGATTAAGGATGTAACTGTACACAAACAACTTCTTGTGACTTTTTTGTTTCTTCATGATCTCACGCGGTCAACCAAAATGAAAATCACCTTTCACAATTGATAGCCAAAAACTGAATGGTACATTGCGCTCTTGAAGCCTTTAATATTCTTCTCTCCTTGTTATGGATTCTTGCATTTATTTCATTCAACATGCTCTAAGAGGCTACTGGATGAATTACTTCCAAAGCTAACAATCCCAAGAACAGCAAAACCATTTTCTGGACTCATTCATTAGACATTGGCAAGACTTAAGAACATAACATAGGCTAAGTTGCTAACTCTCTTAAGTTCTTCCTGGAAGATATGATTTAGTTACTGAACACCAGTCTCTTTTTTTAGGGGCGCTGGGGTGGACAACTGCTAAACTGTGCTGAATTTGTTAACAGTTGCATGAATGACAATAATAATAAAAAATTCTGGTTGGGGTACTTTGGTCTTTGACACCGAAGTTTCTGAAAATTAGAATATAATATATATGTAAATATGTGTTAGACAAACCCTTCTAAGCATTTAATAAAACATTGCCTAGTGCTTGTACTATGAAATCTTTCCAAGGTTGTACTTTCAACTATCGATCATTATCTTGGACTATGTACTAAGCAAAAGTAAATTGACTGCACTCCATAATGTATGCTCAAACAAAAATCTCATCATGCTTACTAGTGTTCTATCTACCACTTCTACAATGCTTTTTTTTTTGCTTTTGAAACAACTATTAGATAATCTCCTCATCATATTCTTCTTCTTCTTCTTTTTTTACTGTTGCAGGACAACTAATCACTGCCGGTTGGGATAAGAAGATAATGTCTTGGGATACACGCTCAGCAAACACTCTTGGATGCTTGAACATTCCAGGTGCAGAGGTGGAATCTATGGCAGTCACTGGGTTTACTTTGATGGTTGCCTTTGGATCATCAGTGAACATATACGACCTGCGTAACTTTAACAAATCAGTTTATGTGAAGGAATTATGTCGGGGGATTCAAATAAGATGTATCCGACCAATTCCTAATTCTGAAGGTATAATGACAACATGGTCTTCATCTTGTAGTGATTTTCATTTTGTATACTGTTTATTTGTCATTTTGCTCAGAGATGATCTCATGTGACAGCTTCATTACCAATCTCGTCTACAGAAAGATGCCATTTGATTGCTTACTATGTCAGAGTAGTTATAAATCGTTGTATATGTATGCCATTCAAAAAATTATAGCAACTTTTGAGCAACAGTTAATTTGGGTTCTTCCAGTTGCAAGTCTTTAGTTTCTTGTATTCATTCTGTATCAATCTTCAACGTAGCATATCTGTTCATGCAGGATTTGTGGCTGGATCAATTGATGGACGGGTAGCGTTGGAGTATCTGAATTCAAGTGATGCAGGGTCAGTTTTGTTTCTGGTACATAGATCTGTTGGCATGAATTTTGGACACAGTTTCTACTCATAATCGTTAAAAAGCTTTTAAATTTCTTTCATTTGGTTTGGTTAAGCCCTTAAACAATAATAGAAATATTGCTATGAAAATCCCTTAAAATAGAATTCAATAACATGCTGATGCTGTATGTGTTAATGTTGCTAAAGTAAATCTGAGTACTTAGGGTTGATAACTAGAAGGGTTCCAATTAGACTTTAAAAGATTCCAAGTTTTCATTCTTTTTTCCTGTTTCCTCCTCAATCACTTACAACATTGTTTCACCAGAAGTGTTTTTGGAACTTCTCTGCTCTTATCTGACTTAATATGCATTGGATAACTTTGGTCTGGTTGGGATCACAATGGCATTGGTTTGTTCATAGGAGTTGAGAGTTAATAATTTAAATTTCCTTGAAGCTTCCTAGCACAAGACTCTGTGGATAGAAGATTTTGAAATAGTTCTGATTATTGAATAATATTTTGACTCTAATTCGAAGTTCTTAGTTACTTGGACAGGGAGGAGGATTCCGAATTTGCAATATTTTTTCTGTATCAGTTATCTAATAACATGCTGTAATGCAACATATGTTACATAGTTCATCGTCTATTTTGCAGATATGTTTTCTGGTGTCATCCCAAGTCAAAAGATGGAAGGCATCATGTTGTACCAGTGAATGACATTGCTTTTAATCCATTGTATGTCTCCTGTCCTTGTCAACTGAATATCATAGATTGGAGAACACTTGAGATTGAATACTTTTTTTTTTTGGTTAGCATCTCCAGTGCTTTTGTCACTGGAAACAACAAGGGCTGTGTTACCACATGGGATGCTCAAAGCAGGAGGAAACTACTACAGGTATTGTCATATTAGTCTAATAGGCTTTTGCTCCAGCTGTTATCACATCTAGCTCTATGTAAAGGGGGAACACCTGTTCCCCTGTTTTGAGGCCCTGTCAATTTTGTAATTTTTCAAGAAAGCCCATTGTTGCAAGTATATTATCTTGGATGGTTTCTTTTGTAAGGGGCTTTATAGGAATTTTGTAATCATCTAAGATGCCTATTTTGTTGCAAATCTAGATAATTGGGAGAATTGGTTGACCGATAGGGTATTTACATACTTCCACCTTTGAGAAACTTTTGGTAACTGTCCACTTTTCTGTCTTCTTGAATGTAGCACACGCATAGTGTATGCATTCCCTCTAGTTTAATGTGATGCAAAATATCTTAATGTGTTGACATAAGGGTAAATTATTTGTGAAGTGCTATGTTCTCAAGTGAAGATTCTTTAGGTCCAAAATGCGAAATTAGTTCATGATGGTTGATACAACCAAATTCATTGTGGAGACACACTCAAAAACATAAGCTTTAGTAATTCTTATGCAATAGAAAATTACTTATTAGACCTTTTTAATTCACATGTTAATGTTTGGCAAGAAAGCCCAAATTTAGTGGTTTTTTGGTTTGTTACACATTTGGCAGTACATTATTTACATTTTTATCTTGCTTGTATTTTACTGGTTTTAGATCTTCCTGTACTTCTCATTGATTTCATTACATTGTAGTAAGGATCAGTACACCAATGCAACATCTAAATGAAAATATTTCCTATCTACTTGTGTACTACACACTTGTTTCCATGAGAAAAGTGCACATCACTTTCTTTACCCTTATATATGACACTTTTAATTTTTTTTTTTCTATTAATTGCTTGTTGTTTGAAAGTTCTTGTGATGGAGTAACCTTCCGTTAGTTTCAGTTGTCAAGACACTCCAATAGTGTGGCATCCTTATCATTTAACCATGGGGGACATCTCTTGGCTGTTGCATCAAGCCACACATACCGAGAAGCAAATGAAATGTTAGTGTATCTTCTCTTAGCTCTTGTTCATTTTTTTCTAATGTTCATCAACTATGCAATTTCTAATCTCTCATGAGGTGTTTATGATAAAGGCATGCACTGAGTGGTTTTAGTCTCATTCTTCATGTTGTAACATGGTCCATAGAGGGATGTTGAGATGTAGCTCAGCTAGAAGTCTTGCTGTCCCATTTAATGGCTAGCATGTGGCAATCTGCAATGGCATGTCTGGGACACATGTCATGGAGGTATTAAGTACAATGACCAATCAATATAAACAATAGGATGATGATTGTTGGTATAAAACTTTTCTCAGTTCAATCAGGCTGAGTTCAGGTCTAGGCTGATTATTGCGCCAATTCTTGGCATTGCGGGATTTGGGGATTATGTGGATTGGTGCAAGTCTACTAATTGAGATCTTTCCTTACTAAAACGGTTCCCTCTAGCCAAGTCACCCAAATTGACTAGAAAAGATCAGACTCAAAACCCTCTAAAATATTATTGTGCACCCATGTACTAAGGTATGCGTTCTTTTCAAATGCACATATGTAATATAGTTGTATTTAAAAAAAATACGCATGTGCTATGTATGCTTGTAAGGTGTAACTATTTGTCCAATGGTTTACGGTTTTCTTTGTTTTGGATATGGCCACCAACCATGCCTTGTATCTAGGTCGAGGCTTTTTAGCTACACTTATCTTGAAATCTGCCATGTGTCTGACTACCATAAATAGTAGGTCAATGCTCCCTCTTTACAAATCATTCTCAAGTATACTGCTGTCACTCTAATACATTGTGCTCGTAGTCTCTCTAACTGCTGACTGCCTCATCTGTCATCCAGTCCTCTTCAGAACTCCCATCTGATGTGCTTCACCACTTCTCCAGCCAGCCACTTTGACCTACCTACAACTGTGATGTTACTTGAAGGGGTTGAACTTCGAGTTTTTTGTCTTTTCTTTTCTTTTTCTCTTCTCTTTTTTGTTTTGTTTTTTTATTTTAAATCTGGGGATGCTTTAAATTGAAACTTGATAAAGTGAGACAATTATAGAAGAGAAAAGGTAGAGTCAGGTAACTAGGAGGATTTAAGAATATCCAACTTAGAGATAAAGGTTATTTTCCTGTTATTTTGGGGATTTATGCTGTCAATGAGTGATCCTTATACAGTATTATGTTTATTTTTAATTTATATTTGGGGCGTTTCATTGTATGCCTCCTATGTTTGTGGTTCTGATTCTTCTGAACAGGATCCTATCCTTCATTTATTGACGGCCTGTGGAATGTCATTTGTTCAAATAATGCATGTCGTTAGAGTTTCAACTTGCTGTAATTGACATGTTGAGACAGCTATTAATTGTTTTCTTTCAACTAGTCTGAACCATCAGAAACTGAAGCTTCTTAGTTTTGTCACAGATGAAGGTTACTCATGTTTGTCATACCTGTGCATATCTGATTTTATTTCTTTTTATCCAGTACTACATCTCAGTGGAGCATATATTTTGGGAATATGATATCTTTGTTGTCCAATGTTCTAATCTGGAAGTTTGCAAGTTTGCAACTAATATTACCAAATATCAGGGTCATATGATACTTATCAAAAAATAAAAATGAAAAATCATGGTCATGTGATAATATTAGAAAGCAGAATGCATGAAGTTTGTTTCTTAGAACAGTCTAACTAGTTCATGTTGAAGAATGACTACATTAGACTGGAGTAAGATGCTTTTTGAAAATAAAAAAGTCGATAAGGATGATAAAAAGCTCTTTTAGAGAAAGTCGAACAAAATCATACTGAACGGAGCCTGAAGCTATTGTGCTAAGGTGGACACCTTTCCTGTGACAGAGAAGATCCCCCTCAAATATTCATACATGAAATGGATGACCTCAGCACTGGATCAGTTTCCGCTGGAAAATCCCAAGTTCAATAAGATTGCACAAGATAGGATTTGAAAGGTGATGGCTTACATCTACCCTTGGATCTGATCTACTTCAAATTTTAATCAGTTGCTTTCTTTAAATTACTGGATGGTTTCTTAGTCAGCCTATCAACTTATCTATTAACCTGTCTGTATGTTCAACAGGAGGATGTTGCAATGCATTGTTTGGTCAATTACATGTCAAAAGCCACAGTTTGAAGGATCTCAGTGATCTAACCTGTGAAATCTCTGTAGTATAAATACTTGATAGTTCAATTTTTACGTTTTTGATCTTCTAAATTTTACGTTAGGCAAAGTTAATCTGAAGCTGATTTACATCTATCTTGGTCCTGAAATTCAACACTTGGCTCCTGTAAACAGCTACACCTGTTGTCTAACTCACATGCCTACCGTAGAGAGATTTTATTTGTTGATGGCTTCTCTTGCAGAATGCAAGGGAATCTCTTACCTGAGGAAATGTTGTATCGATTGTATTCTTGGTGGACTAAGAAATTATAAACCAATGAAGGGATGACACGCAACCAGAGCTATGAATGTAGCATTGGGAAATCTTGTAGGATGTTGTTGGTTTAATTGGTTAATTGATTCATAACATCTTGTAACATTTGACGCTTCAGTAGCCCTTGCTATTCAGCTTTTGGTCACTAGTTTGTAAATTCCCTTTCATTTTTGTGATTAGCAAAGTTATTTTGAGTAATCATCTATAATTTGGAGTCTTCCTAGTAGCTTGATAATCGGGATATGCTGCAAGTTGAATTCAGGTTGGTTTGCTAATACATGAATAACACTTCCCTAGCATCCCAGCATTGGGGCAACATATAATTATGAGCAGAAATGAATCAGATGATTAAGGTTTAGACCTTGTTGAGCCCCTCTTCATTTGGTGAAACTTCGTTTGCTCTATGGAAGGCAAGTTAGTAGGGTATCTAGAAAAATTGAAACTGGCAGGAATGTTGTTAGTGCAAGGTTGTTTAGCTTTGTGAAGAATTTCTTGCAGGTTTGTTCTCTTGCAATCCATTACAGTGTGTGCTTGTGAAGCTTGTTTTCTATGATCTGTGGCGTTTCACTTAATCTCCTCACATGGTGCAAGTTCTGGTGCTGGGCTGTGTGAGGACATGTTTCTATGCTGATTTGAAGGCTTAGGCAAGCAGGATTCAGAACTGGAGCTCTGCAATTTTGAAAGGTGCAAATGGAGGGAGATTATTGAGCTCCAGTCTGTACTATTCCACAGGCATTACTATTGAACGATCAGCAACCCAATATGTGAGCATTTAATCAGTCTCTTCATCAGAACCACCTTGATGGTTTGCTGGATAGTGCTTATGAAAAATGGAGAGAGCGTTCAAGTGTCACTGGGAGCTCCTTTGAGCTCTACATTGACCTGCTCTCTATGACTTGCGTCTGACTTCTAGCTAAAAGCTCCTTTGAGAATGGCGACAAGCAAAATTTTAACTTATTTTGAAGATCATCAATTTTTTTTGGAGTATTTACCCCCTTGTCGATTAAATGAAAATTAGTTGATTCTCTTGTGGTTAAAAAATGGACACATGACTATTTATTATTTAGATTTAGTTGAAAAATGAATGAAATTATGATAGATTTGGTGAAATGATAAAAATATTATTACGAAGGACGATCTTATATTTTGACATAAAAGGATAAAATTATTTTTTTTGATATTTTATTTTGGGGAGATAAAATGAGAAAAATATTTTTATAACAGAATTGTCCTTAATTTTGAAGGTTGCTATCTAATTTACAGATAAGCTTAAATCATAGAGAGTTATGTATTTGTTTTTAAATCACATAGAGATCATGTGATGTTTGTTTAAATAACAAAGGATAAAGTGTAATTACTCTATTTTTTTTTTTAGCCTAGCTTTATATAAATATATACACTAAGATTATATAACAAAATTGAACTAGAACTCGGCTAGATTGAAGCTATTTTGAGATCTCTAAGTCAAGTTTGGATACATTTTTAAATTTTTTTAAAATTTTCAAATTAAGTTTAAACAATTATTGCGGTTTGATTGGCTCTCTATAATTACCTTTTATTTGGTTTAAGAATAATATATGAATATTTTTTAAGATAATATTATAATTCAATTTTTCATTACTATTGAAACATTTTATGAGTACTCGCCACAGCAGCAGCCCTCTTTATGCTTAGCGTTCTTTTGACGCCAATTAGTGAGAAGATATTAGGAATAGCTCCATCGTATCGGACAACTGAGATTAAATTCGGACGCAACACGCTACAACAAAGGGGATTGGCTCCTCTATAGGTATTAATATCCAAAATTTTGTTGATTAATAAAATTTAACGGATAATGTTGTTATCTAATTTAAACTCATGTACTTATTTTGTTAATTTTTTCTAATGTTAAGTAAAATTTTGAGTTTAATTAAAATAATATAATAAGATATTATTATCTGTTAGATCTGGGTGACTAACACATGCCATAGTAAGATAAGTAGTTTGGAGGATTCTAGTTATTAATGTTTGGAGGAGAGCCGATCCCAGCATTTGGAGGAGAGCCGATCCCACTGGGATTAACTTTTCTTGAATCTTAATATTCAAAATTCTTCAGACTCCTTATCCTATAGTGGGATTGGCTCCCTTTAGACTTTAATATTCAAAATACTTCAGACTTCTTATCTTATTACGCCACATGTTGATAAGTAAATTTAATTAATAATGTTATTAGTTTTTATTAACGTTATATAAAATTATCAGTTTAATTAAAATAATATCACTCATTAAATTTATGTAACTAATACGTGACGTGGAGAGATAAAAGAGATTCGACTCCCCTTTAAAATTTAATATTCATAATTCTCCATTTTCCTTATCTTAATATACTAAGTGTTAGTAGGTAAAATATTGAGCTTAATTAAGATAATATATTAAAATAATATCATCTATTATATCTAAATTAGGAGTTGTGCACAAAGAGACGCCGATCCCGAGATCAGGAGTCCTGAGAATTATCGATATTTTCTCGGCCGATCCCACAATAAAGTAACTCACCGTCGCCGCTACTAGTGTTCTGATATATATACTAGGCGCGATACCCCATTCTATACCTCAGTGCTCTTCGCTTCGCGTCTCGCCTTTCTTTTTCTTCGAAGCTTTCTCTCCGTCTCTACCAATATCTCTAGCAAAGGCATGTCGGACGAGGAGCACCACTTCGAGTCGAAGGCCGACGCCGGAGCTTCGAAGACCTATCCTCAGCAGGCTGGCACCATCCGCAAGAATGGTTACATTGTCGTCAAAAACAGGCCTTGCAAGGTTCCTTTTCTCTTCTCGATTCTCACTTTCCTCGCTTTTATCTTTCAGATCTGATGTTCTAGGTTGTGGCTATGCTCGTGGATCCTCCACTTCGTTAATCTGATTGTTACGTGTATTGTGTATAAATCCATAGACAAAGGTGTATCTGGGTCTCTGATGCTAGGGCTTTTTAAGTCATTCGTTTTTTGTGATTATTGAACTGAAAGCAGATAAATTTCTTTCTTGTGTTTAGACTTTCGATCATAGCCGTTGCCTTTGCTAACCTTCATCGCTGTTGGTTTTGGTATAAGTATAAACAGAGTTCTTGTTAGTCTTTCTATCAGCATTCATATCTAGAATTTTGTTTGACAAGCTCGTGTTTGTTAATTCCATCGGCTCGTCTAAAAAGCTCTCTGTTAGAAAGAGGGTTAATTTAATTGTTTAGTTCTTAACATGCCCCCTCACATAGTGCAATGTCGGCTCCAACGTAAAAATTCTTGAACTTTCGGGAGTTCTGAAGTTTGGGGGCCATTACACTATCTCTTATCATAAATTCTCAAAAAACTATGACCTAAACAGAATTTCAAAAACTCTGGGGCCGGGCACCCTTTGGTCTATAAACATGGTTCCACCCCTTCATGTGGCCCACCATAAGCAGGCCAAACACGTGGAAATATTCAATGGGTAGGCAGTCACGACCTTGCCAGTTTTGATACCATGATGAATTGTTTCTACTTGTTAGGCCTACTTATGACGGGGAGTCTGGTCACGCGTGAGGAGGCCTGTTAAGCTTTAAGAGAGGGGAAACTTGATTACTTCTTTCTTAACAATATTTATTTCATTGTTCTCATTCTGTGAAGCATGGCAAATTAAATGCACTAACTAATGTTCAATTCTAGTATCTTCGGTATTCGAATTAATCTGAATGATCGCTTATTTCCTCACATAGATACATGTATATATCTATGTGGAGAAAGTTAATCTAGTTGGCAGTCATCAGTGGTTCGTGAGTAGCACAGTTGTGGTCAATATTTTACTTCTGATGGGTTATGTTGTCCCTGTGTGTTGAATGTAGCCTTGTTAACAACCATATCCTGCAGAATTGTTTAGTTAGTGTTATAAGGATGTCTCCATTATTCATGATATGTGTTGTGGGACTTTCTTATGCTAATATATCTACCTTTGATGCAGGTTGTGGAGGTCTCAACTTCCAAAACTGGCAAGCATGGTCATGCGAAATGTCACTTTGTTGCAATTGACATCTTCAATGGAAAAAAGCTTGAAGATATTGTTCCCTCTTCCCATAACTGTGATGTATGAGCTTTTTTTTCTTTTTCTTTTTAAGGTTCATATTTTTGTTATCCTTTCTGTTTTTAACTAAGCTTTCAGACCATAAAGATGCATCTTCTTGAATTGCAGGTTCCTCATGTTAACCGTACTGATTACCAGCTGATTGATATCTCTGAGGATGGATTTGTATATACATGACTTTCTCTTTTTTGATTGTGTTGTTACTTTTGATGAATATTTCACTTTATTCTCTTCCAAATGTTCTAGGTGAGCCTGCTGACTGATAATGGTAATACCAAGGATGACCTGAGGCTTCCAACCGATGATAATCTGCTTTCTCAGGTTAGTAGATATTGATTTCTTTTTCATTGTGGACTTACTTTTTACTTTCATCTTTTATGAGCATGCGCCATGGCATCATATCTGTGTTTTCTTGATCCCTTGTTTCAAAAGTGCGGTTTCCTTATGAATCCTGTTGTTTGTTCCTTTTCTGATGCAATTGTTAAGTTCTACTAATTTACTAGTAAGTAATTGAGTTAATTAATTCAATTATATCTTTGGGGTTGCTCTTGTTATTCTGTTTCTAAGCTTGTTAAAGTCGTAAACTGATGTAGTAGGCTGGAGATATGGGATTTCCTGTCACTCCCATATTAGAAGCATGTTCTATTTACTAACCTTGCCGTGCTTCAGATTTTTGTCAAGCTTGTTTAGTGTGAGAACAATGTCTTATGTAGGAAGGAAAAATTGTTTAATGTCTTACCATTACCTAATTATTCTGAAGTTCAAAGGGTAATCTGAAAATGATGGGATTTGTTGGAAGCTTGGTTTGTTTGGACTACATTTATAAGATTTCGGATGCACCAAAGTAGGTTGCCTCAATGTGCAATTATTTTAGTTACCATGTTTTCGGATTAGAATTGGAGACCTGCATTCTTGACTTATGAGAGACTACAATTTACATCGAAGATTTTGTTACTTATCATGAATTCACTTTAATTGTGTAATTTGGTTAATAATTGGTTGTGAAGGTGGTTGAGAACTTGAGACCCTAGAATTAATCTTCCCAAAGTCCGCTTTTCTCCTTCCATCCTTTTGCTAACAGGCACATTCTTAAATTATTTCAAGGTTGGAGCTTGAGCCAAGAGATTGGTTTCAGTGAATAAGATATTGCTTCTGCTACCTTAGAATTTGAAGCCAGTGGACCTCATGTTGTCATGTCAACATTACAGTTATGATGCCAAGCATTTATAATTGGGAAATTAGTCAGTGTACACTGTTAAGTTTTATGTTTGATAAGTAAAATCAAACCACTGTAAGCTTATAGAGAAACGTGATTTTTGAGGATTGAGTTTGATGTGTTCCAATGTAGCCTTAAATTTTGCTAGATGCTTATCAGTTCTATTATGGTCGGACGAGTTTTTCAGCAAAATATTTTCTTTTAATTATGATGTTATGAGCTCCACTTCTGTATCACTTCATCATTCTGTAGCACTGGTATTGGTTTTTGTACAAGAACTTGGTCCCATATGCTTACATTGAATTTGTCTTAATAATATTTTTGTTTGTGTTTTGTCTGTGATGAACATTGTGCACTGCTAACAGTTGTCGTGGGAATATTACAGATCAAGGATGGATTTGCGGAGGGGAAAGATCTCGTTGTGTCTGTGATGTCTGCCATGGGAGAGGAGCAGATCAATGCCCTCAAGGATATTGGTCCCAAGTAACTTCCTAAAGTTATGGAGAAAGCTTGGGGATTTAAATTTCAAAGTGCAATGGATATAATTGTAGTTTACTAAGAAGTTTTCATCTGGTTTGAGGACCGGGGCCATTTAGAGGAACCTTCAACTACCTGGATTCTTGAAATGGGGCGGCCTCCAATCTAAGACATACTTTTTCGTTGTTAGGATTTTGTTGCTTTTCTTGGTTACTGCTTGAACAATGTGGGGGAAATTAATTTACCAGCAAGACTGAAGAACACTTTTTTTGCGCCTTCAGCTATTGTGAAGTTGCAGTTGTACTTTTCATTACCTACCGGATGAATTTCCAATCGTTTCTTCCTTCTTTTGATTTGGATTTCTTAAACTTGCTAGGATTCGTATTTCCTTGCAATTTGATGCAACATTAGATTAACTATTTTGATTATTGGTATGGGGTTGATGCATTACCCTATTATGAATGTTGAATAATTGGTATTGCTTCAATAGAAAATTAGTTGATAAGTTGGATTTGGTGTTGTATGGTGCTAGCTGCTAAATATTACATGCTTGGCTTTTGGGTTCCTGAACCGCTGAATTAACTGGAACCAGACTAGATATTGCACATCAAGATAATCATTACCAACTTAAATCCTAGCTACCTAAGAAACATTATTGGCCTTGTGATAGACAACTAGCATATCATTCTTGTAACGTCCAAGGTTAGAGTCGGAACACAAACCCTACAAGAAATGGTATGTGCCTGCCTCTATTTCAAACCTAGTTTCTCTATTCTAATATTCTTAATCCAAACAATATAATCACCTTAGCTGCATGCGGTAATAATTGAGTCAAAAGACAATCGAGAGAGAGAGAGAGAGAGAGACAAAAGATAGCTTCAATGCTATCAGAATGGACTTGCCAAATCATTAGTTTCTCAAATGCCTTGACTACCAATAGCTGAGTTCAACCAAATAAATAAGCAGTTTCTGCGCTAATAAGTCCAACAATTCTTGAATACAAAGCCATTTTGCAGCCTCAAAACTTGTGAAAGACTTGACATACAACAAAGGGTCAAACCTAAGGTACCGTATGTTTGCATTCGCCATCCTTCTCGAGGAAAGGGTTCCATGAGAAGGTTCTAGTAGCCATTTCTTCTATCTGTGAAACCTGATGACCGTTCCTTTCCAATCTTCTGGAATGTTGTCTTTTAATTCCCCGCTCAGGGCCGTCAATGAGTGGCTTGTGGCTGCCTGTATTCAACCAAAAATCTTAGGACATACGAGCTCTAAATTAGGCAAAAAGAAAATAATTTATAGGAGATATTTGTAAGTAATTACCTTCACAATGTATACATCAATTCCAAGCTTGGCAATCATTGCAGCTTCTGATATTTTGGTGACCATCCCTCCCGTTGTATCATGGGCTGCTACAGCTATATCAACTGTTGATTACATATAAAGATTAATCAAATTTTTGTTTTTTAATATAGTAGAATGTAACCTTGTGCCCTTTTCAATTTGGAACCTTGTAGGCTGGTAATTATACGTGAAATTCTGAATTGTAAGTAATCAATCAAAAACCAGTGTGGGACATCATCCCCAATTGTTCAATATTATTAGCTTGAGAATAATCATAAGAGCAGCAATTGATACAACATTTTAACCATGTACTATCATATATATTAGCATGTGTTTTCATGGTCAGCAACCAATCATGTTGATCCAACAGCCACAAGCATTTTGGCAAGCATCTGAAGCAACGTCATTCACCTAATGGCATAATATGTAATTTACACAGACAAATCAGCATCTTTCCTGAAATTAGAACCTTCTAGTAGTTATTGGATCTGTCATGAAGATTGTAACAATCCATTCTTATTTACCATTGAGTTCAAGAGAGCAATCACCAATTTGAATAGTCACCGTAGATGCTAGTGAAGACTTAAAAAAGCAAGTCATATATGAATATACTTGAATGTTTCATACTTGCAGATTAAAAAGATTCAATGCAACTCAAAGAACCATAATCAAATCTACTTTTTAAATGTCATAGAATGCCTCATAAATCTATTGTGAGAAAAGAATATAAAAAAAACTAACCTTGCTTGTTCTTGTTTTCTATTGTTGGTTTCACTACGGACCAGTTCCCATCTTCATGCACTTCTGTAATGTTGAAATATCAGTTATACCAAACCAAAATGAGAAATTCACCCCAACGTTAGGAGTGGCATTTGTTCAAGGTCTGGGGCTTAAATTGGGTGCTCACCAATCTCCCTGAGAAGCACTGCATTAGGTTCTGTTGGCGGACGGTCATACACTCCAAAAACATCTGTCTTCAATCCGTGTTACAAAGGATAAGGAAAATGTTTCAAATGTATCTCATTTTCATTGACGTTATTATGTGGACCAGACAGAGCATATGTTTAAAATCCATGTCATGACAGAACAAGTATGGAAGTGGAAAAAAGGAAATGTTCAAAATGTACTCCAGTTGATAACTTTTCTAAATTACGTAGCATGTTCGACAGCTATCCCTTGCAATTACTTTGTGAGCTGAATATTCATGCATGAGACGACGTCAATATCTCTGGGCATCCCGTGGTCAACAAATGTTCAGAAATGTTGCTTTCAGCTTAAAGTTGATGTGAATGCACAGAAGGATTAGCATTGGCCCATTAAAGCTAACACCACTGCAAATTGAATGCTGTGTCCAGATGGATCATTAAAATGTATTTGTCAATAGATTTTCTTGCTTTCCATACTACATATCACTTGTAATGAATTAGTTTTACATTAGCTACTGTGGGTATTCTAACATTTAGTGCCTGATATAAGCTCACATGATATATCTCCATGTCAATTATATGAAAGGATGAAAAGGAAACAACACCACCACCAACAACTATATATGCCATATATAGTGGATACAAGAAAGACAACGAATTCAGGCTTTAATTGTGCTGCAAGACGACGTATGATTACATCTCCACTCAATATAGTGCAACCCTGAAAATAAGTTGTCAGTTACATCGGAATGCCAATTTACCAATAATCAAGAAGCTCCCCGCCCATATACTAGAGATCAAACCTGAGAGGTATCAAGTACTGCATCTCCGTGCAGAACCTAGAATAACAGATAACAGCAAATGTTGTATTACCATCACCACATTAACTCTTCCATGTCATGCCAAAAGGAAATCAGAAAGAAGAAGATAAAATATTAAAACATAGTTTACAGCCAACAAAAAACCTCCATTTCTTTATTTAATCAATCATAGAACATGAGATAGATAAATCCTATCCAATTCAACAAGAATATTTCGCTGATGTCCTACAAACATTAGTCACTCTGCGGCCCTATAAATTGGTGAGGGGAATATGACAAGACTGTTGCACATTAAGAAAATGAAATATTTTGCCCTTTCCTCCCCAAAGGCACACATAACCAGCTGAGAGCTTGATATACATTAGGTTGAATCTAAGAGGAAAAGTTTATCACATGAAGGTCTAAATCAACGGCAAATCAATGTCTTTGACATCTCATGGAAGATTAAATATAGTGGTTAAAAAAAGATACGATTTTCCATCTTTCAAAATCTATTTTCTTTCCTATATTCCACATTTTGTTTTTCCTTTGGCTTTTACTTATGTAGCATTGCAAGTTGCAACTTCACTATTCCACTTCCAGATCCATAGCACATGTTTTCATTCAAATTGCAGGGTGAAGCCTTAGCCCCTTGACATGGTAATTTGAAAACATCAGCAGTCTTCTACCACAAACAATAGACAAGTCAAAATGCTGTGAGTTACAAGAACATTCTGCCAACAGAAACCCTGCTGCTGCCGGAACAGTCTTGAAAAGAGTATGCCATTCAGTGCTTATCATATCAAGAAAATTTTCACCATAAATGTATTTTTTAACCTTTCCATTGGTTATTAAAAAGTCAGTCCTTTTATATGATCAACCACTACATAGAACTCAAAAGAACAAACAAAAAAATAAAGTAATAAGTATTCTTCTTACAATCAAAACTCAGAGAAACGCACAGTTTCACTCAGACATGAAATTTCCATAATGCTTACCAGGAAGAATGGAGTATTTCATTTTAAAGCGGACACATGAGATGAACTTCCATTTGAAAAGCATATAAAGTGGGGAAGAGAAAAACAAATTAAAGAATAAACATGCAGATAGTAAACTGTTTCAAGTAGCACAGCATGTTGACAAGCTCTCAGAAAAATATTAAGAACATGATCAAAACTTTTGATTTCTTGTTCATAGTTCTGCACAAGAACACGGCCAACTAACATTGTTAACAACCAAAAAATGTAGATCATGACCATTAAAATAGTGAACGTCCAAAATATATATATATATAAGAAAAGCAAAATTTATAACAACCTCAAGCTTCAAAATCTCAATTGTAAATGAAACTTACAGGTACAAAACCAGAATCAATGGCCTTCGCCACCATGGATACATCAGCCGAGGCAATCTGCAACCATAAGAGTCAAGATTTTTAGTTTCTGGGGATTTAATTCCAGGAACCATTACCAAATATAAGGAAAATAGTAAAAGAAGAAGAAGAAAGGGAAGTACTATTTCCACAGCCAGAATGGCAGATACACAGCCTCAAAACTCACAATGGGTGGGCCCCACCTATGTGAGTAAAGGGACTATTGTTCTAGACATGATGTCTGTGGAACAGCCACCCTCAAAAGCATATAAGGAAAACAGTAGAGCAATAATTCTCATAATTGTTGCATGTAATTCAACAAATAGTCTTTCTAGATGCCTTCTGACATTTCTTTCACACGTCAACCATCCACATGCAAATGGAGACATTCCAACAGATGTGATACCCTCTGCAAGAAAAACCAAAACATTTATTAGAGCAAATCTTTATAGTTCAGAAAGACATACCAGTTCAAAGGATTAAGGCTGGTAAAGCAGATAAAGCAGGAAGTCAGTAGATAGGTCTGTCAACATTTAACAGGTGACAACTGAATCTGAATTCTCAGTGTGAAAAGATAATATCATCCAGACAGAGAAGTCAGAAGTGTTTGTCAGTAAGATGTTGAAGCAAGAGACATGGTTCGAAAACTTTTTTACTCCTAAACTCAAAAACTAGTCAAATTGCTTAATCTATAGTGCAGAACCTTTAATCTTTGGATTCAACTGATAAGAACTGCCAATGCAAGTTCTGCAGCTGCACAATTTAATAGGTAATCTTGCAGCTCACAAATTCATCTTTCCTGTCAGAACAAGTTTTTCAAATACTTTAAACTTAGTAGTCTGTAAAGAAACGTCGAAGTTGGGTAAATGTATGGTTATGTACAGAGACACACACAAAAAGGCAAACATGAACAAAACTTGCTTGCATCTCAAGTTCTCAACACATGCACAAGCACACAGAGGACAAGTAATCTTAGTTTATGCCAATGACTTGCTATCCATGAGCATTGTACAACCACAGCCAGAGAAGGCAACTTCTTTCTGTCCCTCCTTATCTCGTTTAATGTGCCAATTACCAATCAAAGACGGTCTTCTATCTAGGTAATCAAAGATCATCATGATTTTATGCAACTTGTAACAATGGTGACTAATTACCATAAAATTGGACACCTCAGAGATCTAGAAAATATAAATTAAAATTTATTGATAATACTTGAAACACTTATGGCAAGAGTCCTACAAATAAGTGAATCAAAGTGCAAGATGAAACAGGGGAAAAAGATTCAGTTACAAACTGAACGAAGCTAAGCCTTTTCCTGACTTCTTGGGGTCAGCTACATGGATCGTAAGTTTATCATTCAGTCAAAAAGACCTCATAAAAGAACTTCTTCAAAGCCATATAAACTATTTGTCAGATATTCAACTCGGTGAACATTCATTAGCCGTCACCACTTTAGTATGAAGCAACTATAGCCCTTCTCGCACTTTGAGAGAGTCTGGTAGCATTTAATTGCCCAAAGAAGCAAAAATGCAAACAATGTACAGCAATAGAATAGGAACCTGGCAAACAGTTGCATTTTAGTGACCAGATTTGTACCTCTTGCTAGCGCTCTAACAATTTCTAGGTTGAGGGACGTAACCTGAAACAATGGAAACAAACAAAGAGAGGGATAAATATGGACTCTTAAGAAATTCTCTTCCCCTAAATATTTTGTAAAAGCTTGATGACATAAGGCAGGTAAATTAAAATAATTGAGGAAGTAAGTGGGTGGTCCCCAAGAATGAGATGTCATATTTGCCTAAGATGTATCTAATTTGACAGTTATCTATATTAGATTGATGGAACAGGTGACAAGCTTGGCCATCGCTGCGCAAAATCTGAAAATAGCAAACATAGAGCTCCAAAGAAACTTCCAAAATGGAAATATGATAAAGGAGATGGAGCTAACTAATTTTATGTTTGATATTCAGTCAAATTCTCCATATCAGGGAATCCGAGACCAAAAATAAAAAATGTCATCGTTTGTTGCTGCACTGGTAAACTAAAAAATTAAGTTCCGAAAAACTGCGATAACATTAAAATGACCTCCAAATACATTTTACACTTTCAGAGAAAAGAGATAACGTGTACTCCCCTGGGTGCTTTTCTATTAGAGCTTCTCTTTACACATCAAATGACAGAAAAATATGGACACAAAATATTTTGTGACTGAACATGCTTATATGGTGAAGGTAATAAGCTTTACCCAAGAAACATCTTCATGCAATCTTTATCAATTGCAAAGGAGTGAGCACATAAATTTTGTCCATTCTTCACGACACTACATAATGGAATGACATCAAAGAATGTAAAAACTGCTTTTCTTTCCGTTCTTTTTTTATCTCAAGTATATGAACTATTGCAGTGAAGTGCTTTATTTAAGAAGAAGAGTGTGAGTACAGTAATTCCAGTTTGATAAACGCAAGTAATAATGTATACTGCCCTTTTTTATCCCAATGATACATGATGTACCAATGAGACGTTTTGACAGTGTAAGAAGGATGGCTTCATAATCCCTTGTCTAGCATTTGAAAGCAAAAACCATCTAGATTCCAGCCATGAAAGAGAATTGGATCCATTGCCACAAAAACTACTGATCAAATTTAAGATTCCATGAAATGCCTATGTTCAATTTCTTAATACTACTTGTGAGTATCAACAATGTTTCCTGAAACAGGTAGGTGTTTTGTTCAAACAATTAAATGTTATACCTAAAATGCAGGAACTGAATCTTCATTAGAAGCCCAACCACTATGAAACTCGACATGCATGAAACAATAAATATAAGCAGAAGGGTCAGCACAGCTGGAAACTGAAGGAACAATGTGATATCAGGAAGGGACTCAAGGTAGTAAGTCTTACAGAAATACGTGTAGCAACAAATCCGGCCTTCACAAGTGGTTGGTTCAGTCCTCCTCTATGAACTCCAGATTTGCTAGCCTGAAAGTGCCCAAAAGAACCTGTAGCAGGCAAGGGTAGATGTAAATCGAATTGTTGCGTTACCCGTAAAAACTATGAAGTTAAAGGCCATCCAGTTTCCACTTGAAACTTGAAACCCACCACGTGTGTTTTACTCATCGACAGAGCTTATTCCCAGTGCATAAAAGAAGGAAAATAATAAATAAAAAACCCCATAAATCAAATTCAGAAATCAACGTCTCTAATCCTTAAGATTTAGAAAAAAAAAATCTAAAAATAAACAATGACCACAAAACAAGCTACATATTTAACCTGCTCCATGGACGACTATGAAATGGTTAAAGTCCAAAACCGGTTTATCACTAAAATCATCAACAACACAAGAAGTTTCTGTAAATCCAGGGCCCTTGCTCCAATCCATCCCAAGAACTTTCCCAGAAGAAGAACCTGACACCATCATTGCATGCCTCAGCTGCTGCGAAACCGTCTGGAGATCTTCTTCATTTATCCTCTCTAATTCATTTTTGCAAGTAATTGCCGAGCCTCCTGAACTACACAGAAATTACATATCTCCATAACTTGCATTTCTATATCATATTCTGAATATTTATATTCTAGAATACGTAAAGAGATCTAAGTCAAAGACACAGAGGGAAAAAAATCGTGCGGTTAATATATGAAACTAAAACGCATATTTTTTCTCAATCCTGTGGAATATATCAGCAAAACCCACTTCGTATAAATCTAAAATTTGCGTAAATTTAAACTACATACAACAGATTAACCAGACTTCTTAGATTTTGATTGATGTAAAACAAGTGCAGGCAAAGATATAAATAATTTTATATATAGATGTATCTATAAATGTATAAGATTGCAGACCGAGTTTCACGATGCATCGGATTGGTTTCGTAAGAATATTGGACTTGGAGGTGCTTTGCAGCTTCTTTGGATTTTCGTCGTCCATTTTGGGGTTTCAGCTACTGTGCTCTGCTAGGCGGAGGAGTGTTCTGACTCGTGTTTGACGAAGTTTGGTTAAGTTACACCAACCTCCTCTGAAGTTTGGCCTAAATACAGAAATATCCAAAAGTTTCCAACTTTACAGATTCCCCTCCGTCAGTTTTTTGCTTGGTTGGCAGCCGTTTTGGGGCGACTTGAAAATACCTTATCAAAACATCTCAACTCAAAATCTTTAAATTTATCTCGACTCACTGTTTTACAATATTACTCTAACCTATTTAATTTTTATTTTCTCTAATTATTTTTTAAATTATTATTCTTTTATATAAAAAAATTAAAAAATTACATATTGTGTTTTCATTTTATTCAAAATGTAATTATTTATTATCATATTTTAATCTAAATTGTAATTATTTACCACTTATTTAATTAAAATTAAATTATTTAATATTTAGTTAACTAAATAATCTACTCATGAAATTACAAATTAAATTACATTAATTTGACAGGGATAAATTGATTAATTCTCAAATTTGCAAAAAAAAAAATTCAAAATGAAAATGTGGAGTAGTAGGATTAAAAGAATTTATTGATTCTGTAGATTAAAATAATTTTAATATAAATAAATAATCAATAAAATAAAATAAATTTATTAATTTCATATATAAATCATAATTTCAAAGATAAATAAAAACAAATTAAATATAAATAATTTATTTATTCCACATATAAAAAAATCTCAAATTAAATAAATATTTAATAAAGTAAAAAAATTAATGAATTAATTAAAAATTTAAATTAAATATTATTTAAATACTAAATAATGCATTATTTAAGTTTAAAATAATGATTAGTACAAGGATCCACATAATTAGTGTTTTGGCCCATATGAATAGTAAAATGAATGAGTCTTTAAAATTTTTGGAGGACCTTTAAATTTAAAGGTTGCGAATGAAGGCCACCTTCATTTTGAAGAAATGAAGGTTGGTTGAATAAATAAATTTGGAATCCATCTTCAAATTTAAAGATTTGAAGGTGGGTTGAAGATACTCTTATGTAACTAGCTTTAGTTGCGATTTTGGGTATTAAAAATCCTAATATGTGTGTTTAAAGTACATTTTAAGCATATTTTGTCTTCTTGCACAAAGTTTTAAAAATTGTGTTCTCAATGTGAAAATTATAAAAACATAATTTTTTATACTTTATACAACTATATAAAACATGTTTAAAATATGCTCCAAATGCTCATGTTAACAAGACTCTTAAAAAAATATAAAAAGTCATAATTGAAAATCTATAAAAAAAAAATTAAATAAATGGGTAAAAAATTAAGTTTTCATTGACATTAAAATTGACAAACCAACCAAATACCATTTGAATTACAAGTCTAACGACTTTGGAAGCAACTTTTTTTTTGGTCCTCTTTTAAGCTTTTTGCTATAAAAAAACAAAAAAAAAAAAAAAAAGGCCAAAAGTTTATGATATTTGACACTCCTAGCAACCAACTTTTTAATATACGCAGATCTGTTTTATTAACTCATGATAGCACATTAACATAATAAGATGCTTACATGTTCCCTAAGCTAGAATCCATACTTGTGGATTGCCTCCATGAAAAACAGATCTCTGGTCACCCAAGCAATTAAGAGGAAATTCTCGTTTGGGGTCCAATGCCAGTGAAGCAATACATGTAATGGGTGGATAACCTTCCTATTTCTATTAATAACAAACCCGGCAAATGATTGGATCCGAGAATTTCTTGCATATATGACTATTTTAAGGCTACCAAATAGTCTAATCATTTTGCATTCCTGGACCTAAGGGCCTAAGTATTAACTCTAGTAGTGTCTGACCTCATTAGGGACATTGCACACTTTAGGAATTGGTGTGCGGCAGGAGATTGAACCATTGGGTCTGCACTGTGGGGGCACTAGCCGCAACACATCTGTACTGTGGTGACAAGACAGTAATGTGGTAACACATCAGTTTGTCATTGGTATCAAGTTTGATGGCTAGTCATTGTTTATTTAATAAATAAAGTTTATTTAATTAATACAAACGACATTTATAGAATTAATGTGAACCATAATCTCAAATAATTTTGAAAAAAGTGAGCCAAAAGCCTAAACTATAATGAAAATTATTTTTTGCAGTTGTTTAGCTTTGTAGAAGTTCTTTTTTATTATAATATATATATATACAGGTGGTTCTATCTTGCAATCGATTCGTTTGAAAGTGCTGTTAGTTTTTATTTTTTGTTATACATTTTTATTTTTTATTTTTTATTTTTTATTTTTTATTTTTTATGATCTAATGATAACATTTATAGGTTATCGTTCTGTTAAAAATACTATATTAATGTTTTAAAATCAGAAAACATATTTATTTTAGTATTTTTATATTTTTATTTTTAAAAAAACAAAAAATAGAAATAAAAAACAGAAAACAAATGCACACTTTTGTCATATGGCAATATTTTTGTGAAAAACAATATTACGACAACTGTCATTTTTTCAATGCATTTTCATCAACGTGTCTATCAATCAGGGACGAATAGGGTATAGGGCCAGGGGGCCATGGCACCCTAAGGTTGAAAAAAGTCTATTAAAATATAATATAAATTAAGACCAAAAAAATCACTTCGTATAATGGGCCAACCTATGTTAAAAAAAATCTATTATATATTGTATACATCATGGTCCAAAAAATCTGAACATAACAAAATAGCTTTTTTTGTGCAACATAGTGTTATTTTTTATTTGTTTTTTTTATGGCCCAAACTCATATTTATTCATGCCTAATTAATTGACATATTTGAAAAAAATATGTATGACATCTACGTTTTGTTTTGCAAGCAATTTTGCTATTAGAGAAAATTAAACTTGGGACTTTTGATATAACTACTCACTTGGGGCGTTGTTATAACTACTCACTGGCCACTGGTTAGTTTTTTTAATTTTTATGGAGTTTTAATATATTTTGGAATAAGATAGAAAATGATCTTAACATAATTGCTTTGATTGTGTACATTGGAAAAAAAGTCGCTGAAAAGTTTAGAGTAGATTCAATCATAAATGAGTTTCGAGATATAAATTATCATTGAGTACCACTTTGATTGATACATTACTCGGTATGTATTAAAAGATCATTTTTTTTTTGGGTGTATTTTATGTTGTATATTAAGACTAATTAGATATTAATTTTTGTTTTAGTATGTTAAATCTAATTTGTACCAAGTGGCTCCCCCTAAACAAAATGCTGGTTTTGTCCCTATTATTAGGGGTGCACAAATGAACCAAAAAACTATAAAACCAAACTAACCCAGTCTCTATGAGTTGATTTGGTTTGGATTTGTAAAATGATTGGTTCGGTTCTGGATCTAAAAAAGGCTAACCCCATCAATTCGGTTTGATTTTCGATCCCGCAATTTTTTTAGACCCAAACTAAACTGAGAACTGACGCAACTCAAACCGACCCTAGAACCGAACCGAGACACAATCTTTATATCTTATAAAAATTTACATATACTTTATATATGCTATTAGATAATTGTTATTTGAACTTAATTATTATTGATTTGTGTTTATATATTATTTTTATTTTTTTAAAAAAATAAATATGCAAGACCAATTCAATTATTTTATTTTTTTAATAAAAAAATTAAACTATATACAATAAAAGTGGAACTAACCCGATTCGATATAGCCTAAATCCGATCTGATCATTCAATAGAACCAAATCGAACTGAATCAAACCGACTTGATTTGGGTTGGTGCAGTTCTATTGAATGATTAGTTCAATCTTAAATAAAAAAATCTAAAACTAATGTACATCGGATCGATTATAAATTCAATACAGACTCAATTCAATCTGACCCATGCACATCTCATCTGCTATCCACGATGAAACGCTCTAAAAAAAAGACATTGACTTTGGCATCCCACTTTCGCAAAATGATAATACGTCCTCTTGGTCAAGATTTGCATCCCATCAAGATAGTTTTGTCATTTCCTACGAAATTGCCCTAACAATAGCAGATTGCCCTGGCAATAGAGCCACATTCTATTATAAAATTTCTTCAAACTTCCAAGTTACGTGGGATAAATACAAACGCAACAATAGGAGAAAGTGTAAAACTTAACTGCAATAGAAGAGAATGAATTCACTGAGTTTTTGGTCAGCCCCAGCCCACAACTGTGATGGATTCATGGCCACGAGGCCCTCTTTGGTAAGTTACACATTCAGAAGTCCATACCTTCATGCATAATTTTTTTTATCATAAGGGGTGGCCCAGTGATTGACTTGTCCTCGTGCTAAGCATGAGATCTCAAGTTTGTTTTCTCCCCACATTCTTTTGTGACCAGCCATTATTTATATAAATGCATGAAATTTACATAATTAGTGTGGACGGTGACTTTGCACTAGCTTAAAAGATTAGCCGGCAAAGGCCTAGACACTTTGTAGCAAAAAATAAAAAATAAAAAAATTTTGCACTTCTGTTCATTGGTACTTGAAACAAAGGTAACCATCCCTTGATATCACAAACATCATCAAAAAGAAGAAATTAATCCTCTGTATGTTAATCTTCTGCATTATTCTGAAACCTAAACAGCAAAACCCTACATCACCTTCACAACTACAGATTCCCATTTTCAGGTAAACCGGGATACCATTTGGCTATGAGGCCAATGGTTTGTTCTTAATTTTTACCCCTCTCCTTTTATAATCACGGACAACAATGTTTCATTATTTTGAAATTCACACTATAATCATATACAATTCACTAGTTATGCAACCAAATTATCTAGACAAATTCCAGCTAGTTCTTGATCTGAGATTGGAGGTGTAACTACTAGCTAGCCGAATGGATGTAAATAGTTGAAACATTAATGGTATGTTTAATTATTGAATTTGTCATAAAAATAAAATAAAATAAAATTATTTATCCATGTCGAGATGCAACGACTAGCTAGCCGAAGGAATGTAAATAGTTAAAACATTAATGCTATGTTTGGATATTAAATTTGTCTTAAAAAAAGAAAATAAAATTATTTATACATATCGAGATGTAACTACTAGAATTGAGCCTTGCAACAAGGAACCTAAACAAAAGAACAGAATCGTAGCCTTCAAGCTGACGTCTGAAGATCTCACTCATAATTCCGAATGGATGTAAATAGTTGAAACATGTTACGTTTGGATATTAAATTTTTTATAAAAAAATAAAATTATTTATACATATACATTTTTTTTACTGGCAAACCAAATAAAAAATTATTTTTTGATGGATATCATTCATTTTCCTACAAAAAATAAATAATTTTTTTTTTTAATTTTTTTCACTTTAATTTTTTTTTTAATCTTTCCACTTCCCACTTCTTTTACCACCCTCAAATTCAAGATCCAATAATGTGGGACTTTCAATCTGATTCTAACTTTGGGCTCAAAAAGCTCCTAGGCACCTGGCCCAGGCTAGGACTAGGGAATATCTAGCTGAGCCCTCCCTTCCAAAATTGAATGTAAAGTTTTTATTTTACTTTCTTTTCTTTTGTACCTTAAATGAAGAAAGGTATCAATTCTGAATCCAAACTATTGGAAACTTGGTGGTACAAAACAGGACCAAAAGTCCTCACAGAATTCACCTTAGGCAGGTGGGGCTGCAGCAGTTAATGCTTTTGTTATAATTAAATGTCTCTCATGTTTCTCTAAAGCTATTTTATGAAGGACACCAATCTCTCCCTCTCTCTCTCTCATCAAGTGGAGTGGAGAGTGCACAGCCCCCAGTGTCCCACCTTCAATGGTAAAACATGGTGACCCCACTAGTTGTGACTGGTGAGAGACAGAGATGGAGGGTACAGCACACAAACATTTTCTCTTTTGCTCCATTTGTTTGCTTTATAAGAAAATTTTGTTGGAAAGTGTCTTCCTCTATACTCATGTCTACTTGATAGCTAGAGGTGAAAAAAAAAAAAAAAAAGGCAGGGTTTGCCTTTCTTATGTGAGGGAGTGGGGGAAGAGGGTAAATTTTTTATGTTTGGCCTTCAAGAAAAGTTCTCCCCAAAGCTATGATGGAAAGGAGACTGGAAAAGGATTACCACTTATTGTTGGCCCTTGTCTTTGCTAGGTTATTTTCACAACCGTTGTGCCATTTATTTACCTTAATCAAGTTTGCCCTCAAGTGAAGGATCAATCTCTTTTGTGCTTTTTCAATTTTTAACAACTCTTAAGGAAAAGAATTTTCTGCAGTATCAGAATTCCGACTATCGTATATATGTGACAATATAACAACCGATCACATGTTAAAATTCTTCAAGTCTTCCTCTAATTTTAGTTTTACATGCACTATGTAATTGTCAACGTTAACTAAAAAATATATTTTTAAAATTTTTCTCTCTCTTTTTTAATAATTTTTTACACATAGATAATGTCAGGGATTGCCAAGTACTTGGAGAGCAGGATGCCCTGCTGCATGCCGAGTTTACAAGAAATCCTTACCTCCCCCCATCAGTTTCTTAATGAGAAAGTTTGTACTATGAATTATAAGTTATATTTGATGGTATATTACATGTGACTTAGGCTTTGAATTGGCATCAATAAATGGATCAGATCTCTGCCAAGCTCATAAACTACTTCCCGTTTTACCCTACCGGATGTGGTGCATAATGGAAGAATGGGAATCGAAAGACAAAATAAGCATTTCTACTCTTAGTAGAACTCTTGAGTTAATTTGTGGTTAAGTGTTATTTTGAAAAGGCAAATGTAGGTAAGCATAGATAGAGTTGTACATCTTTCCGCAGAATTAAAAAAAGAAAAAAAAAAGAAGAAAAAGATAGAGTTGTACAATATTATGAAGTGTAAAAAATTAAACCCCACATTTTATACAATTCATCGGTTATGGTGGACTTTGTTGATTGGCTACCAACGAAAGACAGCTTGTGTAAAGAGAGCTAGAGAGGGGCGGATGGTGGTCTAGGAGTAGGAGATGAGGTATAAGGTGTCTTTATTAAAGGGAGAGATGGATAAAGAGAAAAATGACTTGGTTACGACATCTCCACCACCCATCACGGCCGCTTCAGAGCATCTTTGGAACTTAGGTGAAGATAAAAGAAAATAAAATAAAAAATATTTTTTTATTTAATTTTATATAAAAAAATAAAAAATATATATAAAATAAATAAAATAAGAGAGAATGATTTAAATTTTTTTTTTCTTTCGTTTCTTTCTTAGGTAAAATCAAACAAGAGAAAGAAGAGAACATTTTAAAATTTTCCTTCCTTTCCCTCCTCGAAATTCCAAAGAATTTAAGTTTCAAGTAACAGGAATTTTGATAGAAAGAGCTGATATGAATGAAATTACATGTGGAAAGATCTGAGTGGTGGACGTGTTGAGATTTTGAGGTTAGTGTAATTACCCAAAAACCAAAGAACAAAAAAAAAGTGAAAAAGTGGTTCACGGGTTAAATCCTTGGATTAGTATTTCAATGGAATGCTTGCTTGCTATGGGAGGTATCACAGACTTTAGATGCTTTATATAAATGTCAAAAAATTGGGTTGGGCTATCATTATTTGTTACTTTAGCTCTCATGAAGAATAAGACCAATGAATCAAGGGAATTGATTCCTTGTCTCCTCCTATAATTCCTTCTTTTACTTTTCTTTCTATGCATTCTTCCATGATATGATCATTTTCGTATTAGTGGCTTGGATTTTTTTTTCTCTCTTTAGACTCATCTAGAAAATTTCAAATGCCTGCAATCATTCGCAGATCATAATTATCAGTTTAGTTCAAGAGACATTAGCAAGAGTTGATTCTCAATTTCAACCCCACATTTCTAGGTTATCCATGCAGGTTTCCGGCTTGCGTATATTTAGGATTACGTAAAGTGGGAGAATATAAATATTATAGTTTAATGTTGCATTTTAGGATGGTATTTGCTCATTTCTATTATCAAGTGATATTAATAGTTTACCAAAGCAATGAAATATGACAGGCCAAGCTGAAATTTAGAATTAATAACCCATCAAAACCTATGAAATTGTGTATAGCTTTATGAACATAAAGCTATATACATAAAGCATGGTAATATATAGGCTTATTTCAAGTTTTTTTATTTAACTTTTTTGGTTTGGCTTATAAGAAATTTTTTTTTTCAATTTTTTTGTTTTTATTTGCTTTTTTGCTAGTCTTAACTTATAAAATATTTTTTTGTTTATAATCTAAAAAAATAAAATTAAAAAGACTAAAAAAATTGTACCGAATGAGCCCATAGTGTCCATTTGGATTAACTTATTTACTATCTTAACTAATTAGTTCTTTAATTAAAATTAAGATTTATTTTTCTTACGGGTTTCCAAGTTATGTTTTTTAATTATTTATTAAAATGAACAATAAAAAACTAAAAAGTACTTCAATAAACTGACAAATATTTATGTCTTTATAGTTTATACTTTGTAGAGAGAGAGAGAGAGAGAGAGAGAGAGAGCGAATCGGGATGGGGGTGGTAAGGGCATAGCAAACGACAGAGAGCGATCCAAAGAATTTAATGCAATCGGATATGGAGAGAGAGAGAGAGAGGTCAGATTATGTAAAAGTAAGTAAATAAAATAATGAATTTTCTTATGTGGTTTTTCAGGTGTATGTCCTCCTCGGCTGGATTCGGTGTACCCATCTCAATTTGCAAGTTATTTTAAGGAACATCAACGGCCAAAAGTCGAAAATATGTATGCACTTGAATGTACCCTAGAGATGTCCTCCCTTGTGGGTGAATTGGTTATTGTTTAATTTAGTATTATTATATATTAATATTATTTGTTTTTACACCTCATCAGGCCCAAAACATCTCTGACAAGAAAATGCCAAAAGGCATCTTCACAGGGACCTTGAAGACCTAAATGAGGTCTCTACAGCCTTACACTACACAACACAATTCTCTCTCCTTTCACTGTTTTGTCACTATCCTCCGCCTATTTGAAATTGTATAAATGAGGGAACCCCATTCCAGTAATTGAATATATATATGTGTATAATTTCTTTGCTAGGAGCTCTGTGTGGAACTTTGAGGGGAAGGAAGGAGTAATAATATTTTTTTTGGTACTTAAAATATTTATGCAAAGAAATTACTTTTTACATTTATTAAAAAACATTGTCTTTGAACACAGACAATCAACTGCAAAAAATTTCATCACATTTATGTCAGGATTAAAATTTAAGTCACACCACTTACTCTGTACATTGAAAAATAGATTTAACCTCACTAAGTAACTACAGAGACTCAAAAATTAAAAAAATTTATTTTTCTTCTCGCTTTCTTTTTTTTTTTAACCATTATCTTACTTTATTTTTTTTCTTTTCTTTGAATTTTAAATAAGAAAAAATGAGTTTTTTTTATAGTTTCTTTGCAAAACTAAAACATAGGGAAAAAAAATTTATATTCCTTACAATTTTTTTCCCACTTCATTTCTCTTCCATTCCTTTCTCTTTTCAGTTCAATTTTCAATTTTTTTTTTATCTTTTGTTGGTTTTTTGAAGTGCAAAATTTTTCAGCGTTTAAAATGAAAATTATAATGTTAGGGCATATTACACTAACAACCCCCAAGATTCTTGACAGTACAAGAACACTCTCCAAGTTTTTAAGATAATAGTAACACGCTTCACTTTAGCTAAAAATATGCAATAGCACTCCATGCGTTTTAATGAAAAAAATAATGTAGATGCATTTGTGAAAGACCAAGATTTTTTTGTTATTATTTTTAATATTGTTTTGTAGATCTTAATCAAACTGATGAAAAAAAATTTGACACAACCAACAAGATTTTTTTATGTAATTATGGAAAACCTGAGGATCTGTTAACGTAACTTTAGACTTACTAGATACAAGAAGAAAATAAAATTAAGCATTTTTGGGTGTTTTAAATTTACACATTTTCTAATCTTGTGAATAAGCCTTTAGGTATGGTCCCTTTGACTTCTTTGGAAGGCCGCCTTTTTTATTAGTTTGTACTCATGAATCGAGGTTGTGGGTCAATTCTAAAACATTAACAACAATCCCCCCCCCCCCCCCGGGGGAAAAAAAAGACATATGAGAAAAAATGCAAACTTTACAATTTTTTTGAAGTGATTTAGTCCTGTTAAAACACCAAGTGACTTTATTTCTTTACTCATATAACTTGAGGGTGTTGTGACTGTTGGTATAGTAAGGCTACATAGTGATTTAGGAGCATGAGATAATTTTTTTCTTTCTTAAAAAAAAAAAGGCCTTGAACCTATTCCATGTTTGTAATAGGCATAGATTCAATCAACATGCCTTAGGCAAATAGATCCATGTTTCCTCCTCTTTCTAGGCATCAACCACCCCTTCAATAAGAGCAAGAATTTGAACAAAAACAAAGGAGCAATGTTTGTTATTGAGAGGTCTCTGCCTATAGTTTCCCAAGGGCTTTTAGCCAAAAAGAAAGCCATCAATTTCTCATAAATAGAACAATAGCTTGAAAAGGAAAATTGCCCTTTGGTTGGGCATCTCATTCAGTCATTGTCTCAAGCAGTTCTGCACTGTGCTATTCCTTTTCACAGAAGAAATGTATTGAAACATATGCCAATACTTGCAAAAGAACACATAAACAATGTTTGCTAATACCTCTTTGCTTTGCTAAGAAAACCCAAAAAAATAGATGAGAGAGAGAGAGAGAAAGAGAGGTGTTAATAAAGGGGGTTGTTAGAAACTACGTACAAAAGGAGAACCAAGCAACTGGCTGTTGGCATCTTGCAGTGACCTGTGAGGCTGTGACACATGATCTGCCCCATGAAAAAAGGCAATGCTATAAACAAGAAAAAAGTAAAAGGTCGGGTTTTGCAAGGTAATTATAGGCTTGAAAAGAAAAGCCAGTACAGTCCACCAGAGTCCCTGACCAGACCCCTCTCTCTCTCTCTCTCTCTCTCTCTCTCTTACAGATTTTGCAAGAAACAAGAAAGACCCAATCCATTTCAACCAAAACCCCTTCTTTATCTCTCATCACCTTCCAGGACTGGGTGGGCTATGATGGAGTGAAGAAGACACAGCTTTCTACCCATTGTCCATACCTCCTTCCCCACAGGGCCATAACCCACTACCGGCAATATCTTTCTCTCTCCTCTCCCTCCGAATCTTTTTCATTTTGATGTTCTCTTCCCCCTCCATTTTTTGCTCAAATGATAAGACTCATGGAAAGTGGGCAAGCGACTTCCTTGTGTTTGGTTTGCTTCGTCAGTGAATCACTGATCCAAATGTTTCCCTGAGAATGGGGTGAAACGAGAGAAAATAAAACAAATCAAAGAAGAGAAAAGGAAAAAAAACAACAATAAACCAAGTGATTCCTTTTCCCTTGCCCCAGGCATATTCGTGCTTCTTTTTCTCTTTTTTTTTGGGCTGCAGTGCTGTATCAGAAAATGAGGAAGCATGGATGGCAGCTTCCTTACCATCCCCTCCAGGTTTATCTCTCTTTCTCTCTGCATATATATATTGTATATACATGTGTATAAATATATATTGCTTTCATTTTGTTTTTAATCCCTCTTTAAATGTTAAAATTTATATCTGCAGGTGGTAGCAGTTGCTGTATTTCTGGCATTGGGGTTTGCTTTCTATGTATTCTTTGCTCCTTTTGTTGGAAAAAAGTTGTTCCAGTATATTGCAATAGGGCTCTACACACCTCTTGTGAGTCATTTCAAATTATTATTAATCCTTGAATTTTTGTTTTTATATGCTTGTTATGTTTGTTTTGTGGGTAAGTTCTGAGATCTGCGTTTTCTCTGCCTGTTGGTGTTCTGATTTATGAGTTTGGTTCTAACCCTCACATCTTTTTCTTTAAATGCGTTTCTTTCCCTTTCTGTTTCATTTTTTTTTTTTTTTTTGGTTTGGATAAATTCTATCTAGAGATTCTGTCTACACGGATCTGTCACTTTTGCTGATAAGGGCAACTGGTTGCTTGTCTTTTTGTTTTTTGTTGCTACTTAACAACCACTAATTTCAGACACAATGGATTTCAAATTTGATCTACTGAAAGATTGGACTTTGTCCCCTGTTTGGCCAAAGGTATAAACCTTGATTCTACTTGTTGGCCTTGAATGTTAAAATCGTACTCTTTGCTATGCAGTGGTTTGACATTGCCCGGATATTGTTGTTGCTTTGTGAAATTAGTTGTTTAAGTACTGGGTTTCATGTGTTTCAGTTTTTGGCATATCTTGTTGTCATGCTTAATCCCAAAACTAAAAAAAAAAAAAAAAAAGATTGGACTTTGTCCACTGTTTGGCCAAAGGTATAAACCTTGATTCTACTTGTTGGCCTTGAATGTTAAAATCGTACTATTTGCTATGCAGCGTTTTGACATTGCCCAGATATTGTTGTTGTTTTGTGAAATTAGTTGTTTTAAGTATTGGGTTTCATGTGTTTCAGTTTTTGGCATATCTTGTTGTTATGCTTAATGCCCAAACTAAAAAAATAAAAAAATCCAATCAATGGTTGTTATATCAATTGGAATCCATGGTTCAGGGCCCAGGTCTGCGTGATTTGGATAATACTAGCTGTTTGTTCATGGCAATTAAACTTAAACGTGTTCCTGACGATTTTGTCACAACTCTAGGTGTAAGTGATCCTTGTAGTTTTGATTATTTGTGTTGAGTTTTGTAGAAAATATGTTTTTCCTTTATTTGACAGCTCTTGCATCTAAAAAAGAATTATCAGGTCCATCAAGGCAAGTACAGCTTCTTGCAGGAAAACAGAAACATATATTCCAATAACACGTCAAGAAAGAATATTGCAGTGAACATTGCATGAATGCAGCTACTTAAAATTACATTACAGTTTACACAATGTTGCTCCCTGTCAATCTAGGATGCTGGGAGGAGAGAATAATAAACAATCATTTTCTATATACCATGCACAAACTGTTTGAGGTCCTAGTTTGTCTGATCACTATTACATTAGAGTATTGATAAGTGGAAAAAAAATGCTCAGCCAACACTTTGAGATGGATGTAAAATAAAAGAAATTCGGAAAACAATTTCCTGTTATATCTTCCAGACTTCATCTGTGAGCTAATTGTGTGAGATTGGAGGTAAATTAGTAGTCACTGAGATGGCGCTAGGTTACCAGAGGTGGATTAGGTGAGGGCGGAGACGGTCTTAGAGGAGGAGAGAATAGTAATGTAGGCATGAGAGCCTTTGGACTAGCAAGATGGAGATTCCTTGAAGACTTTGCATGGTTTGACATTCCGTTAGTGGAATGGTCCTTAATTGGTAGTGAGGATAGTGGAGTCAATGCTCAATATCTTCTGAGATGCTCAAGTGGCAAAGATAGAGGGGGCCTGCTCCTTAGTTATGAGAAAGTATGGAGTACATCACATGTCTCTGTCTCCATCTGGAGATGTCTTCTAGTGGAGATCTCTCTCTCTAAAACTTGTAAAGGTGCAAGTCCTTTGAAGGAGGGTGGGATGAGCGCCATGGCAAATTTTCAATTCTATCCATCAAGTTACAAGACCCTAACAATCTTGTATGAGAGTCATGGGGTGAATCAGGCGCCCCATGATCACAGAACCATTCCAGAGAGGCATTTTAGGCCATGCCATAGAGAGTCCTATCAATTGTAGGAGATGTGTTCTTGGGTGGAGAACCATTTAGATGGGTTGAGGGAAGACCAAGCACATAGGCATGCTTAAGGGGGAAGTTTGCTTGATTGAGGGAGGGAGGTTGAGCATGCTCTATCTTCAGACGGAAATTGCCTCCAGATGCCTTGGCTCAAGGCTGAGGCAGCGGGTGCTGTAGCTTTGACATAGCTCTATAATGGAGGGAGGATTAACACGTGGTGAGAAGTCATTGGTCCAAGTGTTATCTCATGAGATCAACATATGGGAACAAGTCGTATGGAGGAGATGTTGTGCGTTGAGGTGAAGAGGCTTAGCTACGTGCTTTGAAATTGATATGTCAAATATATATAGGAGTAACGTTGAAGTATGTGAACACCTCTGTCATATTGATTGATTATGTGGTGCACATCCACCTTACTTGAGCAGCTTATTTGATAGTTCTAATTGGTTTTCGTTGCAGCAAAATTGTAGTCACGTCCATGATTCCATCAAAATTTAACCATCTGTTAGGAGTACGTTCATGTCTTTATAATGCAATTTTGAACTTCCTGGCATGACAAAGAATCATTATGCACCATGGATTACATGTACAGAAAGTGATACTGTGACTTTCTCGTAAGCAACTTCTGCATACTGAATATTGCAGAATTTAGATTCTAATTGGCTGAATTTACTTCTTTACCCATCTTTTGCATATTAGGTCATGTATGCTTAACCAGTTTATGTTTATTGCAGGTATCTCTGCTAATTAGTAGTTACTGTCAGTTGTTGGATGGTTCTTTGATTCAACTTTAATAAATGGCTCCATATATGCCTGTGTACTACAGCTGTTATCTGCCAAGTAGTGGTGGAGGAAGTTTAGTGTATTGTTTTGGGAACATAAGAGTATTAAATACTCATTGTCATCTTTTTTGTGTGTGCCAAATATTCCGTTGAGTTTACCTTTTTGCTGTGACCAATTTGATGGAATTTATATTAATATTGCCAAATGGCTATGCCAAAAAAGCTCAATACCATTGTTCGCTTTTAATGAGATGAATAAATTACTTATTTTTTAAATACCTTGGATTTCTTAATGCCAATTGAGGGGATCGTGTAATAACCAAATTCGTTTCTATGCATAGTTAAAGATAGTTCTCTTTTATAATACTTCACAAGTCAAATTAAGTATGATCACTAGAAACTGACAACTCACACCATTCCTCTTTATTGAATTTTCTCCCATTTTAATGCATGCTTTCCTCTTTATGAAAATTTGCATAATTTCTTTGCAGATAATATGTGCCTTCAGCCTATATATTTGGTGTGCGGCAGCTGATCCTGCAGACTTGGGAGTCTTCAAGTCCAAAAAGTATCGTAAGGTTCCAGACAGCAAAAAGCATGCTCGGCTCAAGGAATCTAAATTAGATGGTGAATCAACTTCATCAATACAGGATGCAAATGCTGCAACAGTTGGAGGGAAACCTATGGATAAATGCACAGAGGATATGGATACTGCAGCAGAAGGTTGTACAACTGAAATTGAGAAGAAGAATGCATCGTCTCACCATTCGTCTTGTTTTACAGCTCTGTTGGCTTTCATTCCTTGTGCATTCTTTTGCAACTGCTCAAGTTCTCATGAAGAGTCCTCTGAACAACAACTGAGCGAAGATGGCATGTTTTACTGTAGTTTGTGTGAAGTAGAGGTGTGTAGAGCATCTGACATAAATGAGTTGTCTTAGTTGCCTTTAAATTGTTGTCAAAATGCTGTATTTGTTGTATCATGAGGAGAGCTCAGTAATTCTGTGTAATTCGTTGTCCAAATGCTTTACTTGCCCTGATTGCACACACTGCTTACCTTGCAGGTTTTCAAGTACAGCAAACATTGTAGAGTTTGTGACAAATGCGTAGATCGTTTTGATCATCACTGCAGGGTATTTCTGTGTCTTTAATTTGGTCGGATTTCTCCTCCTTATTTTGACAGATCTCTTATGCATTTTTCATCTCTGGTTTTGTAGTGGCTCAACAATTGTATAGGCAAAAGGAACTACCGGCAGTTTTTCACCCTCATGGTTTCTGCCCTTCTCTTGGTAAGCATAGGTCTCCATCCCTTGCCTTGGAAACCTTGCAGTGCTCTAACAGCCTTGCACATATCCTTCTCCTATTGTGCCCCAGTTTACTCAGCTTCCAGTCTCAAAAAAGAGCCCAACTCTCTTTACTCTTTGTGCAAACAGATCCAAACTCTGTTCTGACCAATTTTCTGATCTCTATTTAGAAATCTGAGTACTGAGCACGAATGAACTTCTGTAATATGCAAAATAGATGCTGGTACTGTTCAGAAATCCAAAATTAATTTTTTGGCGTCAAATGACAATATTATTAATCCAGGATGACGATATATTTTACATTTCCCAAGCATAGTATTCTTATTCTTATTGTCATTACTAGTTAAAGCTCAATTATCCCTCCTGCTCAATTGTCCATTGTCCATGGTAGATCCATGATTAGTTTCCAAACTCTTCACCTATCTTTCATGTCAAATATTTTTAAGTCCTGAATTTGCTACCGACAACAGACATGCCAGAACCTGGAGGTCTCCTCGGAGTAAGCATTTTATTTTCATGTCATTTTTCATTTTAATTGACTATTGACAGGTATATACATGGTTTGTGCACCTTGGACTTGAGATTGCAGCTTATACTTCAGTGGTCAACTGGAATCTTCATAATGATCTGCTGTTTTCTTGAGCACAAGAGATTCTCTGTGGACATCGCCACGAAGTTGGGAAGCAGTTTCACTATGGTGCCCTTTGCTCTTGTGGTGGTGAGCATTTTGTTCTTTTTATTGGCCTTCTATATTAAGATGTTTCAGCTATTGTTGAATTTAACTTCATGGGTTTGCTCATACCGGTCAACCTTAGAAATTTGGCCAACTTTTGCAAAATAAAAATCAAGGAAAAACATTTCACCTAATCTTGATATCTAACACTACTCGTATTTGTAACGAAGTGTAAAATTTGCATTGTGACAGGCAGTATGCACTATCTTGGCTATGATTGCCACCCTGCCACTAGTTCAGCTTTTCTTCTTTCACATTCTTCTCATAAAGAAGGTAACCCGGAAATCATCTTTTACTTCCAATCATCTGGATTGTTTCTTAGTTACAATACTTCTTGTTGCAACATTTGTAAAATCCGTATTCCATTGTCCTTTCTCACTGTTTTTTATTGTTCACGAGTCAAGATGTAGATCATGGATATTTTTCTTTTTTTTTTTTTTGAAAAAAGAAAAGTGAAGAAGTAAATCATCACCAAATAATATAAAAAAGAGAAAGAAAAAGAAAAGAGAATATATTAACTGGCCAATTGCTTGAATGCTTGTGTTGCAGGGTATCAGCACATATGATTACATCATAGCTTTGAGAGAGCAAGAGCAACAAGGAATTGGCGGTCAGCAGAGTCCTCAGATGTCACCGGCCAGCTCCCTCACTGGGTTGAGCAGTGCAAGTTCCTTTAATACTTTCCGCCAAGGCGCATGGTGTACTCCTCCGCGCCTGTTCCTTGAAGATCAGGTATGATGACTCAGGCATTCTTATAATAGCTTAGATATTGATTAACTTGTTGAGGCATAGGTTCTACAGATATAGTGCTTACCTCAAAACTGTTCTTGATTTGTTGGATAAAGAAAATCTTTAATCAACGTCTCTGTGTATTTCCTGCATTTATTATTGGCGTAATTACACTTTTAGATGATCCCTTGTTGTTTAAAAATGAACACATAATCTCCATATGACTGTAAAATGACTGAAAAAACTGTTAATGGCGATTTTGTCACAAAGATAATTTCGTCATTTTATCTCTCTAAAATGGAACATCAAAAAAAATAATTTTATTCTTTTATGTCAAAATAAAAAGTTGTCTTTTGCAGGAATATTTTTGTTATTTCACCAAATCTGTCATGGTTTCATTCGTTTTGCAGATAAATGCAAACCATAAAAAGGTTATGTGTTTATTTTTAAATCACAAATGGATCATATGATTTTTGCTTGGACTATCAGGGGTAAATTGTGCATTTACGCCTTAATTATTCCTGCCTTGAGAGTATATTGTTTTGAGATTGTTACAGTCATTTAACCAGGTTGATGCTTTCCTAGTTGCATTGATCTAACTAGAGCTGCTGCTTGTGCTTTTTGTTTCAGTTTGATGTGGTTCCTCCAGATACTGGATCTGTTAGTTCATTAGGCAAAAAGATGGTGGTTGAGGAGCCAATCAAGAAGAAGAACCCCGCAGCTGTAAAGATCAGTCCATGGACGCTAGCACGCCTAAATGCAGAAGAGGTTTCAAAAGTAGCTTCAGAGGCAAGAAAAAAGTCCAAAATCCTGCAGCCTGTGGTGAGACGGGAAGCTCCTTTCGGCCTCGAAACAGACAGCAGCTTTGGCAGCAGTGGCCGGCGAATGGGCCCAAAACCTGACAGCAGTAGTCGAAGGCGAGCTAGTAAGCGGGTTCGCCTCCCGGCCGATCTACCACTTGACGCCCTGACAGATGTTTCAGCTAAATCTGCTGACGGCCATGGAAATGATCTCATCCCCGGGACTTCAACCAGTTTGGCCCCTCTACAGCTTGAAGCCAGAAGTGCTTTCCGAACAAGCCAAGCTATGTCCAGCTCAATTGCCATTGTTGCTTCCTCTCCTGAGAGCAGTTTGGATTCCCCTGATCTAGACCCATTCCGGGCCTCCTCGTCAGGCGTTGAAGAGGCACGACGGCTCGCAAGTCTATCAACTGCTGGTGCAGCTGCTCAGAAGGAAATCCCAATGTCTAGGTCAACTAGTGACGGCTATGAAGCATCTGGCGGGGAAGATAGTGACCGAGTTCCTTCCAGGACTGTGCAGAGATCAACAGACTGGAGTAACCCTATTTTCAGCTCTGACCGGGATGAGAGGGTGGTGAGATTGATGGCTTCGACTTCCTGTAGCCAGGCTAACAATAGAAATCTTTGAACAAGTGAAGTTCTAAGATATTTGGATTGCTTTGATTCCATCTTGGGTAGAGGTGGCCTTGAGATCTCGGAATTCAGGAACATAATTTTGTTGGCTCGAGCTTGATTGCAGCCTGGGTTCATCCATTCTTGCCATCAGGACCGATCAGGAGGTGAGATTAGATCTGTATTTGCTTACAGAGAAGCTCGATCCTCCTCTCCGCACAGGTTTCTGTTTCAGGATGTGTGCTTGTGAGCTTATTCTTCTGAAGTGTAATTTTGTAACTATCCACCTTTTAGTGTAGAAAGCAATAGGCTTTTGCAATGTTTAATCTGTCTTTGACCTTTTCTTACTTTTTGTCATTAAATTTTTTTAATTTTATTTTATGGGTGTGGTGTGGTGTAGAATTGAGTGCCAACATATGCTGGGTAACAAATGAGAGATGCATTGGAGAAACTAAAAAGGGGAGCTAGGTTTCAGCGGTCAAAAGCAGTTTGAAGGACATGGAAAATAAAAGACGTGGAAGAACCCAAGGACCATTCACTGCTCCTCTCAATGCCTTGATTAATTTAGGCAACATAGAAAATTTAAGCACATATTTTATAACATTGATATTGAGTTAATGTTATGATTTTCTTTCATTTACAATTTGAGAATTATTATTCAAGTTTTTCCATGACCTCATTAGCACAAATTCCTAGAGCCGCCACTAAACTTTGGTACATTAGTACACCCAAAACAAAATTTATACCATGATTCATGAGTTTTGCAACACTCACTAAGCAATTCAATTTAGAATTTCTTCATCTGAAATTGAGCCATCATGTTTCTTATCCTCAATGAAATCCTTAATGAAATGTCAGTTTGTTACGGTGAAGAGAGACTTTTGTTGTGACATTTGGCAGTCATCTTCTTTTTTTTCTTTTATTTTTTTGACTAGTAAAGGCAATTTCATAAGAAAGGCACCGAGGGGTACATACCACTACCACCCATGTACATTAAAAAGGAAGCAAAACAAAAGTGCTATACCATGAATACATTGGCATTCCTCAAAAGACTACTAAATCTAAAATTTGGTCCAATGATGGATTTAAAACGCCTGAGAACCAACTATACAAAAGAGAGAGAAATTTGCTGTTTAAGCAGAAAATAGGCTCTTCCGACCCGTCAAAAGTCGTCCAGAATTTTCGCAAGATTTTCTATTTCTACATCTCACAAAAAACCGAGCTTTCTGCCTTCTTTTCCCTACTTTATCCAGGTTATTAAATCAGAAGAATTAGATAGAATAATACTCTAGGACAAATAGCAGCAGTCATGGTTTACATTGTCCATCTACAGTGAAGTGAAGCTCAATATCGACACTAACTAATCTGGCACCATCAAAATATGGACCTCTAAAAACAATTTCTCATAACGTTGGTCTGAAGAAATAGGAGAATTGGCTTCCGCATTCTCCAAATGAGCTTCTACATGCAACGAGATGCTCCCAAATGTCATTGAAATGATGTGCGAAATGTCAAGGCAGCCCTAAAAAACTGACCTGGCTTTTACGCCAAAAAAGCTAATTTTTTTTGGCTTTTTTGCTTCTTATCTTACCTTTCTTATAAAAACAAAAAAGCCAAAAAAAATTGGCTTTTTTTGCTCATAAGCCAAAAAATTCAACTTGAAAAAAGCTCAAAATAAGCTTCACCAAACGGATGGTAAAACCTCCAAGAAACCTACAAGAAGCAGCACCTTCAACAAGAAAACTAACAGGCCAAGTTTATAGAGCCAAAAAAGAAAAGAAAAAAGAAAAGAAAAACAAGAATTCATTTCTTAAGCATCGTCTTGACCTCAAGTAGAACCACAACAAGCTCAATAGCACAACATCCACCTTGTATTGACTAACTCCTAGGCAAGAGAGTTGTGACAACTGCACTAGCATCATATGTTACAAGAGATATTTGCTTCAGGCTTCCCACACCTTACACAAATGTCTATAATTGAAACCGTGCGCTCCATTTGATAAAGAGGTTAAAGATTTCCCTTTTTTTTTGTTCCTTTCTCCTTGTTCTTTTTCCTGAATTTATTGTCATGTAATGTTAATAACTTTTAAGTTGCTTAAAATGAGATAAGATCCTGTAAACTTATAAGTGCACCATGTATCCTCTAAAGCACTTTTGCTCATGGTCATACTATAATCGTACTTTGCAGCATAACACAGTACTATTCCATTTGATGTGGATACTTAAGTTGATGTGTATAAAGTTATTCTGAATGACAAAAAAACAAAGATGGTTAAAGAGTTTGATTCTGATTTTCTATTAGATCCATTCATTGGGAAACAAAAAGCATCACAGTGGCTCACAATTGCAAAAATGCCATTGCCACACCATTCTGTACAAATTTTCTCTATAGAAAATTCTGCATGCTTAGCATTTTCTTTTTTCTATTAAGGTACCTGGTTTCACAACTTTCACTGCCAGTCCAATTATGGTTGAGATTGTATCTCAACTTGTTCAACAAATTCTTAGCTTACAGTGATATTTGAAATTCACATTGGTAGCATGACAATGGGGCATCACAATTGTCAAGACATAAAATAGAAATAAGGTTATAATGAAATCCTGACAGCATTTACAGCGTTTGGTTTAAATGCTTCCCTAAAGCTCAACAGGGGAATTCCAAATCTTATAGTAAACACAATGCAGTCATCTCATCTCTCTAGACATAAAAGAATAAATTCAAGTTGACCATATTATTTATAAGCATTGTCAAGCTTTAATGAACTGAAAATCAATAAGAGATTCAGAATATCCACACTACTATATTTTTCCACATCATATCTTGGGTTTCATACATAAAGACTAACAAACTACAGTAGATAAACATACAGCGACCAATCAAAGCCGTAAGTAAGATTAGTCACATGACAAGCCACTAACCTCAAGCTTGGGCAACAGAGACAACATGAGGAACCTTCGCATCATCATCGAAAGACAAACTAACGTATTCTTGAGCGAACTCCTCAGCAATCTCCCAAGCCAATTCTCCATGCAATGCTTTGCAATACATATATAACACAGTATTGGAGGCCGTGTTTTGAAGCATTAGCGTAGTCACAACAATCGATCCCAGCACGCTCTGCAGAACGAAGGAAGAACACTCCCACACATCACTGAAACTGCCCGAGGTAGTTCCTGACCAATACCACACAAAAAATCCAATCACAGTCCCGAAATACAGCAACAAAGACAATGACACCATTCTCATCCCCTTCACTAAATAACTGCTCCGCCGCAAAGGTTCGAATCCCCATTTCGATTCCACCACCACAATCACACACGCCAATACCCAATTCACTTGCAGATGAACTAACACCGATAACAGAATTATTGAAAGCACAATGCAAAAACCCAGAAAATAATTCGACTTGTAATCGACCACAAACCCTAGAACTTCAACCCCTCTGGTCACGAAAACCAGAAAAAGCCCAAAAAGGGCAGAAACTAGTACCACCACAATTTGGGAGACGATTGTGGTGACGACGAGGGGTATGAATGAAGAGGCTAACGATTTGATAGCGGAGGCGAGTTTGACAGGCCTACCGTCGAACCCGTGGTAGGTGCTGTAGGTGATGGTGCCGACGGCGCAGAGAGAGATGAGGAGGACGAATAGGGTATAGATGAGAGGGAAAGCTAGGGTTTTGAGGTCGGTGGTGGTGGGGATGTTGTGAGCGTGGCGGAGGAGGATTTGGGTGTGTTTGGCTTCGGATTCGGAGAGGGTGATCTCGAGGGTGGGGTAGATGATGATAGAGAAAGAGAGCGGGAAGAGGAAGAAGACAGAGAGGGCGAGGAAGTGGCGAGAGTGGGCTTTGATGATCCGCTTCGATTCGGAGAGGACTCCCCAGAAGTTGAGGGTCGGGGACAGCGTCGCCATGGCAATGACTATTCTAGAGATAGAGATAGAGATAGAGAGAGAGAGAGAGAGCAGCGTAAGTTTTTGCCTAAACCAGTGTTAGTTTTTAAACTTGATTACTTAACTCAAGTAATTTCAACCTTATTTAGCAAGTACAAGCTAACTGAAAAGTTGTCTCAAAAACATGACTTCAGCTTAAAAGTTATATTTTTAAAACACAATTTTTATAGAAATCTGAAAAAATTTTAAACAATAAAAGTTGTATAACTTCAGGCCTGAATATATGTTTTCAAATCACAATATTTTGTGTAACTTTGAATTTGGTAAATAAATTTGAAATATTATCTCGTTGGGTAATGTTTTTTTTTTTTTTTTAAATAAAAATTAAAAAAAGGTGTTTGTTTAAATTTTTTTTTAGTTTTTTTATAAAATTAGAAAAAAAAAACTAAAAACATTAAAATAGGTATATTTTCTCTTACCAAAACATTAGTTTAGTATTATTGGCACAACGATAACCTATAAACGCTCATCATCAAATTACAAAAAATACACAGCAAAAACACACAATAAAAACAAACAACAAAAAATAAAAACTGACAACATTATCAAACGAACCTTACACTTAGTAATTAAGTTTAAAAGTAACCCTAATTTTGTAAGGGGAGAGTTCAATTGGGTCATTGATGGGGAAATTATTCAATAATATTAAAACGTATTGCCTCTTTACTCATTCTCCCACTGCATAGGAGTTAGGTACCCCGCAAAGGAACCTCATTATTTTATGAGAGTTATATAATGCAGTGAATAATGAATAACTTCTAAATTGAGTAGAACATAAATTTAAATTATAGTTATTGGGAAACTCGCTTCTCATATGGTTTTAGGTTACGTTTCAAGTTTTTGTTTTCATGCCTAATTTATTTGCAGTAATGCTATTTTAGCTGGTTAACTATAAGCTCTTTTGGATGTAGCTTTATTAAGCAGTTATGAAATATTTTTTATTTTTAATGGTTTTTTAATCATTTTTTTTTTGTGATTATGAATTTTGAATTTAAAAAAAAGGGACTAAGCTGGAAAATTTTATTGTATAAGCTGCTCAAACAAGCTACATCTAAACAAGCTCTAATTACTTTAATTTTTTGACAGAATGCTCTAATTGCGTTTTAATGAAACCTGTTCAAGTTGGGGTAATCATATTCCTGCAGAAATTGGCCATTGAGCCATCGGTCATTTAGTTAATTCAAATTAATTTAAAAAAAAAAAGGGAAGGCTCCCACAAAAATGTCTAAGATTTCTTAAATGGTCAAAACTTTTTGTTTTTGGTAGCATCATTTTTTTTTTCTTTCTTTTTAATGGAAATTTCATTAAAAACCAAAGGCACTGCTACAAGCTTCTAACATTTTCGTCTCAATCACAAAATAAAAGAGAGACTTCAGTCTCCTTGCCCGAACCCTCTCTCTCTCTCTCTCTCTCTCTCTCAAGATTTAAAGAGGCTTTAAATAGGGGTTTAACTAGGGTTTGATGTATGCATCATTCTCCTCAAATGCGGAAAAATTATTTTGGTGTTTGACATTCAAATCTTAGTGGAAACCCTTCAAAATATATTTTAAGTGAAGTTTGTCTAATTGAATAAATTAATTTCATTTTTAACATTCAAATCTTAATGGAGTAAAATTATTGCTACGTTAGCACCGTCCTCTTTAATTTTAATTTTCTGTTAATATGTGCTCTTAAAAAATATTTTAAATATATATTATTTAATTGTATAAAATATTAAAATACAATCAAACAAAACATGTTTACAATATATTTAATGGACAAAAGTTCCCACCAACCTTACTTAAAGTAAAATATCAAATACTCATAGTAACTTATTAGATACAAATTGTTTGCAAATGATTACCCCCCTCCCTCTCCCTCTCTCTCTCTCTAAGTATAGAGAGATGCACATTTTATGCTGCGTCGGTGTCTTCTGTATTGCGTTTTACTGTATAAGAGGTGATACTGTGCAACGTATCGCCGTATCTCCGCCATGAGAGCTTTCTCCAACGCCTTCCCCTTTCACGTGACTCCGCTTCCATCGCCGCGTGCTTATCGCCCTCCATTCATCTCTTCCAGGTACAACCTTTCTACTGTACCCATTATCCTCAGGCCCTTCACACTTTCAGATCCAGCCCCCTCTCTCTTTGTACATGTATATATGTAAGTGTTTGTTCTGTATCAGTTAAAGCCTCATGGAGATAACCATTCGATCTTCATTTACAGAGGTACGCTTAGAAATGTATTGGGTTCGGTTCTGATTAGTGATATGAATGAACATTTTAAAATTTCAAGTAATTGCTTGTGAATTGTTGAGTAGTTAGATGAATTATGGATTGATTTATCTTGGGCAATTCATTGTCTTTGTTGAATTTCGGGCAAAAAATGGAAGCTCCTATTGGAATTAGTCCTAGAAAGGTGAAGCATGATGACTCAGATCTTCAGAATTTTCAACTTGAAACGTTGGACCATAGCGGTCGATCTGATCATCACTTTCGTTCGATGAGTGCATTAGAGATTTTGAGAGAAACGGTTCGAATTCTTCGGTACAATTCAATGCGTTTCAAGGGGATAGCAGCATTGGTCATATGCCCAGTTTCGGCTGTTCTTTTATCCAATGTGTTGGTCGATCAGTCCATTGTGAAGAGACTGACTATAAGGCTGTTGTTAGTTGCCAAGTCCAGTGGACTTCCTCTCAGGCCTTTTATCAAGCAGCCGTGCCAGAAGTTTTCTGAGATGGCCATTTCATCCACAATGTGCTTCCCTTTGTACATCACATTGTCGCTATTGTCAAAAGCTGCGGTTGTTTACTCCGTGGACTGTACTTATTCAAGAAAGAAATTCTGACACATCCGAGTTCTATGTAATGGTTACCAAGATTTGGAGGAGTGTTGTTTCGACATACTTGTGGGTATGTATGGTGATTGCTGGTTGCCTCACACTGTTTCTTGTTCTCCTTGCAGCTGTGAGCATCTTATTTTCCATAATTGGGTTTGCTTCCGATATAATTGTTTTTCCTGCAATGATGGTGGGGCTGATCTTCTCAGTCATGTTTGCAAATGCTATCATAATTTGCAACATTGCTATTGTGATCTCTGTACTGGAGGATGTTTCAGGCCCCCCAGGCATTGTTGAGGTCTAGTGTATTGATTAGGGGCCAGACTCAGGTGGGTCTTTTGATATTTCTTGGATCAACGATTACTATGGCATTTGTGGAAGGGTGGTTTGAGCATTGAGTGAAGACGTTGAGCTAGGGAGATGGGTCTTTGAGGATATGGGAAGGGCCTCTTTTGGTGCTTATGTATTCATTTGTGGTGCTTATTGATTCCATGATGAACGCAGTTTTCTATTTTAATTGTAGATCTTACAGTATGGAAGCTTCAAATGGAGAATGTCAATCGGTTTTAGAAGCCATAACAGTTTCCTCTGGGCTCTATGGACATTCAATGGGATCTTGTATATGATCTGAAAGGCTTTCTATAGAGTAAATGACAAAAAACATGGGTGCTGCGATGAGGACATGAAGATGTTCTTGTCAATCTTGCATTCTTGAGCTGCAGATGATGAATATTGTATTGATGAACCTTCCCAAGTTCCCATAAAGGCAGGCATATAACCTTATGTGGCTCTCAAGTCTTTGCTGGGTGGATGATCATAAAAATGCATCTTCAGTGATCAACAAACATAGGAGCTGAAGGATGAAATTTGAAAGCTTGAACTAGTTATATTCCTTATGGGAAAAATCATGGGAGATTACAGTTGTATACCCTGTATTTGTTGTTTCCATTCTTAGTTAATATATACAAAATTTCTTGTACTCATTCAGCCCTTGTTTCATCCCTTAAACATCTTATGATAGCATCAAACAACATTTTTCACGCATTCGGGCTCCACTGCTCCAGAAAGTACTGTCTTGCGAATAATTCAGAATCATTTAAGAAATTACTTTGAATGTAAAAGGAAGCTTATATTGTTGTTCTAGGTGTTCTCACACTCGTCCAATTCTATGTTTCGACTTCTGGATAATGGAGTGTGAAGAAGTCTCTTTGCAGGATGAGTTAATGCTCCTAATTGATTATAGGATGCAATTTAACTCCATTTTGTGAAATACTGAAATGATTGGATGAGCATGTGTTGGAAAGCTGAATTTAAACTGGACAGGGTGCTGGATGGTATGTGAAGGTCAATAGATATAAAACATTGAAATTCAAACGTGAGGGAATGAAAGAAGAATTGTTGCCTTTAATTGCAGAGGCATTCCAGAAGCAAAAAATTAAGGATCAATTGCTTGTCTCTAGGTGACAAGAAGACATGTTTCTCTCATTTGGAACTTGAGAAAAGGAAGGGAAAGTAATTATTATTATTATTTTTTAATTTTCTTTTAACGAAGTACGATGATCTTTTAATGAAGCTTTTAATGTGTTTTTTTTTTCTTTTTTTTTCAATCTCTTGAAGGTGCCTGTCAAGTGTGCTCTAATCAATAAATGGAGGAAGAATGCCCAACGTATACCAAACAAGGCCCCAAGGCCAAGCCCAACGCGTGCTTAACAGCAATACTAACTCAATTATGAAATGATTCATTCACATTTTACCCTACAACTTAGGGTGCAATATATTGTACACACGTAGTCATTTAAGTTTATAAGTGTCTTGCAATTCATCTTCTTTTGATATTTGTATTTTGAGCTTTTAGGACTTCTTAAGCATATTAATATTTCTTGTTGTCGGCTTGTAAATGACCCACAATGTTATTATAAGGAGGGTAACCTATTCAAAGACACCTACTGTAATTAACCCCACACTTTTATTCTTGTTTAAAAGTGTTATAAAAACTTTTTTTGGAAATGTGAATGTATTATTTTTATAATCTTTTTATGTTTTCCCAACAACACGGCGAGTTTACTAAAGGTTGGAGTTTGGCGGTTTGTCCTACGAGCCTTGGCAAGCGCCCTGTAACATTGAGCCACAAAATTAACCTAACAAACTCTTGTTAAGATTATAAAATGAGTCAAGTCATTAAAAAATTTATTTAAAATTAATATTATTATGTAAATAAATTAACATTACGATAAATAAGTCAAATTTAAACATATATTTTGAAATGTCAAGATTAAGAAAAAAAGCAGCACTAAGGATGGCAACGGGTGGATATGGGTTAGGAACTCCTATGGTTCTACACCATTCCACCGCACTATAGTAACCTTGTAACCTTGTCTCGCGTCGTTTATTTTATGTTAATAATTTTTTTTAAATATATTATAGACAAAGTAAAGTTCAAAACCATATAAAATAAAGAAAAAAAATTACAATATTTAAATTTTAATATTATATGCATATATAAAAAATAAATATATGTACAAATGGGATGAGTCTGGGTGAAATAAGTTATTGTACCGTATTTCAAAATTCGACCCGACCCGACTTAGGATCACCCCATGGGCCCATACCCGTCTTGACGGAATCCGAGATGGCGGATTGTAACTTTTTCTATCCACAGAGCCGCAAATTAGCAGCCGGTGGCAAGAGCCTTTGCGAAGATTCATCAGATCCATCAGCTCACAGCCTCACTCAAAAAACAGATCAAAATACTCTGGAAGGTAAACTGCCGACGACTCCCAGTGACTTCAGTCCATTCGATTCTTTCTCATCATATTTCTATCGGTGTATGCACATTTGAATAGTTTCTATTGTTTAACACTGTAGGAAAGTGAAAAGCGGAACAAACCCTAGCTCGACGATTCAGTGGAAGGCGAATTAGTTGGTGGCCTGCCCTCGAGCTCCCGCAGTTCCGGTGTGCTGTTAGTTCACGCTCTCTCTCCCTCTCCTCCATTTTTTTTTATTAGGATTTATCAGATTCAGGAAGAAAGCTGATGCTTTTATTCTATTTCCATGCTTAATTTCGTTGGAATTCATTACATTATTATACCGACTCTGTACTATTTGATTGCACTTGCGGGCCTGAACCAATTGTGACTTACCACATTTTGTTAATCAAGGACTTGGATTATTTGACTTGACTTGTTTTAAGAAAGAAAGTCAAAAAAATTATGCTTCTTTCCACTATTTTTTGTGGAAAACAAATTTTTTTGCCAATGCAAATGTAACTGTTTCTGGGAAAAATGGTAAAGAAAGCATGCACACACGAGAAAGAGAGAGAAGATTTTAGTTCCATCAAACTTTAGCAAATACAATTATTTCCAGTTTGTTTTCCTAATTATATTGATCATTCGAATTAATTAGTTGACGTACAACTTCAGATAGACTGCAGAAATTTGCGCATTAAAGTGTTCTTTTGTATATTTAATATTTTTATTTGAAGTATTGGAATGAATTCAATGTTGTTGCATTTCTTATGTTCGATAAAATGCCTAACCGAGACATTGGGCTATCCTGAAGTTGGTCCTACGTTTTCTTTGTGCCCATTCACTTTGAAACTCTTGTGTAATCAATTATGAATCTGAACTAAGTACTGGGTTACATAGGATGAAAAATCAGTATGTAACAGCCGTTATGCAACAGTAACTACCAACGCCGCGTCGGTTACATGGGTTTTGTAATGGGAGAATTGAAAACAAGCCGACCGATACGACACCGTAACGGTTTTGTAACAGCCGTTATGCCGTTCCGGAGACTGTAACGGGTGTTACAGATCGTTACGCCTCTGAAACTCATTCAAAGAGAGAGAAACTCAAGGAAGAATCTGGGCTGACGAAGGGAGAGAAAGCAGGGAAAAATAAAAAAGACTATGAAAGAGAGAGAAACCCTTCTCAAAACTGAAGATCGGTGTTCGATCCATCACCCTCTTGGGTCGTCTGCGTCAGATCTGAACTCCAGGTTCTTTCCTCTCCATCTTTGAATTTCATCCAAATCTCTAATACATTTTCTTGGATAACTCAGACAGTCAGACTCACCCTCCTTTTCCTCAACTGGTGTGTGTATGCGTGTCTTTTATGTATCAATTGATGCCACAAATAACTCACTCCTAATGGATAATATTACATTGTATTTTATTAAGTGAAAGTAATCTATTGTATAACACACTGTATGAAAATCTATGTACTAAATAATAACTCATTTGTGTAAGAACCCATTGTAAGATTTTTGTATTATAAAACAATCCATTACTATTATATATAAATATATATTATTGGCATGTAATTAATTTGAATCCAAAATGATGAAAATACTATATACAAGTCATTTTGGAGTTAAAATACGCATAATGAATAATTTTATAAAAGTTTTCTAACCAAAAAAAAATTCACAACAACGCCAACCGTGTCCTGTTACGTAACATTTGCGACACCCGCTTCCGTTACATCACGACCGCAATTTAGTTCTGTGCTGGGTTAGACAAGAAGTTGTACTATGATCAACTGGGGAATTGGGTTTTGAAGTTTTTGAACTCGTCAGTCTTTGGTCCTTGTAAAAATTGCATAGGGGATAGAAAAGATAACCATATATGATGTACATTGATACATTCTATGACTATGAAGTATAGAATGTGGATTCAATTCTACCTCATGACATGCTTATGATATACTTTAAAAAGAAACATCTCCCATGTATACTCACACGTGATTTGTTTACATATATACATCTTTCTGTGTGTGTGTGTGCGTGCATGCTTTTATGTGATTGTGACTGTGATGTTGAATAGCATAAAACCCATTGGAGGATTACTGCCTGAACACTGAATCTCTTGAAACGTTTCAAAACTTTCAAATATATGATGCAAGCAAATTAATTGCCCTGCCCTTTTTGGACTTAGTTCTCAGTAGCTGGATTTGGATAATCCGAATATTGGTATGAGTATGGTTACGATGTTCTGATTTGATTCCATCCTGTAGTAGGACAAAAATGGATACCATCCGACAGCAGAAGGTACAGAGATTTGAGGAATTTGTAGATCGGCGCTTAAAACCAGACCTTGTTCATGCTATTGCTGAAAGGTACATTTCCAATTCTCCCACTCTTTTGTATACCACTGATCATCCACCCTCCACTGAAATGGCAATGAGACTAACTTCTTTTCCTGGTCTGTTTTGAAACGTTTTTATTTATTTATCATGACACAGGAAATTGTATCATATATTTTATCTCTTTGTAGTTTGAAATTGTATCCAGGAAGATGTTGCTTTATCAGGCAGGAACTCATGCAGGATCTAACACCTTAAACTCAGCTTGCTAATTTATCATTTGGAGCTTTAGGCCAACCCATGGACTATTGGTTAGGTGGTTTACAGCTAAAAAATCATACTGATTTTGTGAAACTAATCACCCATGCTAGCTATGGTTTTCTCGTTAACGAAATCTGTACACCATGATTTTTACAGCTTAAACATGGGTTACTAGTGTATCAGTTGGAACTTTAGGTCAATTTGTAGACCACCAGTCAAGTGGTTCATGGCCCCAAAAGTCATGCCGCTTCATGAAACTGACGTATTATGCTTTCTGTGGTTGTCTACTGGTTAAAATTTGTTGCTGCTATTTGAAATTAATGATTGGTACAGACTGTCATCCCAAGTGGAAACTCATGCAGGATCTAACACCTTAAACTCAGCTTGCTAATTTGTCATTTGGAGCTTTAGGCCAACCCATAGACTATTGGTTAGGTGGTTTACAGCTAAAAAATCATACTGAGTTTGTGAAACTAATCACCCATGCTAGCTATGGTTTTCTCGTTAACGAAATCTGTCCGCCATGATTTTTACAGCTTAAACATGGGTTGCTAGTGTATCAGTTGGAACTTTAGGTCAATTTGTAGACCATCAGTCAAATGGTTCATGGCCCCAAAAGTCATGCTGCTTCATTAAACTGACCTATTATGTTTTCTGTGGTTGTCTACTGGTTAAAATTTGTTGCTGCTATTTGAAATTAATGATAGGTACAGACTGTCATCCCAAGTGGAAGCTCATTTTTTTATAATGATATATATATATATATATATGTATTTAAGTAGATTTAGTTTTTGGTTATATGAACATGTTTGCACTATAATTCAAAGATGGACAACTTTTTTCTTTTGGGACAATAGCCCAGCCCCTTGTCTTGCGCCTTCGTTTCGACCTGTTTCTTTGTGAATGACATCTTGGTTGTGAAAGAAATTGTTAAATGTGGAGAGTGGATTTGAACTCTCTAGCAGGTTTCACCAATGCTCAAATGTGGAGCGTAGGTTATAGGCATCCTCTTGTCAGGAAGAGCCAAATTGTTTTGATCCTGCTATCTCCCACAGTTCTTTCTTGTTCAATGGTTTAAATCTCAATTTTATACGTTTTTTTATAGTACATAATATCTTTCGTCTAATTCTTTTTACCAATTTTCTTTTATTTTTGGGGCCCGGGGGTGTGGGGGGTTGGTGTCTTCAATGAATCTAGCTTATAGCTAACCAACTCATTGAAGAGATCGATACTAGGTGTTCCATGTGGGCTGGGGTTGTTGAGATGCCATTAGTTCATTTGATTTTCTTTTTATGCTCTCAGTTCATGATGTTGGATCTGAAAATTACAATCTTTGGCAGAGCCTCTAATGTTGTTGATAGTGGAGATGTTTGCTTGATATTGGGTATCACCACGGTGAATTCCCTCACTACTTTCTGTTGGGTGTTCTGCATTGCTGTAACATTCAGCTTTGCTTTCTTTGTGGATGTTTGCCTTATTAATTTTGGGTTTGGTTTGCCTTATTACTGCTAACTGCTGCTTATTTAGAAGTGCTGATGGCTGTCAATTGAGCAGGGTATTGAACATGTACTTGGATGGGCTGTGGCTTTTGTTATGTGTTTTTATGGAGAATTGCTTTGTGTGTTGTGAGATATTCCGAAAATTTGAGGGGCAGTAGTCCATTAGCACAAGTTCATCATATTGTTACAAGATATATTTGGACTTTTAGAGTTCTGCTCAAGGTAGCTTGTTTACATACTTCCTGTGGAAGTGGATAAGTAAAGAAGTGGCAATATGATGTATTGCCTGACCCAGAAAAGGGTATAATGCTGTTACTTTGTTGAGTTGAGACTTGAGAAGTAGCTAAAGCACTTAGTTTTGACTAATGCTTTATTCCACCTAACTGCTTTTTGTGTATTTTGTGCAGGGACAAGGTATTTGAACAACAAAAGATTTTGTATCCTTCTTCACCCACCCCTCCTCTCTTATCTCATGTTTGTTGAGATATGTGGCTTGTTTCCTTTTGTATTTAACCGAGTTGCTTGAGTACCTCTATAGTGATTGTGCTTCATTGTAGACATTACTCTACTTTGAAATTTTGCTTTCACATTGGCAATCTTTGTTGATATCTGCTTTTTACTTAACTCTTGAACTTGTAGCTCAGATTTGAGAAGAAATATAGAGAATTTAGAGAAGAATAGTGTAACCAGTCTCAGGACATTGGTCAATCTTGGTTCTGAAGTATACATGCAAGCTGATGTGTATGTCATTCATATCTTTTATTTTCTGGTGCCTTTTTCAGCTACTTCCACTTTTATTTGCATAATAGGCTCACGGGCCTTATGCATGCACGCATTATGTATTTTCTTGTGTTACATTGTTTTATCTATTTCTTTTAACACCTGAAAATTGTGTGAACGGGTTCCGTGGATTACTTCTTTTGCTGTTTGTTATTCACAGTCAACTGCTAGTTTTCCTTCTTTTGTTATGGGACTAACTTACCATCATTATGGGCCATCCTTGTCTTAAAGCAATGACTATGTTATGTGAACCACATAGCCATGGTTAATGGGCGAGCATAAGCATAACATTCCTTCTACTGATTGAAGTGCTTAACTTTTTGTAAGCTGTTGCATCGGAAGTTTTATATTTCAGTTCTACATTTTTATTTCCATCTCTCCACTTTGTGAGAAATTTGTTTCTGAATGCTTCTTTGTAACTGCAAAATTATCCCTCCATTAATTAGATATCATTTTATTTACTGGTTATTTAATAATTTATTTATTTATTTTGGGGGTGTGGGGTGTTGTCTGCATGTTTACAGGCCAGATACACGACGCATATTTGTAGATATTGGACTTGGATTTCATGTGGAGTTCACCTGGTCTGAAGCTCTAAATTACATAACAGCAAGGGAAGGTAAATTAGCCAGGTATTTTCCTTATATCGGCTTTTACTGATTGATCGAATTTTTTTGCTGAAATTTTTTTCTTTTCTTTCTATATTTTATTTATTATTGCCTGAGGCCATAAACAAACTGCATGCTGGAAATGATTAGTTTACCGAACAATATTAAGCTGATTGAGATTATTTACAGTAGCATCTCATGGTCTTTGGGAGTCGTTCTCAAGGGGAAGTTCCACTTTCACATATATCAATCACTACCAAGGATAGCTTATTCTGTTGACTGAACGCCAGAGCTATTGAAGGATTTATTTAGAACTGGGCTCTCATAGTAGGAATGTGGACTGAAAATTTAAAGCCATCTTCATATTCTAATTTAGTTTGATTTATTTTTGGTGCCTATTACTACCACCAGGAGATAATGTGGTTGAATCCAGAACTTATCATGTTTGAAATCTTGATCTTCTTCTTCCTCTTCTTCCTTTCTTTCACTCTGTGTCTGCGCGCGCGCGCATGTGTTTAACAGCCAATTTGTTGTAAAGAGGTCTTCTTGTTTCATAACTATTCTTTCTTTATCTTTGCTTCTTGGTACGATATATGTAAATGGTTTATTACTGGATACTGCTCTGCAGGCAAATAGAGGAGTACACTCGCCTAATTGCATCAATCAAAGGCCAGATTAAGATGGTATGTTAATTGTGATTTTTGGTCGTTTTTTGTCCTCCCTCCCCGTCCCTGTTTCTGAACATTTGAAAACCCATATCATTTATTGGATGAAGGTTTGCGAAGGGATAAGGGAATTACTCCAACTTCCAGGTGAGGGGTCATACTAAAGAAGAAGAGTTCATGCATGACAAAGGTGTTCTTTGACATTTTAAACTCAGAATGTACACCTCAGTTCCTGCTGTTGCTTTGCTATCATCTGCACCATGAAGAAAGAGGAGAAAACAAGGAAGGCAAATGAGGATTGTTATGGAGCTGCATTTCTGTGGTTGTATTGCTGGAAAGAAGTCTATGAAATAGAAGACGACATTGCTAACAAAAAGGTGTCAATATTGTGAAGTTGATGGACTATATTTTTGTTGGTGCAGGCCTATTTTTTACCCTTTTTTTTGCTCTTTTTTTTTGGGGGGGGTGGGGTGTGTTATGGTTTACCGGGCTTGAACCGGGATGATGAGCAAGGGGACAAAAGCTCAACTGCTGGGCCAACCCCCTTGCTCTTATGGACTATATTTTGACGGAAGCATCAAAATTAATAAACGCAATTTCATGAACTCTGTAAAAAGTGGTGATTACCGAACTTTTAAGGCCTTGCTTTCGCTCGTGTATCTCGTAAGAAATGCATTTGAGTTCAGGTAGACTGACTAGTTGTATCCTAAATTCTGAAAGAATTGTTTTCTTAGTAGTTGCTGCATTTTGGTAGCACATGAGATTGCATCCCAAACTCTGTTTTATTCTTCTTCCACTTTTTTAACTTCTTATATTTCTACAACACGCCTGAAAAAGGTTGATAGAGGTTGGGTGGGTCTCAACTTTTTGGTCCCTACCTCCTGTCCCAGTCGGCGTTGCAGTACTTGAAGGTGTTGCACCAGAGAAAGTAAGAGAGAGGATGAAGTCCTAAAAATCTTGTGGAGGAGAGAGAGAGAGAGAGAGAGACAAAATAAAAAAGGCAAGAAAAGATTGGTGTTCAAGTAAAGCCACTAAGCTGTGACTTTCGATTTGTCCTTTTGTCCCAAGATTGGTGTTTAAGTAAAGCCACTGAGCTGTGACTTTCCACTTGCCCTTTTATCCCAATATTGGTGTTCAAGAAAAGCCACTGAGCTGTGACTTTCGACTTGCGCTTTTGTCCCTTCA